>OU015500.1:45436472-46036472 GCA_907164885.2 Dolomedes plantarius
TATATATATATATATATATATATATATATATATATATATATATATATATATATATATATATATATATATATATATATATATATATATATATATATATATATATATATATACAGTAAATATCTCACACAGTAAAATCTCTTTTATCCGGACTAACTGGAACAATAGGCAATCCCGATAATCCGGGTAATATGGGTAATAAGCAAAACAAAATCCTTAACTAAGCAGACTTACCGTTTATTCGATAAAAAGCAAAGTTTTGTAACAAAATTACATGGTATTGTTTACAAGACATTAAAAATATAAAATTAACTTTTCTGAGTCAATCCACACCAGCGCCCTGGGACACTCTAGTAAAGTTTTCTCAAACTCAACGAAAAGCATTTTATTACCATTAATGTGTTGTACAATCGATGCAGGAACTGCACATTGAATCAAACTAAAAAGGGAATATTTGGAGTACTTATAGTTACGTTCTTGCTATGACAGTTAAAAATTATTATCCAATGTGAACATTACATAAAAAAAGTTTACAAATCTGATCCAAATTATCCGGAGATCCGGATAAACTAGGGCCGGATAAACGAGTTTTTACTGTATATACATACATACGTATAGTTTGAAGAAAAATAGTAATTTATACTTTATAACAATAAAATATCATTTTTATCAGGCTTGACTGGGTTATTTCAAAATGGGAAATATGTTAATCAAAAGGTGTTTATCTTCGTGTTATGAGCTTCCTTTTAATATTTTAATTAAACCAAAATTAATAATTGTTATTTAAAAGTGAATCCTGAAATAGACCAGCTCAAGCGACCGGAAACTGTAACCACTCTGCTTTAGTCTACAAAAATTAGTTTTTGTATGCTAGTAACAGATACCTATAAAATAATTATACGTATATACCAATAAAAAGTAGTATGTGTCAAAATTAAATATGTGTAGAATAATTTAGATTAGAGAGGGGATGATATTACATAAATACCTTTGATAAGCTATTGTGAATTTTTTTCATACTTAACTATAATTTTTTTTCATGCTTAAATAATTTTGTAGAGAAAAATTAAAGTATGGGGAAAAAGTATGGATGAAAAAAAAATTGCAAAAAATTTCTCAGAAAAAAAAAGTTAGGGTTTTTTCTTACTAAAATAATATATCTTGTTAAAACGTTCTTTACCACTTGAAAAATAAGCAGAAGTTTTTGATGTACTCCAACTCAAAGAGTTATTTATTTGTTTTACTGAAGTGATTTTAAACGTTATTATTGTCAGTTTAAATTTAATTTATATTTGGTTGTCACGTGCAAAAAAATAATTATTATTACTTTTGAAAATTTTTATAAAAATTTTTACACTCATTATTATACTTTTATTATTATTATTATTATTATTATTATTTTGTGTGTTTTGATGCAAGAATCAGGACGTTGTAGATGGTGACAGATTATATAAAAATTTATGACGTTTCCGAAAAAGAAACTTCAACATAATGTTTATTTCAAAAAAATATTTTTTATTGTTTGGAAAAACTAACTCTTAAATTCAAGATTCTTATCAATAAATAAACTTCCGTTGTTTTATTTAATTTTGCCGTAATATTTCTCCTAGTCATAAACTTATGGAAGTAACTTTATTTTTTTACATAAAACTTTTAAACAGTGCCTGATTGACTAGAACTCTAATTTATTTCAAGTAAAAAGTTTTATTTTATTAGAAATGGAAAATATGTTTACCAAAAGGTTTTTGTCTTCGTGTTATAAGATTCCTTTTAATGGTTTAATCAAACTAAAATAAATAATTGTTATTTAAAAGTGAGTCCTGAAATAGCAGCTCAAGCGACGAGAAAATTTAACCTCGCTGCTATAGTCTACAAAAATTAGTTTTCGTAAGCTGGTAACAGATGACTATAAAATAATTATATATACACCAATAAAAATTAGTATGTGTCAAAATTAAATATGTGTAGAATAATTTAGATTAGAGAGAGGTTGATATTACATAAATCCCTTTGACAAGATATTGTGAATTTTTTTTCATACTTAACTATAAAATAATTTTGTAGGGAAAAATTAAACTATAGGGAAAACGTAAGGCTGAAAAAAAATTTTACAAAAAATTTCTCAGAAAAAAAAGTTAGGGTTTTTTTTCTTACTAAAATAATATATCTTGTTAAAACGTTCTTTACCACTTGAAAAATAAGCAGTAGTTTCTGATATTCTCCAACTCAAAGAGTTATTTATTTTTTTTATTGAAGTCATTTTAAATGTTATTTTTTCTATTTCAAATTTAATTAATATTTGGGTGTCACATGTAAAAGAAGAATTGTTATTACCTTTCAAAATTACTATAAAAATTTTTGCTCTCATTATTATCCTTGAATTAAAATTATTATTATTATTATTATTATTATTATTTTGTCGGTTTCGATGCAAAAATTAGTATGCTGTAGATGGTGTCGGAGTATATTACATATTAAAATTTATGACGTTTCTAAAAAAAGAATCTCCAACATTATGTTTGTTTCAAAAAATACTTTTTTATTGTTTGGAAAAATGAACTTTTAAATTCAAGATTATTACCAATAAATAAACTTCTATCGTTTTATTTAATTATACGGTAATATTTCTCCTAGTTATAAACTTACGTGGGTAACTTTTTTTTGCATAAAACTTTTAAATAGTGGCTGATTGACTAGAACTCTAATTTATTTCAGGTAAATAGTCACATTTTATTAAAAATATTTAAAGCAATATTATAGTAAATGTAAAATATTTGGAATTAAAATTAAGGAAATTAAAACATAGTATATATCTCCTCGTTGCAATTTCAGTGATATTTTTTCCTCACTGTTATTACTCTCACTTTTAATCTTTATTTTAAATCTCAATTTTAATCCTCGAGTAATATATGCATAGAATATACGTAAAAGCCTAGTGCATAAACACCAAGTAAAGTACGTAAGTTGTAAGAATTACTTTTCTAAGTATTGCATAAAACTTTTAACGAGTGAAAGTGGTGCAGTGAATGATCATCCCATAATTAAAAAATAAAACTTAAGCTAACGTAACTTTTGTATATATTTTAACTGTCAGAGTTAATTTAATTCGCTTCAACTAAGCATTTAATATAACAGAAAAGGCTCAATTATTAAATTTTTTCATACTTTGGGATTTACAATACACTAATATGTTATAGTCCTACATAGTCACAGTGAAACATTTGAAAGCATCATGTTGCATGGTCAGTTGCTTTACAATAAATGTAATGATCTTCAGTGAACTTTTTGAATGTAATCCTGATGCAATTAGCAAACTCAAATTCATGTTTTAGCAAAAGTAAAGTGCATTTGAAAAAATAATACGGCAGTTACATAATACGGCTGCAAAAATATAATTACATTAAATATTTTTTACGTATACTATCAAACATTCTTTGTCTAAATTCATGTATATTCATGAATTATGAATTGCAAAAGAATTGCAATATAATAAGCAAATATTTCTCAGTGAATCAATGTAAGATATACATCTTTTTCAACTGTATAATAGGGAACCTTAGTTTTCGAAACATTGATTTAAATACAGGTATTCAAATATTTTAAATACACGGCATAATAATATTCCTTTAAAGCTGTTGGTGGGGGTCAAATATAAAATATTTATTATAGAACCACGAAACACAATAAAAGTTAAAAATGTATCTTAATTTTCTAAAAAGCATATTTATGGTGCCCGGTATAAAAGTCTTAAATCAAAAAAAGTGAATTTTAGATATTTGTTAGTATTGATTAAAAAAATGTCTTTTGACTTGTATATAAGGATTAAGTCTTATCAATTTTGTATACAAAAGTACATTTCTTTGTACAAAAGACTCAAGTGAAAATTATTGTTCTGCGATTGGTATAAATGCCAATAACTTGGCATATTTAAATCTCTGTTTTTGACTTAAGCCCTTTATACCGGGCACCATAGATATAGTTTTGTGTTTGAGCAATCAATTTATATTACGCAAAATATAATTTTTATTCACAATACACAAATCAGCAAATTAATGAAATTATTAGTTTATTCCTTAAATTTTATCTAAAACTTATTATCATTATTATAAGAACAAAATTCTAAGTCGCATGTTAACAAAATATCGGAAATAACATTGTAAATATTTCCTAACGCATTAAATATTTCATAAAAAGGCTTTTAATCTTGAAATTTTTTTCCAATTTTTACTAGGGAAGGGAATTAAAGTGAATTGCCAATATATGAAATTCAAATTTCAAATTTTGAAATTATATTAAAGTACAAACAACATTTAATTTATTCCATAAATATTATTTTCACAATTACACTCTAACTAAATGTTAGAAAAAGTATTCATATATTTCGGCAGATAAATGAATACGTTAGAAAAATTCTGTCTATATGATTTTTGATTTTACAACACCACAGACAGTGCACACGTGATTATCAAAAAGGTGAGAAGAAACATCAGAAGAGAGACTGAATATTCTATTGCCACTGAAACTTCTGTTATGTATTTTCAAAACACACTCAGGCATGAATATGTAATTTAATATAAATTTAGAAATTGTACTTCCTTTGGATTTACATTATGCTGAATTTTGAATATTAGTGATAAACTAATTATTTTCATATTTATTTTTATAATGTTTTTAAAATGTCTTTTCCTTAGCCAAACCATACAATGAAATGTTATTTAATTTACTTAAATACTATAATTGCTGCAATAGTTATACATATCAGGTAGGCAAATTAATTTTTCAGATAAGTTTGCTTTCTAGGTATTTATAACATCTCAGCAACTTAAAAACTACCTTTAAAAACATTTAACGCATAATAATATATAAGAGAGATAGACTTATTATTATTGTTAGCTTTCTTTTTAATAGTATTTATCACTTTAAAACATAAAATTTCAGGGACTTAAATTATCATTAATTTCTCTGGTTACAAAGCATAAAGTCAAAAATAAAGTTTGAGTACAATAGTTTATATTATGGTTGATCCAAATTGCGTTTGTTTTGATTATATCAGAAATAAAAATGTTTGCGTCGATCACCATGTTTTCATTTTATCTCTTTCAAAAGATATAATGTATAATTCATTGCAGAAGCTTAAATTACCATTTCAGTAATAGCATATTTTACTTTTATAATTTGTCATGACATAGTTTAATGTCACTGCAGTAACATAAACTAAAGTTGAAAACAAATTGACCTGACTATTGCCTAGGAATAAATTGAATTTTTATAAGTAAGTTTTCCTAGAATTCAGACCTCCTTCCTCTGACATACAGTTTTATGTTGTAGCGGTAACTTGAATATCCGTTAGAGCGATATAATGTTTACAGATGCTGCCTAGAGATAAATTGATTGTTTTGATTAGCATGTTTTTAAAGTATTTAACACTTCACTCTTGAACATCTATCAAATCCAAGGCCGAGACTGATGCTTGAACAC
This sequence comes from Dolomedes plantarius, assembly GCA_907164885.2. Lineage (NCBI taxonomy): Eukaryota > Metazoa > Arthropoda > Arachnida > Araneae > Dolomedidae > Dolomedes > Dolomedes plantarius. The sequence continues at coordinate 45,441,948 of OU015500.1, forward strand.
GCCAAGGTTGTCGAAAGAACTGATTAATAATTATCTATGACCGTCATAAAGTGCAACATTAACGAAAATTAGTCTTTTTTTTATCACGAACTTGCATGAATTTTATGTAAATAGCTTAAACCGGTTTCAATTTTTTTACTTGCATGATATCTTATACACTGATTTCGTCACACGACAGTCAGACATATAATTTGAGTAAACAAGCAACAATATTGTTACATTAAATGCTGATCTATGTTTATTAATTCAATATCATAAATAAATATTTTCTTTTACATTTTGTTTTAATATTTTTATCATGTGTTGATTCAAACGCGTAGTAAACGATTAAAATAATAAGCATGCATATCCTATATATTCTCTTAATAATTTAAAATTATTAAATTTTACACTTAAAAATTTGTGTGCAGTTTATGCAACGCTACGCTTCATTTTGCAAACAAACTTATTATTTACTTAGCACTAATGCTGAAAATTTTAATAAATTTTTTATAAACACTAAAGATCATACATAAAAAAATCATTAACAAAACTTGTTAAGAAAGTGTATAGTTTAATGATTAGAGTTTTCCATTGTGTAGACAAATTGAATATACATACAATAAAATTTACATTAACCTGAAGATCTTTTACTGTCAGTCAATAGCTTACAATAAACAAGAAGTTGGATTTTTAATAGTGGTTTACAGAAAAGAAATATTAGTTTAGAAATATCCCTGGAATGCTTTAAAATATCTGATTTTTTCTATTTAAAGAAACTTGAAATGTATGGTATTTCATTTATCAGTTATTAAAGACAAAATTTGTTTTATTAAATACAATCACATATCTGTGTAGTTTGTAAAATTTTATTTTCAACAAACTCATAGTAAACTAACTAGCAGTACATACAATCAAAGATGACCACTTCTTTCCAAAACTTTTAAATTAATTTTTTCTATTTAGAGTTTTATTGCCATATAAAATATACATCTGAGAAATGTATGTTATTTTTTGGTGGTGATTTTTAAGCAATCAATCGTACTTGCATTATTTACACACGAGAACAAATTTCTTTTAGGTTTTAAATTTAGAAACTTCTGGAATGCGTTTAAATATCTTGGATAGCATTTACAATGTTTTATATCGAATTATTTAAATTTGAAATTTTAACTTCATCTATTTACTTTTATTCTGTTTCTCTTTCATTATATTTCAAATTAACATAATTTAATGTTTATTGTCATAAAGTAAACATCATTAAAACAACTTTTGTGTTCAATTGTTGAATAATGTTTAATATATTTGCTCAATTTGAAAGTTTTGATTCTAACATTTTAGCTGACTCTGAGAATTTGTTTATTATTCGAGAACAGTTCAAATGCAGCTAGACATTTAAAAAAAAAATTGATACATGTAAACATGATTATGGTTAGGAGATTCCTATTTTTACGTTACTGACATTTTTCTGTTGTGGAGCCGTTCAAGAAAATAACTGAAATATTGGGTATCATTTATTCTTTATAACTATCCTTAAAAAATTAAAGTACATTTAATGTTTGCAGGAGTTTTGATGTGAAGAACTGAATTTCAGCTTGTCATATGAATTTGCAATTTATTTATTAAATAACTATAATTTTCTTTTACCATTTTATATGATTCTGAACTTCTGTTGAGTATTTTAGTATTATATTACGTATTTTGCATATGTGGCACTGAAGTTTAAACATACCGTATAAGCGACTGTTCATGCACTGACTTTCACTTGAAAAACTTATTAAACTTGAATATATTTTAGAACTTCAAAATCAAGTATTTATTCCCTTGTTACCGTCTAAAGAGTTACTCGGATGTTTTAATTGAATTAACGATAAGCAGTTAACATTTCATAAGTAACCCGGAAAAGTAATTTTTATAACCATCAAACATTAATGTTTTGACTCTTAATTCTTCTTTTAAAATGAAGCTATGGTAAATATAAAACACGTTATAGCCAAAGGAAAGCGGAGATTATTTTCAACTTTAAAAATTTACTTTTGCAATTCCAAGAACTTTTTATTTATATTTTGCTATTTATTAGCTTTAAAAAAGCTATGGAATTTCATTAAAGGAAAAATGAGAGGATTTTTCACAGTTTCACTTAATTAAATATTTCAATGCTTTTTGAATGCTTTCTATATTTAAAGAAAAGTGTGACTTACCTGTCTTTTGCTTCAGCAGCTCGATCCCTCTGCCTCCTATTTTTGAACCAATTGCTGACCTGCGTTGTGGTCAGTCCCGTGGCTTCGGCGAGTTCTCGTTTCTCTCTGGGAGAAGGGTACGGATTGTGCGCATACCATTCTCTTAAAATGTTCCGCGACTTTTCTTTGAAGCAATAACTAGTCTCTTCACCATCCCAAATAGTTCTCGGCAGGGGGAATTTTCTTCTGATTCTGTACTTGCCTACTGCACCCAGTGGCCTGCCCCTGAGCCTTTCGGCCTCGATGTAGTGAGCCTTCAGCCACAAAGCTTGCAATTTCGGATGCGATGCCGGTGAAAAATTGTGACTCTCTAGAATCCTGTACAGTTCTTTGAAATTGCCCCGATGGAAAGCTACCAGCGACTTCGCCTTAAGCACGCTCTCGTTCTTCTGGAGATGTTCACAGGCGGGGAGTGACCACAGGAATCTGCCGAGCCTTTCAATGTTTCCAGATTGCTGCAGGACCTCGCAGACGCAAGCGACTTGTTCCTGGGTGAAACCGAAAGATGGAAGCATTGGGCTTGGACTCGCTGGATTGACAGCCCCTGTGCAGGAAGATGGTGTGGGTATCATTCCTGCAACCGTGGGTAGCTGAGACGCCAGCGCGGCAGAGTCCGCGGCCATGTGGCTGACAATCATCAGGTCTTTGTTTTCGTCCACCAAGTGTCCGGCCGGGGTGAGCGAAGAAGGGTGATGGTGGCAGTAGTTGACTCGGTCCCAGTCCCGATCCGGCAACGTACAGACTGGACGAAGGAGAAAACGGGAAGCCAGCTTGAAGAAGAGTAGTTTAAGAGAATCCCTTTTTGTCTTGTTTCCTGCTCGAGAAGACCCTCAGCCAACCTCGATTCGTGGTAACGAGCGCATGATTCTAATACCAATTTTTAGAACAAAATTCATCAAGAAGTTTCAAAAAAGTTCCATGATTTGTAACAATACAAGAAAGAGCTCTCTGCTAGTCATAGTTGTCTAATGTCTCTTTTAGTCTAAGTTATTTACGTTTGTAATAGCAAGGAGAAAGGAATTGCTTGTTGTTTTGCTGTTGCATATTGAACAAGAGCTTCACTGAATGGAGAATCCAAGAGTAGAATTGTTGAGATACACGTGACTATGCCGTGTTTTCTTAACCTTTCATTCACTTTATCTTGCCAACAGTAGCAGTCAGATGAGGCATTGTGGACGAGACCTCACATGTCGGTGCTTTCTTCACAAATGCGAAACTTTTCTGTCGACCGCGAACGTTGACTGCGGTTGCGACTATCAATCACTCAAATAAAATATTTAAAAAAAAAAGAACCCGATTACGTTCCGCAAATACCGAATCTCCAATAAAAAACCAGTCCACGGCTACCGAGCGCGAGTGGAGGGAAGTTGTCTGACCAGGTACATACAAGCGGGCAAACAACATGAGCCGTCTGAAAATTGGCGTTAAAATAGCCAGCCGTGAAAATCCTCTTGGCGGGCCGAGAACCGTCTGAGCCAAGCGCTGAGTGCGCCGCTTGAAGAAGTCCCGCTAGCAGCTGATTCAAATTGATGTTATCGTTTACCAGCAGCGCGTCAGTTTTGTTATGGGAAGGGATTTTCTCGCTGCTCATTGGCTGATGTCAGCGACGGCGGACTGGGGCGTTGCCATGACGACGCTGCCAATCAAACGCTCATAAAAACCACGCCTTCGGTGGAGGTTTGCCGCTGTGCCATCCTCGGAGTTAAATGAAGACTTGTCAGCAATTTGTGTGTAATCTTCTCGGTTGCTCTTTCTCCCTCCCCAAGTACTTTATTAGTAAACTTGTAATCAACTTGTAGCACGGCTTTTAACGCTTCATATTCAACGCATTATTATTTTTTTAAAGGAAAGAGAATGGCGAGAGGATAATATTATTTAAGGTGTCTGGAAAGTTAAATAAATAAATCATTTTAAATCATTGAATAAATAAATACTTAGCGAAAGTTCAGAGATTTTTTGTTTTATTATTAATTTATTTTTATTATGAAAAATTTAGTTAAGGTATTAGGGAAAACTTGGGGTGAAAGAATTTTATGAAATGTTAAGTGCATTGAATAAAGGGTGAATCGAAACATGCGAAAAGAATTTTTAAAATTCAGATTTTTGACTAAAGGGACTTATGTCTCCGAATTTAAATATCAAGCATTGGCTGAAGCTCATCTTGCAGGCTTGGGAGAAATTCAGATTCCTGTGTTAATTCTAAAAACATTAGTAACCATTGGCTTAAGATACATACTCTTTACGTGCTCAAAATAATAGTCTATGGAAAAATCAGTTTTTAACTAAGCAATGAAATTTGATACATATTTAAAGCGCGTAATTGACTAGCTTTCGCCACGTGAATTGATTTTTTTTCTGGGGGAGGGGGGGGATTTGACTAGCATTTAAAAAAAATGTTACTGTAATTTTTCAAAACTAAACTCCCAGTTTTAGAGCTAGGAAGTCAATTTCATCCCCAATTTTTCAAGTAAAACGCGAGCGCTGATATTACATTTTTCATTTCAAACTTAAATTTATAGTAAGATTTAAATGTACAAAATTTTAATTTTATTTTAAAATTTTTCCATTTAATTTCATTTTAAAATTTTTCCTTTAATTTCATTTTAAAATTTTTCATTTAAAAATTTTTCTTTTAATTTCATTTTAAAATTTTCCCTTTAATTTCATTTTAAAATTTTTCTTTTAATTTCATTTTAAAATTTTTCCTTTAATTTCATTTTGAAATTTTCTCATTTAATTTCATTTTAAAATTTTTCTTTTAATTTCATTTTAAAATTTTTCTTTTAATTTCATTTTAAAATTTTTCATTTAATTTCATTTTAAAATTTTCCTTTAATTTCATTTCAAAAAAATTAATTTCAAAATTTTTCGTTTCATTTCGGTCGGTCAAATCGTTAAAAAGAACTTGTATTTTGCATCTTGGTACATAACCTGGTGGTAGGAAACAACTATAACTGTTGTGTTCACTTGGAGTTTGGAAATTATAATATCTGCATAAAAGAAATAAAAATTTTACATTCTGGAAAAAAAAAGGTGATAAATCTAGTAATTTCATTTTCATTAAAAGTTTCAGTTTAAATCGTAAAAGAGATTAATAGCTAATAAATCATGCAATGTATATTAAATAAACATAACATATCTGTTTGATTTGTTTTGTAAAAGAAAAGGAATTAAATCTTTAAGAAACAGAAAACAACAGCTGTATCCTAGCCTAGAATATGATAGCACTGACTTACCTCTTGAAGAAGGAACTGAAATAGAAATTATTTGTCATAAGTGGTTAACACTTTATACATAGCATACATATAAGGTGTTTAAGAATAATAGAAAAAAAAATTAGGAAAATATGTATACTGAATAATATGGATGAAGAAATTTTTAACGAGCTATTACGAGTCCCGACTGTTAATCAATAAGTTTAATTTTTATATTACAAACAGAAAGTTTGCGAATCAAATACAGGCTTCTGATTCCGAAACTATGGAAAAAATAAATAAAGATAATTTTAACAGAGAAAAAAATGGGAAACTATCGGGCATTACCTAATAAATTAATTAATTTGGCGATATTCATGAATGAAGCGAATTTCATGAACGAAGTGTCTTAATTTTGAAACTGTAGTTTTTTGAGAGCAAAAAATATGAGCTGATGAAGGAGTAGATACAGTGGCGCACCCAGGGGGTAGGCCAAGGGACCCTGCCTCCCCAAAGTAATAGAAATTGCATTATGAATACTGAATTTGCATTATAAATATTTTTATCCGTTCAACTCGCCCCCCCCCCCCTGCTAAAGATTAAATCCTGGTTGCGCCACTGAGTAGATACATACAGAAGGAAAGGCAAAATTTTTTCTAGTATTGGAAATTCTTTGGATTAGGAATTGAAGATAGGAACCGTATATTTTGAATGCAGCCCAGTTATGGCATCAAAAATATACAGTTGTTAATGTGCTACCGTATGTGTTAGTACACATATTTTCCATTTCTTTAAAGCACTGTTGAAGTCTATTCGTGTTTCGAAATGTAACTGTATATTTCATACTTATATACACAGGAAGTAAATAACACTGAGAAAGGAATAGGTATGAAAATTAGGGTATATTTATACCTATGACTTATTAGATATTCCCACTTCTATATGTTACATTTTTTTGTTCCCTGCCTATAAAAATTACAAAAAGAAATAACTTTTCTATGCTTATTAATTAATCTTTTCTTTTTAAAAATACAAAAAGTTAGTTTGTTAATACTGTGGAAAACATAGTCTTAAAAGGGGGAAGGGCTTATTGTGCTTTTGCGCTTAGGGAAATGGAGGAAAGCATATATTTTGAAAGTCAGCAACATTGTGGCATCAGAAACGTAGAATTCCAAATGAATTGTTATGTGCAAGTAGTGCCTATATTTTTGTCTCTTCAAAGAATTATTATTGCCCCGGAAAAGTATGAAAATTCTTTTTCGTGTTGCCTAGTCTAATTAGATTTTTCTTACGGATGAAAACAAGAATAAATTACCCCGAATGGAGATCAAGAAAGACAGTAAGTATAAATTCATATTTATCCCCTATTTAATACTTCCTTTAAATTTGACTTCAATTCTGTCAACAAAAAGTATGAAAAAAAACTTAATTTCACTCTCTAATTAATCGTTGTTATCTTTTTCAAATAAAGTTGAAAGTTAGTATTAGACTTTATATCTGTCACTGTTGTATTCATTTCTATTAAAAAATATACCGTAATAAGAATTTGATCATTAAATTACCATAAATATTTTAATTTGCAAAAGAAATTCTCAAATGAAAAAATATAAGAAATAGCAGAAATGTGATTTTTTTTTTTACAATCTGAAAAAATTTTTGTTTTTTAGAGAAGTTAAATTAATATTTATGTATAATTTATCGTCTAGAACAAGGGAGGGCAATTGTTTTGGCCCGAGGGCAACTCCGTGTAAGCGGAGGTTAGCGGAGGACCACACCTTTTTAAATTATTGCATTTATTAGTTAACTTTGCATTTCAGAAAAGGTATAAATTGTATCATAAAAATCAATGAATATAAATTAAATAAAATATTGGCAGTTTTTCTGGCTGTCTTGGAGTTTTGGGCTGTCTTTGGCAGTTTTTCTGGCTGTCCAGATTTTTTTGGTGTCTTGGCGGGCTGCATGTGGCCCGCGGGCCGCTATTTGCCCACCCCTGGTCTAGATGATAAATAATAATTATATATAAATAATAATAATTACAAATAAATAAATAATAATTATTATTTGATAAATAATAATTATTATTTATATTCAAGCAATAGGCCCATTTAAGATTTAAGGTCAGTATTCTGCAATATTTTTACCGGTTTTTACAAATTAAAGAATATATACCAATATTAATATCGTGTAATACACTTAGGAGAATAAGAGTTGTAACAATAAATAAATAAATAATAAAAAATTTTAATGCAGCTCAGCCTATTTATTGTGAATGCGTAAGATTCAAATTTCAGTGCGTAAAGACATTTTTCGTCTGTTATTTCTACCACATGAAGTAAACAAAAGTAATGAATACTCTGGCTTCAATTCAAAGCAAAATTGCATCATCATGTTTGTCTCATGTGTTTCGCAGAAAAATGTGGATAACACTGAACGTATTTTATTTACTCCTAATTTGTTGTTTTCGTTAGAACATAAAGTGCTAAACATTGTACTAGTATTAAATCTCATAAAATCAGTTTAAAATACGTCAACGGAATCAGTTGAAACTGCCAGTTTGTGAGCAAAACTTCAATGCAATTGTTAAAATTGAACAGAAAAATTTCTAATTTCATAATAATACATTATGAGAATGCTCTACTATAATTTTGATACAATTAAATATATAAGTTCATTATTTTCTATACTGTTATCATTTTACATTATTTTTCATCATTCGATGTGAACATCAGAGAGAGCAGTCCATTAATGCGTATTATTATTACTTTATACTCTAATCATATTACATTACTTTTCATCATTCGATGTAAACATCAAAGAGAGCAGTCCATTAATGCGTATTATTATTATTTTCTACTCTAATCATATTACATTATTTTTCATCATTCGATGTAAACATCAGAGAGAGCAGTCCATTAATGAGTATTATTACTGTAAAATTTTTCTCTCTTTGATACGAATGGGGCAGTTCTGGAAAATTGCAGAACCTGATTATACTGTGAGTCTCGGAATTTTTCTCATTTGTCCCAGGATCAGTAAATTCGCTGCTTTAGAGGATCATCTTTTGTGATATTCACTTCGAGTAATAGTCGGATAAACTTTTCTCTCGTGCTCTTTGTCCATTAATGTGGCCTAAAGCAGCTTTTCTCGATCATATCGTCATCAGTTTTAGTCTATCATATTTTTGTCTTCTATAAAGCTTCTTGTAACTGAAATTTTTGGTATTTCAACATCTAATAAAAAATAAATTAAATAAATAAATGCAAATTAAATAAATTAAATAAATCAAATAAATAAATAAATAAATCTATATACAGTCGGACCTCTATATATCGAACTTCCATATATCGAAAGTCTCTATATATCGAACAGTTTGTGAATCCCCGTTTTCATTAGGTAGAGAAACTATCTCTATATAACGAAAAATATTTCTATATATCGAATTTTTTCCAAAAGATTCTTAACGTGGCACGTGATTTTTCTGCCCCGTAAAGATTTTTCCCTTAGAGATTTTTTAGACGTTGATGAAGGCATCATTGTTTCCGATTCCCCCACAGATGACGACATCATAAACTCACTTCAGGAAGAACAAACTGACATCCAAGAAGATGAAAAGACTCTAACTGAAGCAGAAATCGTTAATCCTTCAAAAAAGAAATGCGCGCAGCATTTTATGTAATCCGTCGTGGTCTTCAATTCGCGGATAATGTCCCGGAGGCTGTATTTAGTGGACTTAATAAGTGTGAACACTTTTATGATGAATTTTCTTCTAAATTTATTGTGCAACAAGACATTCGAAAGTTTTTTACAAAAATGTAAATCAATTGCGTTTGTATTTAAAGGTATGTAAATTTTGTTTGATAATTAAATCTAGTATAATTAATTTATTGATATTTTTTAATCGATAATAATTTTCATTTATGAATGTACGTAATTTGTAGTAATGTGATTCATATTTAAATTTGTTGACATGAAAGTGATTTCGTATATTAGAAGAAAATGCACATTTTTCTTGCAATTCAATGTATCACCAATAATTTTATCATAACCGTTTCTATATATCGAAATTTCTATATATCGAATTTTTTTCGGGAACCGTCGACTTCGATATATGGAGGTCCAACTGTATATATGACAGTTCCGTAACTGACTGACTGACTGACTGACTGACAGAAAACGCACAGACCAAACCGCTGGACCTAAAGGGTTGAAATTTTGCATGGCGATTCTTCATACAGTGTAGGGGGTGCACTAAGAAGGATTTTTGAAAAATTCTTCTTAGATTTTTTTAAAATTAAATTTTTAAGCTGTTTTTATAACATTCTTTAATGTTTGCATTTAAAATAATAATCTGAGGGTTATAAAATGTATATCACGAGAAAGATTTCATAAAAATTTCTTTAAAATAAAAACTTTTTCAAATCTTTGCCTCCATTTTATGATTTTGTGGTAAATTTTTAAATTTTAATTTTTAGAATTTTTTCCAATGCGGAGGCACTTGTCGTCAAACATTCGCCTATACTACGCCGCAGTTTTACTACCCATTTTATTGTGGGGCACCATATAGGCGGACAGCATTACCCCCTATGAAGGGACGACACGAACGGAGGCATTTTTCGTGGCACGACGCCAGGATTCGATCCGAGCACCCTCAGCACCGAAAACCAGCGCGCTGTACCACTGGGCCGCCACAAGCCCATTTTTAGAATTTAATTTATTAAATGCTGATCACGTGGTTTCTCTTCTTTTTGTGATACTTTAAATTAATTTTTCGTCACGTGCATAACAACGAAACAAATTGACAATTTTTTTTTCTTTCTAATGCGGCAGACGGGACATTATCCAGAAAAATATTAAAATACAGTAAGTGAAATGCTCCTCAAGCTGTACTGTATTAACTGACTATATTCTTTAGTATGTTCTATTAGATTTAATTTCAGTATTTTCTTCTACATTATTTTGTCTATAAAAATATCCGTGACGATTTTTTTATAAATATATATATTTTTTGGCATTAATTGCATACATTGACCATTGTATTTATTATAAATAAATTATTTTGTTTCTTTTTTGCATTAACTGCATACATTGACCGTTGTATTTAATTTGAATGTACTCCGTAGCGAAGCACGGGTATTCAGCTAGTAAATAAATAAATACAAATAAAAAATAAATAAAATTACAATGAAGGCAGGAGAATTCATTCTCGTTTTGCAGTCCAATTTGACTTCAATGACCCAATGTTTTTAACATGAAAGAGATCCAAAAGTAACGCAGAGTTATAATAGAACCGCGATATGTTTGAAATATTTTTTTCCTAATAAAAATTAACGTCAAATCAATTCACGTTCAATAAGGTCGGTTCCATTAGCTGTTAAAAAGGATTAGTAAAAATGCTAAAGTTTCATTTTATATTACTGCTCTTTTTGTATTCTGTCCATTGTATTGTACAGAGTTGACCCTGCTTCAGTTCCATTACATTGTCCCCTTACTTAAAAGTGAAAGTGTTTCAAAATTAACACAAAGTTATATGAATACACACAGCACTATATTGACAAAATCTCTTAAAGGATAAAGGATGTCTTAATGGCTAAATAAATTATCACAAAATTTGGACTTCTTTAGTTCACGTTATAGAAGGACGATGTATTAGATGTTAACAATGGACTGGTGAGACTGCAATACAGTTTCGTTATATAGAAGTGTTATTTTTAATCACCAATCCGGTATATATTATGGCTGATTAATTGTTTTACTTAAAATATATTCAAATCAGTCATTAATAAACTCGTCATTTTAAATATTAAATAAGCATATTAATTGGCCCCACATATGTAAATGATGACAGGAAAAAAGTTTACTTAAAAGACTTAGTGTAAAAAATTTTAAAACAATCTATTCCTAAAACCGAACAATTGCGATGCAAGCAATGGCGGCAAAAACCCGCATATACCACTATCGCTTGCATTGTGAACGATTTGTTGCTTAGCTCCTGGTGTAAAAAGGACGTATTGGCTTTTGGAATTCTTGAATATATTTGTTATTTTCAGTGAATTGTTTAGTGGTTTTCCTTGCCTAACATAGTATTGCATATGTATGCATACTTATATTATACATCTATGTATGAATGATGTTCATATGTTTTCATGGGATTTCAATGTTTTCTGCCATGCGTATGTATGTAACGGAAAAATACTTCCCCCTTAATTTCACCTAACGCTTTTTCCCAAGTACACTCTTCTAACAAAGTACAACCACTTTTCTAAAAGCGATCTATGAATAATTCATTTGATAAATTATACCATCCTTTAAATTACGTACTACCAATATGTTCCTCAGACACTGTACATTCCGCATCACCGCAATCAGTGATCAAATTCATTAACATTTCCATATATCTAGTCAAGAACAAGTTTAACTGCTCGAGTCCTATTAGATTTATGTAGTAATAAATAAGCCCTATTTACAGCCAACTGTCCACTAACGAACTGCCGGAAACCGTTCTTGCCCCAGTCTGGATTATTTCAAACTATACTACAAATACTTGAAGCACGTAGGCTTAGAGCATATGAGTCTCAAAATACGTAGCGACGACTCTCACCAGTTGAAAAAATCATAATTCCTGGTGGCCAAACAGTGAAATATATATTTTATATACTCCTGAAGGGAAGATTTTTGCATACTCTTGGCTTTATCGGCCGCCATATAAAGTTACGTTTTCTCGTTATACATGTTGTCTTGAAAATAAACGTGCTTAAGTATATATAGACCTGATCTGAAACACTTCTGGCCAGGGGACATTAGAAACAACAACACAAACATCCTTAGCCCGTTTCGTTTCTCTCTACGTTGCAGTCACAGCTAAGTTCTGGCCACGACTACTTAATTGCTTTTTGTCCTCTCTTCTGTATTTCCCTTGGCCTATAATTATCTACTACTTACCTTTGGGAATCATTTGCTGAAGTCTGTCTCCATGATTCTGAATTTTGAATAAAAATGGAAGAACTGTGCATGTGCTGTTAATAGTACATTCAGCTCCTGAGTTACTTTTTTTCGTGTATGTACGAAAAAAAGTAATGCGGCATGTACGTGCATTTATATAATGACTAGCTGAATACCCGTGCTTCGCTACGGAGTACATTCAAATCAAATACAACGAACAATGTATGTATTTAATGCCAAAAAAACAAAAAAAATATATTTATAATAAATACAACGGTCAATGTATGCAAATAATGCCAAATATATATATATATATATATATATATATATATATATATATATATATATATATATATATATATATATATATATATATATATATATATATATATATATATATATATATATATATATATATATATATATTTATATATATATATATATTTATAAAAAAATCGTAACGGATATTTTATAGACAAAATATTGAAATTAAATCTAATAGAACATACTAAAGAATATAGTACAGTTAATATAGTACATTTTGAGGTACATTTCTTTCACTGTATTTTAATATTTTTTTGGATAATGTCCAATCATCTCCCGCGTTAGAAAGAAGAAGAAAAATTGTCAATTTATTTCGTTGCTATGCACGTGACGCAATACTAATTTAAAGTATCACAAAAAAGGAAAGAAACCATGTGATAAGCATTTAATAAATTAAATTCTAAAAATTTATCTTTAAAAATTCACCAAAAATCAGAAAAGGAAGGAAAAGATTCGAAAAAGATTTCATTTTAAAGGAATTTTTATGATCTTTCTTGTGATATAAATTTTATAACCCTGAGATTATTATTTTAAATGCAACCTTTAAAGAATGTAACAAAAACAGCTTAATTTAATTTTTAAAAATCTAAGACGAATTTTTCAAAAAGCTTTCTTAATGCACCCCTACACTATAAGGAGAATCGCCATGCAAAATTTCAACCCTTTAGGTCCAGCGGTTTGGTCTGTGCGTTATCTGTCTGTCAATCAGTCAGTCATTCAGTTACGGTACTGTTTTATATATATAGTAGATTAAATGACTCGGTAATTTAGCAGTCAGAATATCAACCTGCGGAATACGAAAGAATGCGGTTTGGTTTGTTCCTGCACATGTGTTTTTTAAATCAATTATATTGTCAAAGATAAGGTCGTTATGAGCTTTTGAATAATATTAAAAAATTCAAGTTCCAACTTGATCATTTTCCTAGTTTTTTTAATTAGTTTAACAACTGAAGGAAGAAGTATCAATATGTAGTTAATGAGGGAAAACTAATGAAAATGTTTACTAGGAAAGAGACGTTAGCGTTTCATCATTGCATGCATTAAAATCGTTAGGTATTACTCCATCAATTCTTAGCTAATTATAACTGAATTCGCTTCCTGCTGCTAATTTTCTTCTGAGCCATGTTTTATCAAAAGCTTGCTCAGCTTTCAGCTGCAGAAGAAGAGCACGAATCGGAATTTTTCAAACTGAGAAAAAGGCTCAAACAGTATCACATGAGCAGTAAAAAAAGATCCTGAAGTAATGAGAAAGGAGAAAGCTACAGAATCAGTTATGCCTGGCTGTTGAGAAGAACTATTATGAGCCGTTAGTTATCCCATTTAACGAAACTTCATGGTGAAAAAATTCGGTATCATCGAAAAAAAATGAAAATAAAGAACTAACATACCATGTCGTCATTTTGAAAACGGAAAAAAAAAGTAAGCCAGGAATCGAAACAAGTAAATGACAGCTTTCGACTTCACCGGAAGGGTTCAGTTGTTAGAACACTGATGTCGAGGTTAGGACTATATGGTTTGATCTCTGTTTTTAGATGGAATAATTACTAATGCATTTATCATGAAAATTATGCTACCGTAATTACATTAATATCTTTCAGTCAGATAACCCAAATACAGTAAACTGATTAAATTCAATTGATTCCCTTTTCTGAATTGTTCATAGAGACAACAACACTTAATACTTCAACGCCTGGTGAAAATCTGTTATTTAGTTTGAAATTAGCTATTTTTTATTTTTAACGTAGTATTACGTTTCTCCATAACGGTCCTCCTGAAAGCAAAATTTCAGATGTCCTGCGTTGCAAGTTATAATATTGGCAGCGCACCAAACCCAGTCTCTATTGCTTGGGTAAGCAGTAAACAGTTAAACAGAAAAGTACCAAAATGCGTCAAAATTTTGACATATGTATGTATATATATACAGTTGGCTCTCTGTTTAACGACTTTCAAGGGACCGTGAAAAATCGTCCTTAAGTAGAGATTGTCCTTAAACAGAATTTGGGAAAAAAACAACATTTCCCTTCACAATTTACAAGCTTTGGACTTTCTATATATTTCTTAATACACTGCTGGCCACCCAAATTGCAACACCAAGAAAGACAAGAGATATCTCAACAAAATTTATTTTGCAGATAACATGTTGACCAAGTATCAAATGATTAAATTTGTAGACTTCTGTGAAGTGTGGTTCCTGCCAAAATCAGTAGCCAGAGTAGCCGCCATTGTTGGAGATCACCGCTGCCACACACCTCGGCATTGATTCAAAGAGACTTTGGATGAGTTCTTGGGGTACAGCAGACCAAGCAGCTTCCACACGTTGCCAAAGTTGATCTGCTGTGGCAGCTGGGGATGGAATCTGGGTCAATCGTAGAGCAACCATGGACCACATGTTTTCTATCGGCGAAAGATCCGGAGAGCGAGGCGGCCAGGGAAGCAATTCAATCCGGCGATTGACGAAGAACCGTTGGACAATGCGTGACACGTGTGGTCGCACATTATCCTGTTGAAATATGGCTGTGGGCAAGCCCTGAAGGTAAGGAAGGACAACTGTCTCCAACACCTCGGAGATGTAGCGCTGGCTGTTTAAAGTACCGGCAATGCGTACTAGAGGTGTGCGAGAGTGATATCCAATACTGCCCCATACCATAATACCCGGTGCAGGACCAGTGTGGCGATGCATAACGCAGCTGTTCAGCATCCTCTCTTCACGGTGCCTCCAGACTCGAATGCGACCATCGTGGTGTTGCAGACAGAAGCGTGACTCGTCAGTAAAGACAATTTCATTCCATTCTGCTGTCCACATCCTTCTGTCATCGCACCATTGGCGGCGGAGACGTCTGTGGTTCTGCGTCAAGGGTAGACAAAGCAATGGACGTCTTGCGGACAGACCAATCCGCTGTAAACGGCGTCGAATGGTACGCGCAGACACTGGATGATGCGTTACAGACTGCATGTGCTGTGCTATGGTTCGTGATGTGACTGAGCGATCCGTCACTGCCATGCGCACAATTTGCCTGTCATCACGTGAAGTGGTGCGCTGAGGTGGATGCGATCGAACACGCCGGTCCGTCGTACCCTCCTGCATCCAACGATCACATATCCGCATTACAGTTGTTTGGTTTCGTCCAACACGACTACCGATTTCCCTGAAAGATAATCCACAGTCTCGGTAGGCCACTATCCTTCCTCTGTTGAACTCGGATACTTGATCAAAAGATGATCGCTGTTTTCGACGAGGCATAATTGATCGTTTTTTTAAAAAACCACAAGAAAAACACAATTGCCGAACTTGAAATCGTCGAAATCTCCAAGCCTTAAATAGCGCTTTGAAGTGGCACCACAGGCGCGCGTGATGTGCGTCTGCGCTGAAATTCTATTCATTTGCATATCTCACCTCCGCTAATGCATGTTGTAAATTTCATGTAATTTGCATGTTTCCTTCAGGGTGTTGCATTTACAGTGGCCAGCAGTGTATATTGGCGTGTTTAAAAATGTTATTTTTATTATCATTATTATTTTATTCCCAAAAAGTTATTTTAAATCACATTGAGAAAAGAGTACAAACAATACAATAAATTAGGTTTTAAAAAAGTCAAAAAGTGTTCATTGCTACAATTTTTGCCTTGTTTTCGTTAATCTCCCTATTCCAGATTTTCTAAAATGTTAAGTGTGTCATCTTCCATATTCGACGTAATATAGGGTCGGAGAACATCTAGAACAGAAGTTGCATCTGTGTAAGACGATGGCAGTGTCTCGTTTTCCGTGTCTTCAACCTCACCTTCTTCGTCTGACACTGTGTTTTCGTTTACTATATCTTCATAAATTTGTTCTTCATTTCTATAATCTGTTGTTAAAACAGATTCATTACAATTGTAGAAATCTTAAATTGTAATATCTTCATCTTCAACAAGACTTCTGCATTCTTCAGGGGTAATATCATCTTCGTTGATTTCTACATCTGTACTTTGCAGTTCCACTACAAGTTCTTTACGAATTCCAGCAACACGAAAATAGTTTTTATTGTGGATGAGGAAACTTCTGTCCATGGTGATGTTATCATGTGCATTGCTTCTAAGATCGTAATTTTTTAAATTTTCATACAGTCATCCGAATTGTTTATTACTTTCCTAATTAAAGACTTTCTGTAGTATGTTTTCGTACTGCGAATGATACCCAGGTCTAATGGCTGCTGCTTGCTAGTGCAATTAATTGGTAAGAAATGAATAGTCAAATTTGTATGTCCAGGGATATTTGGAGTATGTGCAGTGCAACGGTCGATTAAAGTTAAACTTTTCTATTTTCTTGATGCATTTTTGCATCAAATTTTCTAATCCAGTCAATAAAAATGTGTGATGTCATCTACGCTTTATTGTTATTCCTGTACTCACAAGGTTTCCTGGGGATATTCACCCCAGGACCTTACACCTTGGTTGCTTTGATTTGCTTATAACTAGAAAGGGAAATTTCTCAGATCCATCCAAATTAGTGCACAGTAAAACAGTCAATCGTTCCTTACTGTGTTTTCCACCAAAACACTTTTCGCCCATA
Organism: Dolomedes plantarius; assembly: GCA_907164885.2. Lineage (NCBI taxonomy): Eukaryota > Metazoa > Arthropoda > Arachnida > Araneae > Dolomedidae > Dolomedes > Dolomedes plantarius. The sequence continues at coordinate 45,459,172 of OU015500.1, forward strand.
TAAGTTCAAGTTTTATTAGGCACCATATTGTAGAATAGGCCCGTCTCATCTGCATTGAATATGTTCTTCTCATCATATACATCTAATATCCCCTTCAGCACTATTTTCCATTCTTCCACTATTTTTTCATCTACGGAGCCACTTTCGCCAGATATGCTTATAAATGCAAGCCCATATCTTTCTTTAAACTTTGCTAGCCAACCATCCGATGAATGAAAATTTTGCATTCCAAACTTTTCTGCCAGAACAATAGTATTTTCTTTAAATATCATTCCGGATATTGAAATGTGGATGATCTTGCTTCATGAAACCATTGCAGGACTGCCTTATCAAACTCTTCTGATCCGCCACATTCATTTTTCTGCCGTTTGGATTTGGATCCCAAACCAAATTTTTGTGCTGAATCAAAAATTTTTCTCTTTGCTTGTTAAAAGGCCTTTGAGAGTAGACTTGTGTAGCTGAAATTGTCTTGCGAATTGGACTTCTGTTATTCCAACACTTTCTTCCCAGGCTTCAGTAATTTCGTGTAGCGTAAGGTGCTTTCGCGTTGATGCCATTTTGCTCTGCTCACCTGGTATTCAGACTGGAATGAGCTCCTACACGCAACCATGAATTCTTTAAACATGAACACCTGCTTCCCGGAAGAAGTGAGAGAGGGCTGCTATTGGACAGTTCGTAAGTCACATGACAACAGATTGTAGGGACAATAAAGTGATTCAGCTCCCACACTCCAAGAGCTCCATGAAAGAATATTCGATCTTCCGAGAAACAATAATTGCCCCCCCCCTCGTTTTTCCCATTGCTACAAGTCTATGATTGCAATATTTCAAACATCAAGGAATTTCCGGGTCTGTTATTGACACCAAATTTGTTTTCCTCCACTGAAGGTTCCCCTCCTGCAGATAAAATGTTGAAGAAAAAGTTTTATCATGTAAAAAAAAAATTCGTCGTTAAACAGAAGCAACGTCGGCCTTAAATAGAATTTTTTCGGAGGGTCCGGGACTAGGAAATATCGTCTTTAAATATAGATCGTCGTTAAGTAGAGCGTCGTTAAACAGAGAGCCAACTGTATATATATATATATATATATATATATATATATATATATATATATACATACATAACACATACATACATATATATATATATATATATATATATATATATATATATATATATATATATATATACATAACACATACATACATATATATAGTGTGACAATTATTGAGCTATATGAAAAAAAAATCTTCAGAACTTTTGAACCATTGGCAAGATTTAGTGAAAACTTGGTGGTTGAATGCAGTGCATGTTGGGATTTTTTTTAGCATGCGCACTCGTATTGTTGTTGTTTATTTTTCGTTGAAAATGCTGAAATTCAACGTTTCTGAGCGTATATACAGGTACATCGAGCAAACTACTATTCGAGCAAAAATTATTGCAGAATTTTGCTCTTCATCTGCGCCACATCATAGCCATTGATGACAAACATATCAAACATGTCACAAACTAAATCCGATTATCTGTAGTTACTTTTCAAATTTGAATAAAATTTTTTAACCCAGAAGTTTTTTTAAAAAATTTTATATTTTATTTCATATAGCTCAATAATTGTCACCCTGTACATTTATTTACAAGGTATGTCACCCTGTACACATACCTTGTACATACAAAAGAGGTAAGCAATGATAAGTAATCCTTCGTTAATAACCCGCAGTAGCTTCGTTAGAAGAGACTTCCTGAAATTTTTTTCGATTATTTTTTATTGTAGATATTATGAAGCTTTGCGTTCCTATTATGCCTTGTTCACAAGTTTCATATCAGTTACTATTCTTTTTTTTATTAAAAACGTTTATTTTACACTTCCTTTAAATACATTTAAGGTGATAGAAATATTTCTGTCTGTAGAACCATATCAATATTCTTCACCTTGTAAATATACCTTTAAAATTTAACATTTTTATACGATTTTTATTTCTTTCTTGAATAAATTATATTCCTGATTTAGAATTTTACATGGTTTTTACATAAATTAATATAATGTTTTTAAGGTATTTTTTTACCTATGTGTTGCACATTTTTTGGTTTGCCGTTGTTTTTAGCAGCAGTTTGGACTTTAAATATCTCCCCCTCACTAAAAAAATAATAAATAAATAAAATAAGAAGTACTCTTAATTTTTCTTCTACATAATAGTAAAGAATGTACTCCGAGGGGAAAATAATGAAACATTTAGGTTCAGAGATACAGTATATAAAATTTAAACATATTAACTACTATCCTGATTCATAAATAAATAATTCACTTACTATATAAATAGGTTATAGGGTATAAGATCCTCATTTTAGTCAAAACCTGCATTTTAAAAGATACCGAGGAATAATTTCTCGGACAGAAAGGAGGTGGATTTAATTTTTGTATCACGCATTCTACATCGCTATAAGCTTGACTTTGGAAATATATTTTTAATTTTAGTTTTCTAATTTTGTCTCGTTTCATTACACAATAGTTTGTTATAACTACTATATTTGTAGAAAGTAACTTAAAAAAAACAAAAAAAAAAAACAACTATATTTTCATGACTTAAATGAGATTTTTAAATGTGTTCCTGTTTGACTAGCAATTTAGTCACTCAGACTCACTGGGAAAATATCGTTCAAATTGAAAAGTTTACAGAAAGTTACCAGAATCAAAGTGAAACCCTTTATAAATTTCATATTTCTCGCAATAGAAGAAGCCGAATCGAAACTGGTTGGGATCCCAACATAGAGAGATAAATTTTTACTTCTTTACCTGGCAGACACTTATGGTGGAGGAAATTCAAAGTGACATAAGAGACATAACAAGCTAAGCCGAAAACTTTGAGAACTTTATCTTCTTACAACAGCTGATTTATTTTCTTACAACAGCTGTATTTGGGCCTTGCTCTGTATAAATATTCTTTGATAACAGTGTCACATATGAAGTACGTCATAATATTACAGTACAACGATTTTAATTTCTTTAGGTATGGGTGGGGTCATACTCAGCATATACAAAACGCTTGTACTAAGCTCACGATAAAGGGAAAAAATGATCAGAAAATTAACAAGAATGCAGCATTGTTGTAATGATATAAAGTGTATCAAAAATCATAGAATTTTAATGCTAAACGTCAATAAAAACTATAATTTGCTAAATTCCCGATTATAAATGCACGGATGGCTCAAGAAGCTGGAAAATTCATGTGGGGTCATGCATTTACTATAAAAAATAGAACTATTTCGAGATTTTAAATCATCAGTATCAAATTAGATTTTAAACACACTCGGGAAAATAATAATAAAACTTTTATAAATTTTCAATTTATTTTCTAAAAAAGTTAGTTATTATTCTTTGTTTGCAAGACATATCGACATTCTATCTTTAAATTTGGGTTTTGTTTCAACACTTTATTTGGTTATATGATGCATAGATAATCTGCAAAATGGGTAATCTACTCAAGGATAATTGGGAAACCCATGAACTGAAACAATGTGACATTTCCAGACACGTAAGTATATTGAATGCTTTGCTTAATTTTTCTTTGTCTAGAGAGGAAATATTATTATTAGTATTTTTGTAGGTGTCATTCATTTTCACCAAAATGAAAGTTAATGTGTTTACCCAGGAAAGCGTCTAGTTACCCCAATTTTCTTAAGGCGAGTCGGAAAATGTTACATTTTCCAAGTAGGTAAGCTTTTCCCCATTAAAAATAGATTCAGAGATATTTTTATCTCTGAACGATAAGAGATGAATTAATCGCTCGTAAAGGATGATATTTAAGAATTGCTATACTGCTAATACTTATTTATCAAGGAAAATACTTTATCTGCATGTTTTAAGTCTTCGAATTAACATTCGATCAAATTTCCAGAAATAGGGAATGCAATAAGATACCAATATCCTACCTTACCCACTTCTCTGCCTTACAAACTTAAGGATTTCTGAATTATTCTTAATTTTTTAACGAGGAATGGCTCATTAAAACGATAGTTCGAAATTAAGCCATTTGTCAGCCGAACCTGAGAAAAGAAAAAAAAGGGTTGTTCGCGAGCAAACACCGACAAGCTTTTGAAGGACATTTTCACCATAGATCCAAGAATATACTGCGACGTCATGTTTATATATTCATTGTTACAGATTGCTGACCAAACTGCTCAAAATTTTGAAGTTTTACACCTAGTGTCTTAAAGTAGTGAAAGGGAGATGCCATTATATTTCCTGTTTTTATGAATTTAATTTATGAACAAAACTTCCCGAAATTGAAAGCATTGAATACGAAAAAAAAATTTTTTTTACTTATTAAACAACTTCTTTTGTTCGTTTATTTATTTTCACACGTAAATATTAATATTATAAAATAAATAAATTACAATATTTCATCTTTATTTATTTCCGGGTTAAATTTTTTAAGAAACGGTTAAATATCACAGAAAAGTGATACATTGGATCAGTTTGAAGAAACAAACAATCTATAGTAAAAAAGATTTAAATTCCCATTTGTTTCGTCAATCAGATTTTTTTAACTACATATATGACTAAGTTTCTGTGGTTTGACCTCAAACATCTAACTTCAGGCGGAAAGCTCTGAAGTTTTCGCCTTCTAAAATGCTTAGTAAACCTCCGTTTTTATAGATTCGGCAGTCTTTCTCTCGGTTACATTAACAAATAAATCTTGGCAAGGGCTGTTTCATTGCGCACCTGAGCTGAATGCAAAGGATGGTTAACATTCTTTACTCTTTAGTTGTAAAGCTATTCTTTGAGCTCTTCCGAATTCAATTTTAAAGTGTTGATAACCTTACTACTTTCTGTTACAATCTAATCACTCACTGTAGTAGACAGATTGCCTTATCTCTGGTACTGCTTGCCAAGGGTTTTTTCAATCATCCATGTAATGGATGATTATTGCACATAATTGCACATAGTACACGTTTGGTTATTTTTAGACTTACTACTCAAAATATTTCGATCTCAACAAGAATCCTACCACTTGTTCTTGATGTTTGCCATTTTGAATAACATTTTCTTCCCTTAGTGGTATAGATTCATAGAAAATCTAAAGCTAATAGCTAAACAAAATAACATATGCAGTTGACATGTGGTAAATATACATAATTATATGTATAAATTGGGGTAATTCTAAACTTGTATAATTTATTTACATACCTACATACAATAAGGATTACAAATATTTTTATTTTCAGGCTCTTTTACGCCAGAAGTATGGAACCAGCATAGTAACTTCGATGCCTGCACTACGAATCATATTGAAGGTTGGCATCATGCCTTAAACAATGCAGTTGGAAAATCGCATTATTTTAAATGTTTTATATTATTTATTATATTAATAAAACATGCTTTAATTTTAGTGTTAACAGTTAAAGCACCTTTTTTCAGAAATATATTTGTTTTGTTTTTAATATTCGGAATTCGGGCTCTCAGGAATTCGGGCTTTCGGTGAATTCCAATTAATTCGGAATTCGGGCTTTCCGTGAGTCACCCATAATAGAACGACTTAAAAAAAATATACATGGCTACATCTATGAAAAATTAAATATAAGCAAGATAATATGTCATGGAAAATGTCGTGTAAATTAACTAGAGATAACATATTTCTTTTTCATCAACAAGAGATAATAGATTTTTTTTAACGTCTCCGAAGTAATATTGGTCTATGATTAACGATTGCATGCCGTTTGTTTCCTTGTAGCTTTGCGACACTCATATGTCCTTGGAGTAACGTCCTCTATTTTACAAGGGACTTGACAATTGATTAAGTTTCCCATCACCGCACACTTCGTCCGATTTCGCCAGTCGCATTTTGCGTGTTCAATTCTTCAGGTCAAAATTTATTTCCTCGAGGTTTTCCAACTGTGAATGCATTGTTTCAGCAAGAAGCAAACGCAATAATTTTTCAAGGAATCGCTGACCCAGAAGCTGCGACTTAACGTGATATCCCGGAAAAAGCTGTCCCAAAGATGCGGTCTCTTCATTTCCATTCTGATGAGCAGGAGCGTAACTGCTGTTTGTTATTGGTTTCCGCAATTTCTTCATACCTCAGACAGAAACTGGATCACAGGATTGAATTCGGAGGAATCCGTAGGACTGAAGTCCTGTTTCTTTGCCTTATAAAAGTAGATTAAAAAACATCGAGGTTAACAATGAGTCATTCGCACAATATTTTTCCGAAATGCACTGCGACTGAAAAGAAGACTGATTCACCAGGGAACACGGTAAATCAGAACAAGAGCAACACGTTTAGCGTTTCCAGAAAACTATTTACTGCTGTGAAATATCAAACAATACACCTATACAAAGCATGTTAGTTCATTATACTTTTGTATTTCTGTTAAGTAGGGGTACGTAAATTTCGCATAAAAAGTGTCGAATTTTCGCAAAAAAAATTTACAATTTATAAAATTACGCATTTATTCGCAAAAAATATATGTATATATATATTCAAAAATTTCGCATTTATTTTTAAAAATCCCTGCTTACTTGGTTCGAGAAGAATCAAAATTCTTAGTTAAAAGGTAGCATTGTAGTAGTCTCCACATTATCTTCTGTAAGTCTTCAGCAATAAGTAATAAGCAAATTTCGAGAGTGAGAACTCTCAAAGACCGTGGATCTTCTTAGAAAAGCAATTACATTAATAAATTATTACTATTATTACTTAATTTCGCTTAAAAAGCAGTTTATCACCGAGTTTCGTCGAAAGGTAGTAAAAAAATAATTTTCGCATTTATTCTCTCATATCGGCAAATTTTGCATTTATTCGCATCTATATACTTCGTAAATACGAAAATTACGTATCCCTACTGTTAAGTAATGCATGATTAATTTTTAAGGCTTCCGACTACCTTTAAAACGTCGAATTTTGAATTATTCGATTGTACGTACTCTTGAAACGAATAATTTGTTAACGTTTTAAAGGTTTTGAAAAAAAGAAAAAAAGAATAAAAAAAAATTAATCCAAGCCATTAAATCCAATCACTAGAATAATTCTTACTAATGGTGTCAGCATGAAACTAGTTACTTTATTCCTGGTGTTTAAAAATCCATTAACTGCTACATGGTGTGTTTTCATTTATTAGCTCAAAAGAAGGATTCATCTTCTTTCAAACTTTGAATTAAAAGACTTACCACAGATATTCCATGACGAAAATTTTGGCGAAAATTCCAAAATTGTTTTTATTACTTTTTTTTGGAGGGGGATTGTAAATTTCTGTTTCTAAATCTGCTTTTATTTTTTCTGTACGATCATCTATATATATAAAAGAGCTTGTCTGTTTGTTTGTCCACTATAGAATCATTGACTGTTTCACCCACCAGGACCAAATTCGGCACAGTTAATGTTTAGGACCCGAGAAATTAAATCAGGAAAAACGAAATTTGTTGCTCAATTAGTTTTTAAAATTAATTTTTTAATGATTTTTGTGCCCCTAAGAGCACCTCTTAAATGTGGATACAGCCCCTTCACCACAACCAGTCAAATTCGATACGCGGGGGAAAAGTTCTGAGAGGTGATCTGGGGGTGACGGGGGGGGGGCAGGGCGAAGTGTTTATTTTATTTTTCTTACGTTTAGTGGAGTCGTGAGTCTAAAAAGGTTGAGAACCGCTGCTTTAGACTGTTTTAGACAATGGCGTTCAAACTAATAGAACTTAATAAAATTTGGAAAAAAAAAGGAAGGAAAAAAAGATTAATTTTGTCCCATGGCCAGTTTTTGGAAGCCTTCTGTTGATCTAATCTAAATATATTAATTGTTTGAGGATCATAAAATGGGAAGAAGTTTAAGAGTTCTACAGGTTTTTTCCCCTAAGTTCGCGAAATAGAGTTAACATACGATATGTATTTGAAATACTTATTCCGTGAAATCATATAAGATAAATCTTTTAGAGTTTTGGGGTTTTTTAAGCAGTGGGAGGAAAAGCTCTTTAAACAGAGAAACATGAGACATAACTTTCATTCCGAACTATTAGTCCATTAGTTATATTAAGGCATAATAAAATTAATGAAATTATTTTTAAAGAATGATTGTCCGGGTAGATATATAGATATAAAATTTTTCATGCTTTCCATCAAAAAAATACTGGGCTGCACTCCAGTATTTTCATGTTCATCTGACCTTCATGTTCATCTGACCAGACAGAATGCGCTTAGCGCGTTTCTACTGAAATGATATACAAACAATAAGAAAGAAAGAAACTTTGAGCCTAGGCTTCATGCGAAATCCCGCCTTACTTTGATTAAATAAAGGGAATAACGCATCTTGCACTGTACCTCTTGGTTGATGTAGAAAAAAGTGCGTCTCTAGGGTGATGTGAAAAAAAAACTGCTTTTTTAAGGGAAACATAAAAAATAAAGGCAAAGATAAATTATAAAACTTATTTCTAATTAAACAGTGAATCAAACAAATCTAATTAATTCTGATTAAACACTAGCTAACAAATATAATTAAACAGTAATCTTATTCAATGCAAACGTGCGAATCACGCAACACTGTGTTATTAATTCGCAATAAAATCAGAAGAAGGTCCGCAGCCTCAAAGTTTCTTTCTTTCTTATTGTTTGTATATATCATTTCAGTAGAAACGCGCTAAGCGCATTCTGTCTGGCCAGATGAACATGAAGAGCGGGGGGTGCAGCCCAGTATTTTTATGATGGAATGTATGAAAAATTTTATATCTATATATCTACCCGGGCAATAATGCTAGTTAGAAATGAAATGTGAGCGATTTAAAGATCAGCAGCAGCTATCGATTTCAATATAAGTTGAAAACTTTAATCGTGTTTTCTGAAGATCTTATTTTTCATCAAAAATTTAAACGACTCTTGTGATAACTCAAAATCTAACCATGATATATGTATGAAATTTTTCACGTATGTTTTTCATAATACTAAGAATGTAAGGTATTACATATTTGATTCTAGGTTTATTATTTGTTGATTTATAGCTGCATTTATAAAAAATCTCATGAGAAATTACTGAAATTTTACATGAAATTGCATATAATGACTTGTATTTTTTTAGATTTCAAGATATCGGTTAGCTTTTAGTTGATTACACTCAGGAGGTACTTATGTACGTATGACAAAATGAAATTAATATTATATGCATATTTTTTGTAAAAATTTGCTAAATTTTTGCCCAATTTTCTCAATTTTGTAAACAGTTGCATAATTATTCTCTATTTTTTCACCATTTTCGTATTTTGGTGTTATATTCCTTCGAAAAATAAGACAGAAAATTTTGCAAGTACAGTTTTTGTAAAAAAAGTGCTCCGAACGGGGTGGGCTACCTTAAATCACTGTTGGGAGTTTCATGTACATTTATTTAGCGTTAATTAAAACTAAAAAAAAAATTTACATGATACTTGAATCTATTGAATAATTATTTTTATCATTTAATATAAATCCATAAAGTAGTTTAAATTTTAATTTTAAATGAAGTAAACACAAGGTATTTTGAAAAATAAAAGATTGATATATGCTTCCAATATAATTATTTTAAAATCAATTTTCATTTTATTCCAATGAAAATTTATGTAAGTTCGTTGTAAATAAAAAAAGTATGTTTAAAAAACTCTTTTGAAAATTTAAGCTTGTTGATTATCATTACAACATATACAATTATTCCTCTTATCATTATAATTTTACATATTTTTATAATTACATCAGGGTGTCCGGAGACGAAAGTTTCATTATTTTTGTTTACATACATTTCATAATTTTCTTTTGGTCAAACTTTTCTTTAGATAAAGACCATTATCGCTAAAAATACTAGAGCAATCTGGAATCTCGTTTATAAAACAATTTTATAATTCAAAATTTAAAGCATGTTTGATTCTTGATAAATCTGCAAATCCAGCAGCCCTATTTGAATTTTTTTTTCACTTTTCATAAAATGCAGAGGTATCAAAACAATTATCTTCAGAATTTATAAAAATTTTATTTTTTGAATTATCACTTCGCAGAGAAAAAAAAAAGTCATTCTTTTTTTCAGTGTAATTTTTGCTCCGGAGGAAATATTTTCGGTTCTTGTACTCTTGATGAAAACTCTTTAATAAAGACAGTTTAATAAAAAATAAAACATAGGAACGTTGTATAAAATTTTGGTGATACCTTGCAACTTATTTTAAATCTTGTGAAGATGGCAAATCAAGAATCGTTCGAGAAAAATAGACATTTAAGTTCAAATATTCATCAGAAAACTAGTTGGCAGCATGACATAAAAAAATTATATCTGGCTTTGCATTTAAAAACATTGGTTTTTGTTATTTTATTCGAAAATTTCTATGACGTTTTAACCCGAGATTTAGAATTTTTCATGGACACTTTTATGCATACTTGATGATTACTCCACACGTTATAAAAATTTCAACAACAGAATAAGATTTTTTATTAATATAAACAGTCTATGCCAAATACTAAAAATGGATTAGTTATTGTTCATATGGATGGAACTTTTTGAATTTTTTTTTTTAATTAGAAAATTGTTGACTTTATTGCATTAAGTTAATGACCTCAGCAATGGCTTAGAGGTGTAATGAACATCAGCCAAGGCGTTCATACAGCAGAAGTTTTCGGGTGGTTTGGTTTGGTTTGGATCGCTACGGTTAACTTTTTGCTACACAAGGGCTAATTAGACAGGGACCTACTGCTTAAAGCCGATTCCGAACGGCTACAAACATCCATGCCAAGAGTGGGACTCTAACCCATGGACTTTGGTACCGAATGCCAGCGCTCTGGCCATTCGGCCATCGTCCGGCTAGTTTTCGGGTGGAATACACTCATAAGCGTGTCGTATATCAAGCTAAGAAAATAACTGGGTCTGAGGTAGTCTAGTGGTAGCGTGTCGTTTCTCGGTACTGAGGGTGCTCGTATTGAATTCCGACAAGCACCATTAAATACCTCCGTGTCTACTCCAGATATGGGCACGTTAAATCAGTAGCCCGGAAAGTCCTTCTATGAGGTTAGTGGGCAGGGAAGGTACGATCCCTAAAGATGTTGCCCCTGGGGGTCACTCGGTCAAAATTATGGTAGCACCTAGCCAAATCGGACTCGGCCCTTGTGGTGCCATTATAAACCGGAACCGCACTACTCAGTACTCGCCTGCATGGACCTGGTCTGGAACTTCCGGTGAGGGGGCATTAGGAACAACAGCAACAGAAAATAATAAATAAATATGAGAATGTGCGGTAGAATAATATCATTTACTGAAATTTAAATGATTGTTATTTCGGAGAAGAGGAAGATCAAGACTTGAGAAGATCAAGACACAGCTCAGTTAGGTGTAAAGTACCTAATTCTTTTTTTTTTCTTTCTTTCCTCTTTTTTTTATATTTTTTATTTATTTATTTATTTTTTATTTTTCATACATGTAAAAATGGGCTTCATTTAAAAAAAAAAATCAAGAAGTATAAAATTGCACAGTACTTTCACCAAACTTGACACCATCAGCAATCTATATCATCTTCACTGAGAATTCTTAATTTTAATAACAGATTTCTGAGTCGCTTTTTAGCGTTCTTACACACAGTCGTGAATACTCGGACAATAAGTATTGACTCTGCATCATTTGAAGTAGTTAGACCTTGAAATCCCAGAGAAAGCTAAAGCGAAATTTTCAATTCTTATTTTAATAGTGGGTCATTAATAAATGCATATTTTAAATTTCTACTTTCAGCAAAAGGCTGTAGATGTTTCAGTGCAGCACGTGCTTGCATTTTTTTTCTAATTTAGGAGGAAGTTAGTTAAATATCCAGAAACCCCATTTGCTTAACTATAATAAAAGTGCTAGGATGTTATTGTTACACGTTGATATATTTGCGTTTTTGCGTTTTTAAAGTTCGCTAAAATTGCCTATTAAAAAAATATATATATATATCAAAAGGTGTCTTGGTGACGTTAAACAAAGGAAGAAAAACAATGAATTTAATCAATAACACCTTAGTGCTTATTAAAATTTACAAACCGAGTTTTTTTTCCAGTTTTTAGCATTAAGTTTCTAATATTATCATTTTGATTCAAAGGCGGCAATTCTGAATTCTCCATTTTTTGTTAGAGACCAAGTTTCCGAACCATACATTAGACCGGCCTAATGATAGTTTTATAGATAAGAAGCTTTGTTTTTCTGGAGAGAAAATGAGACTTCAATAAAGAGCGAAGTCCAAAGAAGGTTTTGTTGGCCAGTGAGATCCGATTTTGAACTTCAGAAATAATATCGTAACATCTCAGATATTCCACAAAAATAACTGGAAAAAACATTCCCACGCGAAATCTAAATCCACACAAGAGACACGAATGAAACGAAATGGAAGAAAGAGAAAGATGCAAGTTATACAGAAACTATTTGCATTTAATGCAAACCAATTAATGCTAAAGACGAGAAAGAGATAAATAAGCCACAGGATCTCCAAAAGATCATTCATCTTCCTGAATTAAATGGGCACAATGATAAACAAGTTTAACTGCCGTGCAATTAGAAAAATTAGAAATCCGTGTAAGTCACGATACTTACGAATAAACACGCCTTCTTCCAGGGCAGGAACTTATTAATTATAGATCATAGGTATGACGATCGCACATCCCATTAAATACGTCTTATGCTATCAACGTCTCGCTCTTGTCTATATTCTCGCAAGCCTCTCAGTAAGAGTTGGAGGGGTGTGTAAACCCAGCGTTTATATTTGCGGTTGATGAAAGAAAACGTTCATTGCAAATATAGTCGCAACTATAGTTTCAGACATTGAAGAGCTGTAAAATGAGAAAAAAAAGGTTAATTGTTTCAAAATGAAACTTGACCGGCTCAACTTCGGAACCGATGCAAATAGCTTAAGAAATAAAGAGAACTAGTTGGTACCCGTCAAAACATGACGGCTGCATAGTAAATAAATGTGCTAACACACAAATTATACTCAACACATCATTGTCAAATGTTGGAAATTATAATATTAAGAATAGAGAAATACACTTTTAAAATTTACTGTTGAACCCAATAAAAAGAATTTGGGTTACTCAAAAGCGCGAAATTAACAATTTTCGCCAGGTTTAATGCTATATCTCACAAACATAATTTTAAAAAAAAGGGAGGCAGACAGAGAGTTAAAGAGATTCCTCGGAAAAAACAAATTAACGTGTTTAAGCGGCGTCGTGCTTAGTAAGTATATAAAGCCAGATTTAAACGTGCCAAAGAGCATGCGCAGAAACAAATTAATGTGTTTATACTGCTTCGTGCTTAGTGGGTATCTAAACCCAACTTTAAACATGTCACTGGGCATGCGCAGAGAGCAATTTTCGAATTGTAAATTATCGCTAATTAATAGAAATTGCGGTTACAAAAACCAAATTTGACACATCTAAAGATTAAAATATTTCGATTAAGACCAAAATGAAGTAAACTGATGCAGTAGATCTTTTCTCACGGACTACCCAAAGAATCGGCTTGGAACTTAAATATATAAATGGTAAAAGGGAAAAAAGGACGGACTATAACTGATTGAGGATTTACATAAAGGAGGGGTTAATAAATTATATTCCATGTATGAACATATACTTTTGAATTTGAATTTCATATACATATTTATCAAAGGCAAAAGAAATACTACATGCCTAACTTCTTACCACCTCAAATTCATCGCTCAATATCTACCTTCCCCTATAGCCATCGTTTCCTCCTTCCCCCCAAAACGGCTGCTAGATAAAACACCTCCCCATTAACCGCATTCTGCTCAATACAAATACATCCCCTTTTCACTTATCTCGTACCCTCGATGTGAGTCAATACCTGCTGAAGTGTATGTTCTATGATTTGTTTAAAAGGGTTGTCCGCTCTGCTTTGTTTACTCGCGGTCCCCCTATTTACTTGCTCACGATTTTCACGCATGCTGTTATGCGGTCAGCAAACTCGAACGCAATATATAAGGCAGAGTTGTCTAGATAAATGCGTACGGTTACGGCGATTCGTTCAGAAGGCGAGGTTTTTCACAGTTCATTTTTAGTGGTCTTAAACACACGATCCAAGGTTTTTACCCCTTTTAAAAGTGGTAGATTATTATCGGTAATGTTGTGAAGAGATTGTTTCGTATTGGCTTGCGTTCATGTCTACTGGGGTGGAGTAAGAGAATCGTTTATTAGTTTTCGCTTAAAACTCGGTTTAACGAAAACAATGTACTTTTGCAATTCAAGTTCCAATCAGCTCTGAATGAGTTGTGTGTTAGAAGAAGGAGATAGTCATCTCTATCAAAATGTTTCGCTTGTGAATGCTGATGATAAGAGACTAATTGAATAAACGTTTTGCAGAAAGTTAATGCATTGCATAAACAGTAACGGGGACTTATGTATATTGTCATAACCTCATTTATTACATATTCTCAAAAGACGTTATTCTATTTTCCTCATAATAATTCTCTTACGAATAAATACGTATAAAAGTTCAGATTAAAAACTAGCCCATGAGGGAAAAATCAAATTAAGATTACTGAGGAAGCCTTTATTAAATTAGACTTCACTAATAACTAAACAAACAAACACAAACGCACCCAAAGTTATGGCTTATTTTTACAGAGCTACCCATTAGAATTTTAAAAAAAAATTATTTAAATAAAAAGAGCATCTCACCAAGTTTTAATATCAATCATAGATTTCGATGTGTGCTTATTTTGTAGCACGACAAACGTATAAATGGTAATCCAGATCTATTCAAGTGTTTTGTAACATGTCAGGAATTATTACACGAATTGCTTGAATGATTCGCTTCTTCAACTCCTCCACAGTTTCAATTTTTTGTTTATACACAACGGATTTAATGAATCCCCAAGTAAAAAAGTCTACTCCTGATATGCTACGAAACACTTGGAGAGAACTGGATTACCATTTAGACGTTAGTCGTGCTACAAAAGGTGCGCACATCTAAATCTATGATACTATGATCGAAATCCATGATTGATATTAAAACTTGGTGACATATTATTTCTATTTAAATATTTTTTTTTTAAATTCTAATTGGTAGTTCTGTAAAAATAAGTCATAAGTTTTGGATACTTTTAGCCCGGACACCCTGTATATATATATATATATATATATATATATATGTGTGTGTGTGTGTGTGTGTGTGTGTGTGTGTGTAAGTAAGTAAAACCGAGTGACTCTTTAAAGTTTATATTGATCAATCTCATTGATGACACGTTCGTTAAAAAATCAAAACTTAATTCAATGAATACCTTAAATGCGTAGTGAACACGTTTGAGTACTAATACTGACGTATACACTGGTGTGTGTTAGTTCATACAAAATATGTGTGTGTTTAATACTAACGACTCCATTCGCAGAGTCAAAAGGGTGGTAAAGGAGAAGGCAAACAAATCCTACAGCAATACTTTCTTTCATCAGAAATGAATTCAAAACTTCTGTTCTAGAAACACTTGAGGTTTATTGCCCCTCAGACGAACGGCATCAGAGAAGTATTTGTAAATACGCTAACATTGCATATATTTTTTCCAATCCTTCCAGGCCATATTCATTTTCATAGGTGACGACGTCTCTCTATTATCGGCTGACCTTAGGAAAGTAATCTCTGGAGAGATTTGCAAAAAGAGAGAAACCGACGTCCCGAGTGGGGGCGGGGGGGGGGAACAAGGGGGTGAGAAGTGACTTCCTCTGCACGCCTCCCCCTCGAATAGGCGTATAGGATAACTCAGAGGTTATTGTTAGTCCAAGGGGGGAAATCCGAAACCCTCACAGCTGGGGTTTGGCAAGTGGTGTAGGTTGTCTTCTCATCCTAGTGTTCTGCTAGGAGAAAAAAAAAAATGAGACATCTCTTAACACCGGCTTCTTCTTTGCTCTCTTATGCGTATGTAAATAGTGGAGGAATCCTCCGCCATGTGATGTTTTTTTAGGCTGTAGTAGTTCATTTAGGGACTCAGGGGGGTCTCGCTAGGTTAAGTTAGTAAGTTGTAGTAGCTATATGCCTTGCTCAATAATGTGCATTGACCGTTATATGCATTCATAGACATACATCAAAATATGCGCGTGTTGAAACTCAAACAATTAGCAAGAAAAAAACTTCAGGAAAGGCACAAATTTCTGTCAAAATAATAATTATTAGTTGCTTTTAATTAATACATTGAAATGAAATATGAATAACTTATAGTTCGTTGAGTGCCCGGACTTCTCTGAAAATTTCTAATGTTCCTGTATAATCTAACAGAAGATGAAAATGAAAATCTGTCTAAACATGCGAACAAAAATACGTGATTCTTATTTTCAGTGAACTATTAACTTTTAATGGGTTATAGCATCTTACTAATAGTTTCCTCGCAACGTCAACAATACTAATAAAGACAAAACGGCATTATATATAGTATGTAATGAGTAGAGACATTTTTAAAATATCAGAGTGCAAACATTCCCACGAAAATAAAAGGGGCAGAAAATTGGTAAAGGTTAGATAAATGCGCTTAATTTCCAGAGATTTAAAAGAAAAAGTTGAAATTAAGTACAAGAAAAAGAAAATGAGGCATCCAAAGCTGTTCATTTTCTAGACTTGAATGCGAGCGAGATTGAGACATTTTAACACAAAGGCCGTTTACACGATCTAGCAAAACAGCATAAATGGTGCTATCAAGTGAGATATAAGTGAATGTCTTTAACTTAATATTGTTATTTTTAAAAATAAAGTTAAATATTTATAATCATTCTATAATTAAAAAAGGAATACATATAGAATGATTGATTAACTTATTATGAATATATATATATATATATATATATATATATATATAGAGAGAGAGAGAGAGAGAGATGGGTAGATATACATATATATAAACGGGGACAGTATATATTGTTTTTCCACCTCAAGAAATCTTAAATAAATAAATTACTTTCAATCAAATTTAACAGACAAACCAAACCATTTCGGTTATCTAAATTTAAGAGTAAAATAGTGGTCTATAAAAATTGTTTAATACACATACAAAATATTTTTGGAATTTTTAGCATTTCCTTCTCTTTTCTCAATAAAACTAGTAGCATGTAAATTTACTAGAAACCATCAAATATAAAATGCCAGAATGCCCTGTAGCTCTAACAAAACGCAGATTAAAATAAGTTCCTCTCCCCCCCCCCCCAAAAAAAAAAATAATATATATATATACATACATACATGCATATATATATATATATATATATGTGTGTGTGTGTGTGTGTGTGTGTGTCGTGCGTTGTGTGTAATATAATTTATTTGAAATTTTATCCCAGCGTACAGACCAAATACCTTATTAATGTCATTGATTTGAAAATCGGAAAAAATAGTTCTTCAGCGTCCTGTTAAACGCCTTCATGCATTTTGTTTTCAAACTGGAGCACCTGAATAAAGCCCCACGAGATGTTTTAAGCTCACTATTGCATCACAATACAGACTTCTAAAGCCTACCCACCCAAAGGGAAAGATGAAAGGCATAGTAACACCTTATCAAAGGTTAGGATCTTTTTGAGTAACATCTGTTACATGCAGTAAAGCTGATGCACACAAATCCGCCCTATACATGAATATTTTTCCCTTTACGCTCTCTTGGGTATAGAATGGGAGTTAACATTTAGTAGGAATATCTGCAAGTCTCTGGATTTTATAGAGATCAAATCTAAAGCTGTAGTCGGCCAACCATTGAAACGGTCGGCCTCATGTAAAAGCTGTTATACATTTTTTTTCATCCTTGTTTGTGTGGTTAGTTCATTGTTCGCAAAGAATTCCCGAAATACAAAAACAACTCAGTTTTTATGTTTCTTTGAAAGTTCAGATTTTAACATAAGTAAGTATTAAATAAAATTTTAGGAGCGTGTATTTCTTTCATTTTATAATATACTTGACCATAATTTTAGGTATTTTGCTATTTCAAACAAAGAATTATATTTCAACTTTTATCTTCTTGTGTTTGGTATCTACAACTTTTTTAGCTCTATCTATATCAGTTTTAATTGTACTTAGAAGATTAAATCAAAAGTATTGATATATATACTAAACTTGCCCATACGCTGTTCTTCATTTAGTTTTGGATATTTTTACGCACTTTCCAGTTCTGTCTTTTTTTTGATAATTTTTTCCTAATTTTTTTTCCTATACTTTGTCTTGCAGGTATTTAAACCCGAAAGTAAAGATATGATCACAAATTTACCTTCTGTTTATTTGTTGAGTTTTCGAACCGCAATATGCATAAAAGGACGGGGAATGATTTACGACTCTGGCTGTATTACAGGAATTATGCCTAAATTACATTAAATGGTAAAAAAATCATGAAAGCATACAGAACCTGTCCGAACAAAATGGAACCGAGTCAACACCCGAACAACTGCAAATTGTTACGAGAAAAAACGGCATGAGAGTATTAATACTGCTTTGGGTCACCCGATAATTCAGGATTTCTCCCTACTCTCATTTACCTGTGATTTATAACTTTTGCAGTCATTGACGGTAAATAATTTTACAAAGTTTCCCCGAAGTACTTAATGTTTATAGTCCTCTAAGCGTCACAACAATGCGTTAATGTACTTATAAAGCTATGGAATAAGGTTCTATTTGTCTTATAACGTACAGTTTGCTTGTCGCATCCAAAACATGCAGTACAATTTAATCAATGGGTTTTGAGATCCGAATTCTGTATTTTAGCCCCTCTCTCAAAATTTTCCCTGGCTTTCTAATGATTAACATCCTTTTAGTTCCCAGGGTTAAAAAATCGAGAATTTCATCTCTGTTACCTGCACTTTTCAATAATAAGTCAATTTTTTTACACCTAATATCAGAGTGCCACATCCAATCTGAGACCTTTTCTGTTCCCTTCCACCAAGGTACCTAAAATCGATACTATAAACTGTTAAATACACAGTGTTGTTCTTCCCCACTCGCCACAGAAACTGCAATTCACACCCTGGGAAAGGAAAAGTATGTAGAAAATTATTCTTATTCCGAACCAAAAAATTAGTTTCTGGCCTTAGATTCACTTTACTTCTTTCACTGGAGATAATGTTTGGCTTAATTTATTTCTCTTAGCTTTCTGAAAGTCCCTAGACGTAAGTTCGCAACAAAAATCTCGTTTCAGCCCCTCTGTTTTTAATTATGGAATAACATATTCGATTGATTACCTCATCCGACCAGACAGAGGTTTAAGCAAAGTGTTGCGGACTCCGAAATCGGATGCTGCCTTTCTGAAACATAGAAGTGACTTCTTATCATTCGCAAATTATATTTCTAGTAGAAACAACAAACTGGAATAACGTGTACATATTTCAGAGCAAACAAGACTACTCAAACCTCAATTAGGTACAACGCTTTCCCCGAGAGTCCCTTCCAAATCTTAACGGGTCACTTGACACTACAGACGTAGACGACCGCTCCACGTGATAAGGGGACGTCTCCTTGACAGCTCTCCAGCCATTTTTTTAGAAGCTTTTTGCCTCTCCCGTTTAGGGGCGCTCTCCTCCCCCTGCGCTAAGCATGTCTAGAATTTCCGGTTAAGGACCTCTATCTCTTTTCACACATAATCATCGCAATGATTTCACAGTATCTTCCGCAATTTTGCTCCAGACATCCGATAGTTCCGTCGGTGCAAGAACAAGGGGTGCTCGGGAACCAGGTTGTTCCAATTCACGCTCTTCGGTGGGGGCTTTTGACTTCGGCATTGTGTTCCCGGCGCATTGTGGGCCAACAGGGATCGCTTTCCAGCAATGAAATCGAAGACGCTGGATTATTTTTGCAACACTTCGCGCTGATACGGGTTGCATGCGTAGGTATAATGTTGCATTAGCAATTCTGGTGATAAACTATCCTATGGTGAGGATGTATTGTGCAATTTAAAAGGCAATAAAATGGTGTTCAGTTTGCTGTATTCGGGCCCTCTTTATTCATTGAGTTCATATTATCCTTAAACTGCATCATAGTTAAGCACATATAAAGAGGGTTGCTCGGCTCTTCATGACTCAGAAACTTTATATGATCAGATTATGAATGGATATTGCTTTCTAAATGGAGAAGCTTAAAAAGAGAGTTGAATATTTTTGCTTTCGGTTTTCGTGGAATAATATTATTGGCATTGATTGCTTTTGACTTCATTTTAAGCAGTAATTTTGGCTTTTAAAGAAATTTTTAAATGAAACTTGATCAATTAGCTTTTTATACTTTTGCAGCTAAGCATTTCATGTTTTTTTGTGTGTGTTTAGTTTGTCTGAGAAATTGAACCATGCTCTTATTTACTAAATTAAAGTTATAACTAAGATGTCCAAAAAGGAGGTAAAAAACTGTAATATCACTGGAATAATTTATTAATAAATTTTGTTCTTAAAGGTTTTTAGATAATATTCAAACAACGTTCCGGTTTTTTATTTTTACTTTCATAATTATTTTTAGTGAATTCTTACGTACTAAAATAATGTCGGTCAAATGTCTAAAAAGGTTTAGAAATGTTTACTTAAAAATCCTACGAAAAGAAAATTTCCTATTCCTTTTCTTCTGTTGGGGTGCTTGTTTGATAATTAAAATACTTTATTTACTTTCAGTGCTCTAAGAAGATGGGAAAAATAGACAGATCATTCGTAATCTGACCCAATAATAATGTAAACAGCACTACTACTCATAGTAATTTTAAAAATTAATATATTTTACCAAACTTTTTCTCCAAAAGAGGATAAATAATTTCAAGAATTACGAACATTTTATTTTTCTTTATGAAATAGAATCTAGTCAGTACGTTTTTTAGCTTTATATTCAGATCTCTGTTATAAGGTATGAAAACATTTAGATAGGTAAGTTAACTAATACAGGCTTCTTATTTTTTAATACGGTGTTCTTGTAATATTAATGCTTCTACTTATGATCATAATATTTAAAAGTATTTATAAAATATTTATGATGATTCAAATGTATTTAATATATCAATGTATGGCTCCTCAAATTCCTCAAAATTTAATAATGCTAAAATTTTCGACATCAGAACCCATGAATGTTTCATATAGTAATGCTTTTCAGCTTTTTTGAACCTCTCTTGATTTTTTATACTTCATTCAAACTCAGTTTAAAAAAAAAAAAAAACGGTATTATCTGAATTTTCCTCAAAACTGTCTGCACTCCGCATTTTCTTCAAGCGTGTTTAGCGATGACTGTCGTCGTTTTCTGTCAAACCACCCGCTTGTCAGCACTGTGCCACCGTCCTGACAACATCGCCAATCACTTGTCAACGATGTCCATCAGAATCGCTTACTAGACCGATGTTTTTCCATCCGAAAATATTATCGTTCCCTGCTTATCCTTATCTGCGGGCCCCATCGTGGTCGGCGGGGACCTCAGGGGTCTTCACGGTGGAGTGGGTACAGACATATCTGAAGCCGGGAAGCCCCCACACAATGGGGTTTCCCCACTCCAGCACCCAACAAAAGCCGCACGCCCCTAGTGTTGTATGAACTCTGCCCATTGCAGTCCATTGGACCGGAGATGCTCGATTTGTTGGAAAGGAGAGCGTACAACATGCGATATGGTTGAGGCATATACACACATATATAGAGCTAGTTATGAATAGAAAGGGGGGAAATGATTGGGTGTGATCGTGAAGGATGGCTCGTTGTGCAGCAGAGGCAGCACTTTTTTCTGATTTCATGTTCCCGTTGATCCTTTAAGCGGTTATGTAACGTGGTCATAAAATTTATGCCGAATACAGGGGCAAGATTTATAAAAATTGTTGCTACACTATACCTTATTAAAGAGTAACATAGAGAGGAAATAATGGCTTCTGGAAACAACTCAATTATCTAGATCTTGAGATTGTATTTATGAGGATATTTAGTAAGAATGTATATGTAAGTATGCAGAGGCGTAACGACGGAGGGATTGCCTCTGTGCTCAAGTCCAAAAGGGTGCCAGAGAAATTTACAGAACCCTAAAATAATAAAATTGCATAAAAAAAGGGTTTTAATATCTCTCCTCTTGTGTTTATGTGTAAAGGGAAAAATAAGAACAAACAAACCATTGAGAATGGAGAAGAAAAAAAATGCCAGTCTTAGTTCGAGTAAATGCAAATAAATAAACCAACAGAGATAGATAAAAATAATACGAATATAAACAAAAAACAAACAGAAATCAAGCACTCTGGTCATCCACGCACCAACGGCAAGGTTCTGTATAAGTGCCGGAACTGAACCATAAAATAACATAGAGGTAACCGACAGGTCTCGTCATCAGGGAGCCTAACCAAATCAGTTACCTTAAGGGGAACTTTCTGAATAGGATGTAGGTAAGCCCAAAAGACATCCCAAGGCCCCGAGTCCCCCAAGGAAGCAATAAGTCAAAAGAAAATGAAAAGACAAACACAACTTACAGTATGGGCTCAATGCACCGTACATGCAAGCACACAAATAATCCTAATGCAAAGTAAAAGTTGCATACACACCCCAATTCCGTAAGTGACGGTTATGGCGAAACATCAGCCAATTCTATCCTAGAAGTTACGTCATTGTAACATTACTACAGCGCCACCCCCCCATTACAGCTTAACCAAATGAAAACATAAATACTATTCTAAACATCTTTAAAAATTCCTGAGTCTAAATGCCATTTTTTTAAACTTTTAAATTGCCGAAATTTTTAGGAAAATTGTTTTTACTTAAGTTTTCCTCGAAAATGTTACATGCCTCCAAAAAATCCCCAGCGTTGTTACATATGTTTTTTATTCTGTAAAGTTGTGAGTAAAAAATATTATAATAAATTTTATAGTTTAAGTTGCTATTGAAATTGGTAAACGTGATAACCTCAAAGTTAAAATCTAACCTTTTATCATATATCCCTATTTTTATTTCTCTATTTTGAATTTTAATTTTTTAATCCAGATAAGTCGCACAAAGATTATTATCGTTAGTCCGGTTTAAAGTTAGTTCCTTTAGGTAGATTTGATTAAGAAATTCCAAATCGTTGCAGTTAGAAATTAGGAGGTCATCAATATATCTAAATCCGGTAACATTATTTGAGTTAAGAAATTTAGTTTCGTAAAAATGTAAGAATAGGTTTGCAAATGCACTAGAATTGCTATTTCCCATAGGTATACCCATTATCTGTTTAAAGAAACATAAGCCATTAAAGAGGTAGTTTTCAAAAATATTAAATTTACATAAATCAATCCAATCGCATTTTAAGATTAAAGTACTATCTAGATAAGCATCATAAATTTCTGAACAGATAATCATTAAATTATCATGCGGGATACTGGTAAAAATGTTTTCAAAATCAAACGTGTATATGCTATCTATATTCTTACTTTTTTAAAAATGTAGAACATCCTGGTTATTATTTATAATAAAGCTATTTTCGGTAACCTTAATTTTATTTAGAATAATTTTTAAATAGCTAAAGAACTTTTTACTGAACAAAGTGTTATAACAATTTGTACTACATGTAACAAACCTAAATTTAGTAGGTACTTTATGGAAGTACTTTATGTAGGTACTTTATGTAGGTACTATATACTTTTCGGGTAAATGCATGAAGAACTAAGGCCAATGATGTTTTAATATTGAATCATATGCCTTTAGGCCAAACACTGTTAATGTGCATACAAAAAAAAAGCAAGTTTCATTCACTTGTTCATCGTTTTCAGTTGTAACTACCTAAGTAAATAAAACAAAGGCTGAAGCAATATTACTAGTAATATCTCTCTATGATTGTATACTGTGTTGCATAAGTTTTGAAAAATTTGAAAGAGAAATGTAATGAAACCTCTTGCCATTTCACTTACATAAAAGAAAAGAAAAAATAGTTCTGAACGAGAAATGAAACTTTATGCTGTTCCAAACCTGACTTTAATTAAAAAAAATAATAAATAAATAAATAAATAAATGAATAAATTATTGTAACGGTGCCTGGAGACAGCTACTGTATATCGTGAGATTAGGGATACTGTTGGAAGAGTAAAAAATAATGAGTGTTTTTCAAGTTATATAAAGCTGAATAAGCGTAAATTTACAAACATCGGCTAATGCTAAGAATCCCGATGCTAACTCGGGAAGCAGTGCACTCGTAAAACACAATTTATATTTTTTATAATGTGGCTAGCATGTATCTGCTAGGATAACAGTGGTTAATATTTAATGTATAACCTTTAATTAGTGTTCTCATGGAAAAATTTAGAAAAAATGGTAAAGAAATATAAAAGAATTAAGAAAAAATATATATGTTAACACACAAATGAATAAACTTCCTTGAAAAAAAAATGTTACTTATACTTACGCTTACGCAAACAAACACACACACACACACACACACACACACACACACACACATATATATATATATATATATATATATATATATATATATATATATATATATATATATATATATATATATATATATATATATACATATATATTTCTCATACGGAAGCGCTTTGTTCTGTTGTTATCCAGCGCAGTTTTTTGCTGGCCATTTTATTATGGGAGCACCATATAGGCAGACTAGCATTACCCCCTATGAAGGGACGGCCTATGAAGGGAGGGTATTTTAGTGGCGGGCGCCGGATTTCGATCCGAGCATCCTTAGCACCGAAAGCCAGAGCTTCGAGCGGCATATATTAACAGGTCAAAAATTTTTTCCATTTCAATTCTGGAACAATCTACCAACATTCTACTTTCCTTAATGATAGGAAATACATACCTAAAAAATCAATAGGAGTGCATATTCAATGGCGGCTATTAGCGTGCTATTATCACATTATACTTCTACATATTTGGACCCTGCCTCTATATGAGGTGTAACTAATTTGCGTGTCGTAGCAGCTAAAGAAATATCTCTGTGTGTAAATTATGTGTGAGAAATTTTCATTTCAGAGAAATGAATAAATAAGAGCTATTTTTAAGGTGTATTACACTTCACTATCCTAACTCTTAAGAATGGAAGAGAAATCATTTCGTATTCTTCATTCAAAGTATACCGAAATTTTTTTTCTACGTTTAGATATGAGAAAAAATGCCAAATAAACCATTCAAAATAATAGTCAGCATGTGTCAAAATTACGCATTCACTGTAAAAAGCGAGAGAGAAAACCGCAAAAAAAAAGAAGAAGCGTAGTGAAAAAAAGAGAGTCTGGTAAAAGTAAAAAAAGAGCAGTACGTCTTGTAATTCCAAGAAAGAAAAAAAGTGGGGAATAAAAAAAAAATACATTCAGATTCGCAGCTACTCAGCATTGGTCACCAGTGTGGCTGCGACACTTTATTCAGAAAAATATCTGAATAGATGACGGGGACGTTGAATAGAGCGGACGTGGCAGGGACCTTCGGGAGGAAATATGGGTAATTCTCCCACCACAAACAGCTTCATCAGCGGTCTATTGTGGGTCCGGGTACCCCTCAAACTGCGGGGCGCGAGCGGCCAACAGTCGTTTCACGGATAACCTTTATTTGGCGGGGCACTGTAAACATTGTCGTCACAGAAGGTTTAGAGTGAAAGGGACAATATTGAACGTGCTACCGTATCAATGTGCTTTATGCATTGGGAAAAATGAGGCAAGGGAAAAGCGCGAAGTCAAGGAGATTAATCCGGTAGCATTTGGACCGAGGTGTAAGTTCGTGAATTGATCTTCTGGGGGCACTAAAGGGTGAATGCTCAGGTCTCATGCAAGGTGCAAAGGCAGTGTCTGAATGAAATGCCAGCTTTTTGTGTGTGAAGGATAAGAATATGTTCTTCGATTTATGTGCAGTAAATCATGTAAGTGGTAGTCAAAACTTGCAGTTGTGTCCCGTGAATAGAGTCCATTTGAAGTTCATTCAGCTAGTTCTTGTATGTATTTGTAATACATATGTCTCCTTCAGTTTCTGAGTTTATATTCTCCGGAAATAAACAGAATAATCATTTGATTGCCATGCGAATGTTTATGGATTTTATTTACCGTGTTTAACGCATGCCAATAAAACATAACTTCTTCGAATTCTAAGTACTCATTCCCATGAAACGATCAGTTCGTATGTGTATAAAGCATATATCTCCTTTAAATTATGAGTTTATACTAGCTAGAAATAAATGAAATAATGATTTAATTTGTATACAAGTGATCCACAGTTTATTTAGTTACTTCAATGCATGTTAATCTATATGTATATAAAACAGTTCCGCGTAACTGACTGACTGACATATAACGCACAGACCAAACCGCTGGACATAAAGAGCTGAAATTTTGCATGGCGATTCTTCTTATAGTGTAGGGGTGCACTAAGAAAGATTTAAAAAAAATTCTTCTTAGATTTTTTAAAATTAAATTTTTAAGTTGTTTTAGGAACTTTTTTTTCAGTATGCATTTAAAATAATAATTCGAGGGTTACAAAATTTATACCACAAGAAAGATCATAAAAATTCCTTTAAAAAAATCTATTTCGAATTTTTACCTCCATTTCCTGATTTTTGGTGAATTTTTAAAGATTAATTTTAGAATTTAATTTATTTAATGCTGATCACGTGGTTTCTTTTTCTGGTACTTTAAATTAATTTATCGTCACGTGCATTACATCGAAATAGACAATTTTTTTTCCTTGCTAATGTGGCAAACGATTGGACATTATTCAAAAAAATATTAAAATACAGTTAAAGATATGTTCCTCAAACTTTACTGTATTAACTGTACTATGTTCTTTAGTATGTTCTATTACATTTAATTTGAATATTTTCTTCTACATTATTTTGTCTCTAAAAATATCCCTTACGATTTTTTTATAATTTTTTTTTACATGAACTGCATACACTGATCGTTGTATTTATTATATTATATATATATTGTGATGTCGTGCAACATCCCATGCGTTCTCACAACGTTCACAGGACAATTGTGTACAATGAAGCTGAGACGTGGAACCCAGCATTCTAAAGGTTCAAGGGGCTACCCATAGAAAAACCCAGATAATAGTTTTTGTTATTCTAGGGTGCATCATTAATTTCAGTTCGCCATGGGGCAGACGGACCTTGGCCGGAAATGCCACAGGACAAAGATCGGCAGAGAACTAGCCGATGCTCTTTATGAAAAAGTTTTCAGGGGCTGGTCTGACTGGAAAGTGACCAGCACGGCAAAGACAAAGACCGCACAAGGCGTCCGGTGGCGGAAGTGAAATCCAACCCCCTCGGAGGGGGGAAAGTCTGCTTGGAGGTGACTTGAAGAAGGAACAGACAGTCAGTTAGCAGAGGCGAGGTCTAAAGGTTGGTTCAGCGTTGGGAAGCTGATAAGACAGTTTGTTTGTGAGACCAGTGGCTAGTTCCATGCCCGACTAGCAAATCTAATGAATAGTAATAGCCGAACGGCTAACTGTAAATATTTTGTATATAGTGAGTTCTAATAAAGGAACTTAATTTTAATTTAATTTCGCGCCTCTGCTTATCTCAAATATGAGTCGGATTTATTTGATCTCGTGTGAGATGTGTTGGCTTGTTGTCGGCCACGTCATGACAACTGGTGGCTTTAGCGGTTGGATGGTGGTCTAGAAAAAAAGACACCGGACCTGCCACTCCTTTACGATTTCAACTGGAATGCGCTGTGGACGTGAAGGAAGTCTCGGAAAAAGCGTCGACGTTCATCTATGACCAAGAAATAACTACAAGCCGGAAAGCCTAGGAGTTCACCTTGCAGCAGAGTGAAAAAGTTCTTCAAGCTGAGGTATGTCTTTTAAGTTAAATCCAGAGAGATTTGATAGGATTTGTCTAGGCGGATTGTAAGTTAAGGTAAATGCGAACGTAAATTAAATTAAAAGTTCTAGGGGTACAAAAGTTCAGGATTTTGAAAAATTTTGTTTAGAACGGTTTAATTTGATTTGGTTGAAATACTTAATTGAAGTGGACATAATTATGTAACTGGGTATTAAGCGAAGTAATAGTTATGCTGGCTTGTGTGTTCGAATAAGGTAATTTTATTTGAATTGTTACACCAGGGTTTTGCTTTGTTTAAGGGAAAAACTCAGTTTTGGAAAAGAAGTACACTGCATGTAATAAATTGAGAGAAACCGGAAGTGTCAATTTATTAGGGTATGAGTGTATGAAAAATACACAAGATATATATATTGGTTGTTATATTGTTCTGTATCAAGTGTATTTTTGTATTCTTTTAAAAGTTTAGCTTAGTGCTAAGGGTATTGTGTTATCATTTGAAAATTAGCGTATTGCTAAGGGTATTGTGTTATCATTTGAAAATTAGCTTATTGCTAAGGTTTATTGTGCATTGATTAATGTGGAATTTTTAATACAAGGTGTATTATTTTTTTTAATATCTGTTTCGAATTGAGCAGTTGCTCAGGGTATTTGGATAAAGATATTAACTTGAAATTTAATATTTTGCTAATTGTTTTGATTTCGGTATGAAGTTCAGATTTTAAAGATAATACGTAGAGTATTTTTGTGTTTTAATATAATTTTGAAACTTTATATACTAATGAGTGATTTGTGCAAGAAGTGGATTTATGTGCAAATATTAAGTTATTAAGTATTAAGTGCATGTTCATTGTGTTGATATCATTTTAAAGGATTACCTATTATTGAGTGTATTTTGAATTGATATAAATGTAGTGAATTTCAGAATATCAAGGAGTTTTGATATTGAGGTTGAAAACTAGTATATAGATAAGTGTATTTTGTAGTGTTATTGAAAAATTTGGGAAATTATGGCAGAATTTACCGAAATGGAGCTATTTCTAGCTAGATATACTAAAAGTGTCCTGCTGACATTGGCAGCAAAATTCGATTCTAATGTGTCGATGTCAGACATAAAGATAAGAATTATAAGGCAAATTGTAGGAGCGTCAGATTTTGACGAACAATTCGCGAAAGATTCTCTAGAATCAATTTTGTTGGATATAAAAAGAGAAAGGGAAAGAGAAAAACAAGCTTGGGATTTAGAAAAGCGAAAACGACATAGAGCGTTGGAACTGGCGAGAATCAGAAGGCCCACGGGAACTTCGTTAGACCCTGATGTTAAAACTTTAGTCGCGGGAATGTCAGAGGAATTCAAATTTGACAAAGAGTCATTTGTGCGAAACCATAAAGAGACTATAGAAAATCTAAAACAATTAAACTTTGATCTTGAGAGTGAAGTAGAATTCGGCATTCGAGATGAACTTAAGTTACGTCATAGTGAAGAGTTGTTAATTTTAAGAGAATTTTTGCAATCAATAAAATTTTACGAAGAAATTGCGGTTAAACCAGTTGAAGCGGATAGGTTGTGTACAGGGGACACAGGTACAGAAAATTCGCCTAGTGGGGCTATTCGGGAAAATAAAACGGATAGGTTGTGTACAGGGGACACAGGTCCAGGAATTTCGCCTCTTGTAGCTATTCAGAAAAAAGGAACGGATAGTGGGGTTAGCGTTGAAACTAATTTAGGTGAGAACAGTAACTCTAAGCTGGTGAGTCCTGAGGAGGTTGGGAAAGCCGGAGTTTTAATCCGACCAACTAAATTTCCCGGAAAAATTGATTGTAGGGAAAACGAGTCGGAAAATGTAAAGTCGAAAGTAGCTCCTGACGGGACAAAAGAATTGGGAGAATCGCATTCAGAAAGACCGCTCATTTTGGGGGAGGCGAACGAATTGGGGAAAACGGGTTTAGCGCAAGTTTCCGAATCTGATTTTGGCGAAGCGAAAGTCAATTGTCCCTCCTTGAAGTCCCTTTGGGAAAAAGCGAGCGACCCTAAAAACTCCGAGTTTAGCGTGGAAGGGGGCGAGCTAGTCCGATTTTCGGAGTCTAAAACGGGAAAACTAGAATCGCGCGTACCGATTCCAGGAAAACAGGAGTCGAGGAATGGCTGTATTGAACCTGAAAGGCTTTTGTTCGTACGAGGCGTTTTGTACGGTTTTCAGGGGAAAACAGAGAGTAGTATTCGCGTGGCGAAAAGGGAAAGTTCCCCCATATGGTTTTTGGGAGAACAAGAGAACCCACCGACAAAAGAGAATTCAGGTTTAGGACAGATAAGATTAAAAGGATTGGGAACGAAGTGGATTGTCCAACCGGAAAGATTAAGGGGTCGGAAAGGGAAACCCTGTAATGGGAAGGTTTTGGTCAATAAGTTAAATGGTGAGACTAACTATGGGAAGGGTAAATCACGATGTTATCCTGTTGTTAGTTGGCTAGAGCCGCGTTTAGTGAACCCCGAAGTGGTCAAACTGTGGAATTATAAGTTACGGAAAAAGGTCAGATGCAGAATAGGGTTGTTCTGTAAGACGGATACCCTTCTCCCTATTGTAGCAGAAATGGTTGTAATTGTAGCGACGCATTATGAAGCAATTATGGTAGTTATCGCAGGGAAAGCTATTGTATACATTTGCACCTTACTTGAGAATAGTGAGGAAAAGTTAGAGCGAGAAATTTCGTGGTGGATTCCCTGGGAGAAAATTAATACCAGGCAAGATTTTGAAAGGAAGGAAAACCCTCGAAGTGATAAGGTTAAATTATCAGGGCAGGGTTGTCCGAGATCTGAATCTTTCAAAATTTTGGGTTTTGAGTTGAGTGCTGTGAAAGTAATCGAGCACGAAATAGGTTTCCGCAACGCAGTTGAATCTGTAAAGAATTGTGAATGCGCAAACGAAGGGAATAATCGTCAATCAGCTGAGCAATTGCAAAATTTCCTAAGACGTAGGCGAAAGAAAGCATTGTGGAATTCGGTTAAAGTAAAAATGAAGGAAATTGGGAATTTACGAGAACCTAGGGAGAAACTTTCGTGGGCAGCGGATCAATTCAAATTTGGTGTCAGTAGGAAAATTACTGCTAGATTCAAGCTGAACCGGCACGAGAGAGTTAGGATTCTCATGAAAATTTCTGAGGGTAAAATGCATTTGCATTAATTTAGGTTATGAGGATATTTACATAAATTAATGAATAAATATTAATAATATTGTGAACTGTATTAATGTATTAAATTGAGTGTGAATACATAATTTAAGAAATAATGATATAATTATAATTATGATGAATTGTACGACTTTAAATATGTTGGTGATTTCATAGCCTAAGAATTGAATGTATAGTGATTATTGTGATTATTGGATTTATTGTGATGAATTTTTGTAATTAAGTTTAATTTATTTGTGCATCCATGAGTAAGATGGCCAATTAATATTGATTATTGATGTATGGAAATTATTTAACGATTTGCATTGTGTTCAACGGTGAAAAGTATTTAAGGTTTTTTTTTGTTGTATTATGTCCAATTGTGTGACTGTTCTGTATCGTGAATGAAAACTTAGACGGTTTTGCCTATTGTTAGGTTTTTAGTTCAGGATGAACTGATAGGTGAAAATCCAAATAAATCGTGTAGATTCTATGTTATATGAATCTTAATTTACCAATTGTGGGTCAAGTAATGTTATGTAAAATATTGAAAATTGGAATATCAAGTGTTTAATGGAAGTAAATTGTTTAAAAATGTAGTGAAATGAGATTTCGGTTCTAGGTATTGTTAATGTATTAAAGATAATGACAACTTCCATGTGATGACGGGGTATTGTTCAAAAGAAATGTCCCGCACTCATAATGAGTGAATGTGTATGTCTGGATCCGTTATTTCTTT
This sequence comes from Dolomedes plantarius, assembly GCA_907164885.2. Classification (NCBI taxonomy): domain Eukaryota; kingdom Metazoa; phylum Arthropoda; class Arachnida; order Araneae; family Dolomedidae; genus Dolomedes; species Dolomedes plantarius. Next base: position 45,490,748 of record OU015500.1, read on the forward strand.
GATGAATAAATCAGAAAATGAATTTGGGGTTGGAGCCCTTTTTAATGTTGAAGAATTTAACATAGTGAAAAATTTTGTTCGGATCCATTTTTCTTGATGAAAGTAATTTTCTTTAGTTGTTTTGTTTGATATTCAATTCGAGTTTAGGTAATTGATTAAATTAAATGTTACGTTGAGTCAGTTTTGGGGACCAACGATTAAATGGAAGAAATTAAAATACTTTTGGTAAAATAGGAAAAATTAAAATGTCCTGTAATTAACAAAAAAATACTGTGAGTCTTGTGACGAGCAGGTGATAAGCTTGATGTTGTACTAATATTTTATGTCCTGCATAAAGGCAGTGTCACGTGTATTGTGTATACTACATTTAAATGGACCTATCAGTATTTAATCATCACCTGTTAGAGTGGCATGAGTCGTATTCTAAGAGTAATAGGTTTTGAGTTAAATAGGCTATAGTTAAATGTGTTAGTTAGGTAAACTGGTTATATTTAAAATAGTAGTAAGGATTTATGTGTAGCCATAGTTATGTGAGTGGGCCATTTTTGTCTAAGCCCATGTATTCAGGTTGTGTATACCTAGAGGTGACACAGTGGTTTCGAGTGCTTATTCTAGTGTAGTGAAAAGTACTTTTTTAAAGGTTCATTTTAAGTACAGTGACAAGGACTGAAAAATTGGGCATGTAACTAAGACTTGGAGTGTTTGTATTGTTTTTATTTCTAAGTATATGTGTAACTAAGATCTTGAGTGGTTGCATTGTTTTTTTAAGTATGATATATGTATCTAAGATTTTGAGTGTTTGTATTGTTTTTTAGGTATGATATATGTATTTAAGGTTAAGTGGTTGTATTGTTGTAGCTAAGAGATTTATGTAATTGATTTCATGAAATGTGTTGTCATGTATTCGGTATAGACTTGTGCTATATCTTGAGTGGTTGTGGTGTATCAAGTGAAATATATATACCCAGTAAAGAAAAAAAAAGAATGTAATTCCAAAACTGAGTACGCGTAATTATGACTTTTAACGTAATTAGTGACAACGGAAGCACTTAATGCTTGGCAGGAAATTTAAGAGTGGGAAGATAGATTCCCTGGCGCATGAATCTCTCTGGGAAAACTTAAAAGAACACAATCTCATATCTTAATATTGAAGTAATTATCCGAACTTTGGATACCCCAAAGAAGATCTTTGGACTTTCTTAGGGGGAGGGAGCTGTGATGTCGTGCAACATCCCATGCGTTCTCACAACGTTCACAGGACAATTGTGTACAATGAAGCTGAGACGTGGAACCCAGCATTCTAAAGGTTCAAGGGGCTACCCATAGAAAAACCCAGATAATAGTTTTTGTTATTCTAGGGTGCATCATTAATTTCAGTTCGCCATGGGGCAGACGGACCTTGGCCGGAAATGCCACAGGACAAAGATCGGCAGAGAACTAGCCGATGCTCTTTATGAAAAAGTTTTCAGGGGCTGGTCTGACTGGAAAGTGACCAGCACGGCAAAGACAAAGACCGCACAAGGCGTCCGGTGGCGGAAGTGAAATCCAACCCCCTCGGAGGGGGGAAAGTCTGCTTGGAGGTGACTTGAAGAAGGAACAGACAGTCAGTTAGCAGAGGCGAGGTCTAAAGGTTGGTTCAGCGTTGGGAAGCTGATAAGACAGTTTGTTTGTGAGACCAGTGGCTAGTTCCATGCCCGACTAGCAAATCTAATGAATAGTAATAGCCGAACGGCTAACTGTAAATATTTTGTATATAGTGAGTTCTAATAAAGGAACTTAATTTTAATTTAATTTCGCGCCTCTGCTTATCTCAAATATGAGTCGGATTTATTTGATCTCGTGTGAGATGTGTTGGCTTGTTGTCGGCCACGTTATGACAATATATATATATATATATATATGTTGGCATTAATTGCATACATTGACCGTTGTATTTAATTTGAATGTACTCCGTAGCGAAGTCCGGGTTTTCAGCAAGTAAAGCATCTATATCCTTCAAATTCTGAGCTTAAACTCTCCAGGAATAAGTAGAATCATGATTTTATAAGTTTACGAATGTTTCTATAGTTTATCTAGCTTTGTTCTCGGGCTTGTTTATGAACATATCTCTTTCAATTTCTGAGTTTATCCTCGTTAGAAATGAGTGAATAATGATGTCATTAGTATGCGAATGATTGTCTTCACAACATATGGAAAGGAAACAAAGCACATTCTCTATCCTATCGATATATTATACACGTAATATCTCTGCGGCTATGCACCGAGCGTGAGAAAATTTGGTGGAAATTAGACCATTTGTCATCCATTGGGTCCATATTCTTAGGTTTTGAAGAATTTAAACTAATTTCAATAGCGTACCAAAATAAAGGATTATTTTGAGAAAATTCAGTTAAATACTTCAATCCATCCGTTTTATTAATAACTGCACAAATGAAATTAATTTGCCATGATTAGTTGAAAAACTTACTTTGATGTGCCAGAAGAAACAGAGAAGGGACTTTACTGTATCAAAGAAAGCTTCGCTTGAAATGTCATTATTGGCTCGCCAGTCGTAAATTTACGAATATTTTCCTTCCTTTTCCCTCAGTCTACCGCCATATACAACCCCATTACTGTGTTTTGGTTTAAACAAAATAATTCTATTTTGGCCGACAGATGGAAGCTCTGAAATTTGAAATGAACCCTCATTTCGTCGTCTAAAATTTGATTCATAACACTGTGAAATATATAATTAAAGACACCTATAAATCAGCAAAACATGACCCAAATTTAATAAAATTGGTTTCTTCTATTTCTACGCATATCAGGAGTGGATACTGTGCCCTTCATTAGGTAACTATTAGGGGTAATTTTACTGTAATGAGACACAGACAAACAAACCCAGATTTTTCAATACTATTCACACTGAATTAGCAAACGGCAGTTATGTAGAATAGAGATGAAGTAATAAATAGAGTTAATACTAATAGATAGAGGTAGTAGAAACCACACACAATTAGAATACTAAAGGAAGAGGCCATCAGATATAACACAGTTTTATTAATTAAATAAATTTTAAAACTGGAAATATAAAATGATTAAGTTTGGAAATAACTATGTAGCATACATTTAGTATTCAAATATTTAATTACATAATTCCAAAGGCAAATTTTCAACTTATTGTTTAATTTTATTGTAATCATTATCAATAGAAGAAAAGACTAGGCATTTGTTTTAGAAATGGGAACAAGCGAAGAGTAAGCGAATCGATTTGTTGGGGTTCTAAAAGAAACTAAATCGCTGAAGCAAGGTTTGAAGAATAGGCACATGCTGAAACGGTTGCGTTTTAATAGTGGAAACAATAGTAATTTTAATCGTATTTGCTCTTTTCGAGTAAAAAAGTTAAGCCAGAGCTACAACTTTGTTTCATTAACACTTCATTCATATTATTCATTCATTCACTTCATTCATAGCTTTTGTTTTACTGAAGTTAAAAGGATTTATATCCTCATCGTTCAATATTTCCACGTGTTTGTTTATATCATCCTCCAAACGTGATACATTTGAAGGAAATTTAGAGTCTTTTAAAGTTGTGTCTACAATTCTTCTGAAAATCTTAATTTAGCTGCGAGTTTGAACTCACCGATCTTTCTTTTCATTCCATTTCACACCATTTATTATTTCATTTACCTTCAAAATTTGAATCGACTGTTCAAAACAGTGTGAATTATGATTTGGCGATATGTGTACTAAAAAACAGTGATCATAATTCTGAAAGTTAAAGAGAATCAATGATGCGATCAATGATGGTCAAGTGAAGATATACAAATGGAGGAACTAAACATTACAGTGAAACACGAGGTAATTGGGGTTTGGTTTTGAGAGCTAAGGTCAACTTTTACTACACAAGGGATCGTTAGACCCTTGTGTAGTAAAGACTTTGAGAGAGTAGCTGGTAATAAAAGCGAAAGTGAGGAAACGGGGCGAAAAGGTCAAAAATCAACGGATAAGATTTAATTTTTCAGTTCAGCCTTTCTCCTCCTCCTCTTTCATCAGCATCTTCAAGTCTGATCTCCAAGGTAAGTGTTATACTTAATAAAACAAGTTTATTGCAGTACATTCTAATGTATTGCGCTTTTATACAATGTTCGTTGTTTATAAGCACATTTTTCTTATTTAAAAACACACAACAAAAAATTGCAGTGTCTTGGGGCAACCCGGAACAAATTAATGGCATTTCAATTCATTTCAATGGGGAAAATTGATTCGGGATACGAGTATTTCGAGTTACGAGCTCCGTCATGGAACGAATTAAACTCGTAAGTCGAGGTACAACTGTATTATATATTCATGTATTACGCTATATACATGTATAAATATGCCATGTATAAATATATTTACATCCAAATATAATCATTCAGACATTACGAAATGACATTACGAAATCAAATACATTCAGAAGTGAAAGAATGTTTTCACTTCTTCGTTACCGCACTCCTTGTGTTTTAATTCAATTATCCAAAAAAATTTCAACAATAAGAGCTAGAGAGCTAAGATTGGTGGCATTTTAAAGCAATTTTCAAGACTTTTTCACTGATATATAACACAATTAGGGCTTAGAAAAATTTATTTTATTTGAATTCAAAATTTTAATTTTTCAAAATGCGCAGCTTCAAAAATTTTCAAAACTTTTTGAATAATACTTTATATAGTACTGCAATGATTGTATAAGTTTGAAAGTGGGATCTGTATGGGTTCATGTTAAAATATTGCATTGAATACAGTATTCCTGATTTGAAAACACGAAATTACTTAATACAATATGTTTTAAAGCCTAGAAAATTAGAAAAAAAATTAAGATGTGTAAGTACTTGTTTTGTATAAATTAAAGTAATCATATTTGTTTTGAAAAAGATTTAGAACCATTTTTATCAATTGTATACACTTCGGCACATACAGTACTAGACTTTCATTCACTTTCTTGCTTTCAGTGCAAGATTTTCAAATGCACTTATTTTTAATTAAATTCTGAAAATAAAACAAAAAAAATCTACAGCAAAGAAAGATCAAAAGATCAAAAACACTAAATACAAAGTTGGTGAGTAGGTAATGATAAATTATGATAAAGCACTGTATCCTGGAGAGATCCTATTAGTAGACATTGAAAATTTCACTATAAATGTAATGGTTTCAACAGGAAACTACAGATATGCATGACCCTCAACAAATGACATTCATGCTTACAGCTTGATAGGTATAAAATATGAACTGCCCCAGCCTACACCTTGTAATAGCAGAGAAAGCCAATATAAATTTCTTGATAAATAATTTTACATGTGCCTATTTATGGATAAAAGTTTTACTAAAATTGAATAAACCATTATTAAAATAATGTATTATTCTTGCCTACTAATAATTACATCAAAATCAGTTTGTTATATGAAAATAGTCAACTTTAATAGTGATTTGTCATTCCTTCATACTCAGCATCATTCCCTCATTTATTCAATAATTTAGCATAAAAATGTAACCAAATTAAAATAAATTTTTATATTTTAAAAATTTGATTAATTTGAAATTTGATTTTTTTAAAAATTATATATTAAAATAAATTTAAATTTTTGGAATTTAAAACTCTAAATTTTTTAATTTATGCAACTTAATTTTTTAATTAAAGCTTATTAAATACATTTATTTTTTAATTAACATATTAAAATTCTAAAAATTAAAATTATTGTGGATATTTGAAGAAAGTAAATTTAAAATTCAATAATATGCTTATTTCAATTTATTCATTTATTTATTTTGTTAAAATCTCTTTAAATCCTGTGTTATATATGTAATTCAGATTTTAAAACATACTAAATTACGTAGAAGTAAAAAAAAATTATAATAAAAAGATTCCTATATAAGTCAACAGATGGCGAAACTGATGCTTTCGCCAAAACGGCAAGCGGGTGCCGAAATCGTACGTCTTTCAAAATATGCGACCGAGACTTACTGCTTAAAGCCGATTCAGAACGGCTACAAACCTCCATGCCAATGGTGGGACTTGAACTCACAGACTCTGTGATACCTAATGCCAGCGCCCTAGCCATTTGGCCATCGTCCGGCTTAGAGAGGATTGTGGAGCCATTGAAATAGAAATATTGAAGGCATCCAGATATTCGGCATCCAGAAGGTTCAGCCAAAGACGGCCATACGCTACGACGAGTACCGATGACCGATATTTGTCATTATGAGCACGAAGGAATAGAACCGCAACTCCGTCTGCAAGCTCCGTCTGCAGATCCTCCCTCGCTGCATGCTCTGGAATGTTGGTATCAACGTCAACCTTGTGTAGAAGGCAATTCACATAAAATAGAATCAGATTCTTCAAAATTTTTAAATGGAGGTACAGAGTTCAGTTGGGATCAAAGATAGTCGTTGATAATTTTTCGAATACAGAAAGGATGTTAAAGTACTCTTTACAAGAATCATGCAAATAGCGAGAAAACGTATTTTCTAAAATACATTTAGTTTGGGAAAATTAGTGAGATCGCTGATAAAAATAATAATAGTAATAATAAATGCTGTAATTAAATTGAGACTTGAGATCCACTTTACGAAGAGTTATACCAATAAATTTTCACAAAATCGAACAAAGAAACTAGAAAAAAAATGAAACTTAATTACTATGTCCCCAAATATCAAAAAATAAAGCAATCTGTTTGTTCTACACTGGTTATCAAAAATTAAGGAAAAGTCACAAAAATAGCGATTACTCAAAAAGTAACGCGTAGAATTTAATGAAACTTATACACATTATACAACACATAGGTAGGTATAAAATAGCCTAAAAAGAAATCGCCAGACAATTATGGTGTTATAGAAACTAGCATATGTATACAATGAACAAATCCGACGTGTCAGTTTGGTATAGGAAAAGTACCTTTAATATGGAGTATGATCCCTCCGAAAAGCAATACAGCACATACAGTGAGTTGTGATGCTGTTAATTATGCGGTCTATGAGTTCGGTAGGAAGTGAGAGCCATTGAGGGATCACTGAAGTAAAATCTACCAACATCTAAAGTTACGATTCATCCAACGTGCACATGCGTGATCACATTTCAATAACAAGCTACTGGTCCATAGCATTTATAAAATTAGGTGAGGATTTGTTATACAAAGACCCAGTTTCTGACAAAGAGACTTTATGTGATTCTTCATTTAGCTCTGGAGATGACTTTTTGGGTTTTGAGAATTCTGATTAAAAGGTATCCAACTACAATGTTCCCTAGTTACATTTTTTATGTATATAAATAACTATAAAATTAGTACAGTAAATCATTATGCTCTTGCAAAGCAGCTGAAAGCGTGGCTAGGGTCCTAGGAGGAGGATTGAGAGCAGCTATACGTCGTCCTAAAGTATCCGAACATGCTCGATAGGATTCATGTCCGGTGATCGAGCTGGCCACTCCATGCGCTGAATTGTTTCCTGCTCAAGATAAGTATCCATGATGCGAGCCCTGTGCGGTCTCGCGTTATCGTCCTGTAGAACGAAAGCATCACCTATTGTCCCGCCATAAGGGCGCACATAAGTCATCTCTATAGGTGTGAGCATTCACATTTCCACGGGGAAAGGCATAGAGGTCTGTGCGTCCACCCAAAGAGATACCACCCCAAACACAGACACTGCCTGATCCGTATGCATCTCTTTCACGGATGTGTGATGGATGAAAATAAGTTCCAGGTTCTCTCCAAATCAAAATACGCCTACTATCGCTTTGGAGGCTAAACCAGGACTCATCCTTAAAGAGAATAGCCCTCCATTGATCACGCATCCAGTGGACATGTTAACGTGCCCACTGCAATCGTTCCCTCCTATGGCATGACGTGAGCGGGACGCAAATGGCTGGTGCTCGCAAAAAGACAACCTTCGTGAAGCCTTCTACACACGGTTGACGTTGATACCAACATTCCAGAGCATGCAGCGAGGGAGGATCTGCAGACGGAGCTTGCAGACGGAGTTGCGGTTCTATTCCTTCGTGCTCATAATGACAAATATCGGTCATCGGTACTCGTCGTAGCGTATGGCCGTCCTTGGCTGAACCTTCTGGATGCCGAATCCGTGGTTAGAAATTGTTGCCAAAGTCTATGAACCACAAACGGACTCTCATTTAGCCATCTGGCCACTTCTGTCTGACTTTTTCCTGCCTCTAATCTCCCAATAGCTCGCCATCGCAGTTCTTTGGTCAAATGATGCCTAGAGGTCATTGTTACAATTTGACTATGCCAGATGTCTAATCTCAGCCTCGCAGAGACAATTACCACCTTGCTCTGAGACATGCACTTTTATGCTCCTTGCAAATGACGTATTCCGACTGCAGCGCCACTATTTTGCATAATGTAGAATTGTTCAGCACCTTTTAATTAACAACATATTCAACTTTTAAACAGATTCGCCTAGTTTTGAACGTGTTATCCCTTTTTTGTGATTTTTCCTCAATTTTTGACTAGTGTATTAGCGTAAAAACCTATTTGTTTCAAGTATTCACCTAAAATCTTCGAAGATTGCAGATTAAATTATAATATTAAAATGAATAATAATTTTACATAAACATATAAATGCAACTAAATTGTTTTAAAAGTAATTAAGACCGAACATCGCATCCTATAAATTTATACTAAAGCCTTCAGAAGAGTTGTTATTAATGCAATTCACTTAATAACCTGTTAATTACATAGATAAAATTCCACGTGAAGAAATGTGTAGTTCTTATATAAAGTAAATGAATTTTAAACTGCATGTTTGTATTTGAGGTTCACCTTAATTTTAATTTTTGTTCTCTCAACATAAAAAAAAAATGGGAATTACTTTGAAACATGAAAAGTTTCAGTTAAAGTTCGTTTTTAAATGAATTACATATGATTGTTTGCCAATACGGGGCACTTGTCAATAAAGACATTCTAGCGAGAATCATTGGTTGCTTTAAATGGGGGCACCCATACATGATACGCATAGGTATACCAACACCGTATAGGGGGACGTATAGGTGAGCCACTCGTATAGGTGAAACAACTCCGCCTCCTGGTGCCACCTAATTTTGACCGAATATCCCAAGGGGTGACATTTGGAGAGACTGTACCTTCTCCCCCCCCCCCCCGTCTCTGACATCATAGAAGGACTTTCAGGTTTACTTATTTCACGTGTCCATATCCGAATTAGACCCGAAGGCATTTAATGGAGTTCTTCGGGTTTCGAACCGAACATCCCCAGTTCCAAGCCCAACGCGTTATCACTAGCTACCTCGGGACCTTGAATTATTATATATAATCGAGATGTGATTATCAGAGTCTGAAGGCTGTAATACGAGATGGAACTTTAATAATGGCACACTGTTGTAGAGTCCCAACGTAGCAGAACCCAGGAAAGTAACTTACACCACACGTACGTCACATACCTTGGATTGAAACAGTAAAAAATAAATAAAAATTGTACTCTGTAATAGAGAAAGAAATTTAACACCTTGGGGCATTTTTCGTTTTTAAGAAAATGCAAATAATAATGGAAAATTCAAATTATTCAGAATAAATCTGCTATAATGTGTTTTAAACGCTCATAAATTTCTTTGGTGGACGAAATTTAAAAAATGAATCCCGTTGCAAGGTGCACAAAAGTTCAGGCTATCAGAAAATACCATTTTTATTAGATTGTCAGCATTCATTACCGCTACATGAATGCAAAATTTTTTCTGACAAATTTTCTCCATAGGTTAATATTGAGGGGAGCGAATCGAATACGGGTCGTACACAGCAGCCTTAATTGGTGGACGACGGGTAAGATGATTAGACGGAAGACAAATGTTTCTTCTTCCGTGTTTTTAGGATGGAAGGCATTTGTTTCTTCTTCCGTGTTTTTAAGTTAAATGGATATAAAGTTGGTAAAAATGAGTTGATATTTATATATTAAGCTATTTTAGATTCTCCGCTTTTTTTTTGTTTTGTTATAGATTATTACGTAAATAGGTAGGATTTACAGGAGGGTATATCATGATTAGGGTACGTAAATTTCGCAAAAAAAATTACAGTATATAAAACTTCGCATTTATTAGCAAATATATACATATATATATATAAATTCAAAAATTTCTCATTTATTATAAGAAATCACAATTTTACTTACTTGGTTAGGCAAGTATCAAAATTCTTAGTTAAAAGTTAACATTGTAGTAGTCTCCACATTCTCTTTCTTTAGTCTTTAGCAGTAAGTAATAAGCAAATTTCGAGAGTGAGATCTCTCAGTTAAAAACAGTGGATGGTCTTAGATAAGGAATTATGTTAATAAATTATTACTATTATTACCTAATTTCGCTTAAAAAGCCGTTTATCACCAAGTTTTCGCCGAAAAGTAGTAAAAAAAAATTTTCTCATTTATTCGCATCTATTTCGTAAATGCGAAAATTACGTATCCCTCATCGCGATGTTTAAAAAGTAAACTTATGAATTGAGGGATGGATAAATGTATGGACAAAGTTAAAAATAAATTACTAAGAGCATAAATGCGTGAGTCTATAAATGAGTCGGTTGACAAATCTGTTGAGCAAATATCTCATTCTTCAGCACTCAAAAAATATTTAAATGTTTGTATCTTGGGTTAAATATTACTGTGACATGAATGGTACTGACATGTATCCAGTGGGGATAGTAAAATCGTAAAAAGCAGCTGCTTAAATATAGATTTGAACGTAAAAATGGTAATTAGCTTTGAACTGATACATGTTGTTCATTTTTATGCCACAAAGCATTTGTGATTTGACTAAAGGGGCAATTACAGAAAGTGCTCTACGGTCTGAAAAACTCTATATCTATTATTTAGAAGCTCTTTTTTTTTTTTTTTTTTTAACTTTTTCAAGAATTAAAGAAGCTGTTTTTACTGTTTTACCATATGAGTGAATGATTATATATTAAAGAAAAATCACATGTTTACTATTTCAATTAAATTGCAATAAGTTTAAGCATCTGTGTAAAAGAATTTATTATACCGTGATTAAGTTTACATCTTGTTTATTATAAAATCAATATCTAGACTAATATCAAAATATGCACATTTGTTCCGAAGAACCATCATGCATCGATCCACGGGCGCGGAGTTCATACATCAGTTCACTCGAGACCCTGTCTCTCTCTCTATTCTCTCCGATCGCCCGCCTTGTTAAAGCCCGCAAAGTCTAGATCTAGTCTTTTTCTCGCGGTCACCTCTATTTATCCCTTTTTCTATCTTCCTGGAGCAATCTAGATTTCTAGATCTTTCCACACCTCTTACCCTCATCTTCCGGTTCCATTCTACGTAGACCACCTATGGAGAATTTCACCGCTGTCGGCTTTCGCTTTGTTTAATGCCGCTAACGTCCTTCACAAATCATTCTAAATGAGGTGTCCATGGTCCCAATTATGAATGTCGGACGTGAGTCTGACACCTTAAGTTTATTTTCTCGGTATTATAGATTATAATAATAACTTATATTGAGTTATACATACTATTTATTTAATATTGAATTCACGTGTTCCTCAAAGTGAAAAGAATCGAAAAAAATTATTCAGTAATGTAGTTCAAGCCACAGATTTAGAGCAAAACTAGATCGTCCTACATTTTAAATCCATTAAGCAACAGCACCTGGCGAAAGCGGACCCATTTCGCCTGAAACTCAAGTCTAAAATATCGGGAAATAAAGAGCTTAACAATCTGTCTTCAATTAATAAGTTTTGGTTACAATATTCACAATTGAATAACTCGAATAAATATTTCACGGTGTTCCCTCGATGCAATCCTCTCGCCTCCGGAACATCCTAAAACTATCTTGATCATTACAGCACAGAACGCAGCGCGGTGATAAGGCTACCCTAAACAAATGTTGCATTCTAGTGCAGACAGTGGCGTGATTTTATCATGGCAGAGTACATCTCAATATCATTAAAACACAATTTGTCTGCAGCAGCACAAAACGCACCTTTCTCCTCTGATTGTTCGTTGGGATTGCAGCAGCTGAACATTTCAATTCAGTGCCCTGCTCAAAATTATTACCCGCGTATTATTCGCTGATGAATACGGAATGAGTTGTTGAAACAATTTCAGGGGCGATCGCTCGGCACGCCTTGCAGGCATGTTTATCACGATTCCCGCTCTCTCTCTATCTCTCTCTCTCTCTTGCTTATTGTGGGCACTGTGTTCTGTTGGATTCGGGCGCACGCTACACAGATTATCAGCAAGCAAGTTGCGTCAATGTAGTTTGCCTCCTTCGCTTGCATTTGTTTCAAAGCAATAGCAATAGCGGATTCTAAAAGCTTATGCGTGTCTCGAGTGCGTTTCTTGGAGGTCTATTGTTTAGAAAGAAAATGTAAATGTGGCTCCGGCAACTGTTGAGTGTTTATCAAAGAAGTGCTCACGAACGGAGAGCGGGAACTTAATGGAAGATTTTCAATAAGTGCGCACATAAGGTATTTTAATCTGCTCCGCGTCGCGTGCTTTTTTGCTATTAAGACGTCTATCAAAGATTTCTTATATGGACTGATGAATATTTCAGATTCAGATATTTTACATTCATTTTCGGGAACGAATAGGTGATATTCAAAATTTAAAAAAATTCAAAAAAGGGAAAAATTCCCTGTTGAGTATTCCTTTATGTAGTTCTGAAGAGTTTATGATGAGGTTACAGTTAAAACTCTATCCAAAATTTTTGTTTATTTAGATGGCATAATGTGATAATTTATTATGCTTATTTACATGCAATTTTGATCAATTTTTTTTTATTTTAAAACAAGCCGAACATGTGATATTCTTTTAAGAAAATTCTTAAATCTCTGCAGTGAGTTTCCTTATTTAGATTTTCAGAGACATTTTTATCTTTCGCCATTTTTATCTTTTTATCTTTTTCTTGATTTAAAGGTTGAAAAGTTTGTGTGTATAATTATATATTAATTAAGCTCAAAGTTATATATTAATTTAACATATGTATGTTCTTCATTTTGCTATTTCAAATACTTTTAAAAGGAAAGCATAAAATTTATCGGGGAAGATTATAAAATCTAAACCATCAACAGACACAGAAACATTGGAATTTAACATTTGTTCTTAATGCTATATTTTCCATATATTAATGTTTTATGGAGAATAATACACTTGTTAATAGGTTCACAGTATCAGGACTCAGTATCGGAATGAAAAAACTTCAGCATTTAAAAGTTGTGTTTAATAAAGGAAAAAATATGGATTTTTTTCTCTATTTGATTTAAAAGCAGGTTATGAGTGGATGAGTTCAATCTGCAGAAATGGATAAATCTTTAAAGAATTGCTTATTTGCAAAAGCAAAGTTTTACAAGGGCTTTAACATGTTATTAGGGTACACACAGAAGGCATATGTGAATTAAGAACCCATGTGTTTTAACTTTGAATGAGACTACTGCTGGCATTTAACGACACCCAAATATAGTCAGGTTTTTAAAAGTTGAATAAAGTGACCAGTGTGCCCTCTAGTTTTTCTTCATACTGCCTTAGGTAGAAATGCACGTGCATGAAATTTTCCGATTAGATGTGAACAATATTTTAACAAATTTTTTTAATTATAAGCTGAGAGCCTTAATAATAATAAAAATGTAACTTAAAATTTTTCTTCTAGTTACATGCATTTTTCTTGAAATTTTCTCTTTTCTTTGTAGAAATCTGTAATTTATAGACATTATCTACATTTGTTGCTGCCCCGTTAACAAAGGCTATTTGATTCTCCTAAGGTTACTGCTGTGTTTTTCTTAATTATTTTTATTGAATTCGTATCGTTGAATGCTTACTGACAATATGACCATAATTCTCTAGTTTTTCCCATAATTACAGGGAGAATATATGTGTTTTTGCATCATAAAACTCTAAATTTGCAAGAATTTAATGTATCATCGAAAGTTTTGAATGATCCAGTTTTAGCTTTTTTGGAAAAGGCGAATTTTAACTCCCAGTATTATAAAATGCAATACAGGTAATAATTCTTCCTGATATATAAAATGCACTACAGGAGCTCTGTACAACTGGAATAATTGTAGAATTTTTCTTTTGTAAATACATTAAGTTGTTCTGTGCAGATTTTGCCTTTTTCTTTCAACAAATATTTATTTATTTATTAAAAATGCCCGGAAGATTTGCTATGACGTCATTTGTTCTCAGTAAAGGGTGAGACTGCTGGCCATTCATTTAAGGGGGGACCGTATATAGGTGGCCAGCATTACCCCCTACAAGCCGGTTCCGAAATTTAGAACAGAGTCAAGTGACGAGACCTTTCAACAAATATAACATGTTTAAAACAGTTTTTGCTATGTTTTTTACACCATGATTATAATTAATAAGAAATTTTGAGACATCTTACATGTCTTTTTTGTACATGTCTGCTGTCGGTAGGGTACGCGGGAAGCAGCTGGGTAGCGTCATAGAAATTAGTTCGGAAGGGCGCATACATACAGTTCACAAGGAATTAAGAGAGAAGGTGATTGAGCTAAAAGACGATTTACCGAAACGTAAAGAAAATCGTTAAGTCTTAAAAGGCTTAATTTGAACGTTTTATGCGTCTCGAACGTGTTGCTGCTAAACCGGGCTGGGAAATAGGAGGATATCTGTTGCAGTAAAACGGTCGAAGGCTTAGTGGAGGATTCTCTGAACGTACTGTCATTCGACAAAGTTCATAAAGTGTGTCAAAGATGCGGAGCTTAAAAGTAAAAATATACATCTCAAGCTTAAAGGAAGCCTTGGACGCAAGATTCGCTCATGTTATGGGCTTCTCAGCAAGGCATAACCGATGAGTACGCTGCAGGGAAAGGAATTTCTGATGCGGACTTTTTGTAAATTTTTATTAGTGCTGTCACCAATGGTTGACTGCATCTATACTGCTTAATGAAAATTCTGAACAGCCTCATACGCCCGTCCTTTCGCGCAACTGAAGCCAGCTCATTCTGGCCGGAGACTGGAAACCTATCTATCGGTCCATTTATGTCTCGTATATGCGTTTGTAAGAGCAGTTTCCATGGAGGATATAAAAATAGCGTGATACATTTCAGAAAGTATAGATCAGGGGTCATCAACCTTTTAATATCTACCGCCCACTTTTGTATCTTTGTATCTTTTGTATCTTTGTTGATGGTAAAATTTCCCTACCGCCCAACGGTGCCGCAATAACATAGCTTGTAAAAAAAAGTCCTTAAATTTATCTTTTTATTTATACTTTATGTATGTTTATGCATAGATAATTTAAACTTAATGAGTTTCTACATCTCCAAGAAAGAGATACAGCTCGAAGACTGAACGATGGAAGGTTATAAGTATTAGACCTCGTTATGCACTCTAAACTCGTGCCTTTGGCTGGGGAGCTCGTTATTTGCTCCCTTGTCCGCGAGTATAATTCGAGAAATGCCCGGTGAATTCTTATCTATATTAAAAGTTTAGAGATGGAATTCAAAAGTCAGTAGCAAAATAAAGTTTATAAAAAGGCAAACTCTCGAAGTTGTTTGCAATGTATTGGATATATGGAGGAAGAACAAAATTTGTAGCAACAGACAAAAACTCTCACCGCCCACCATGAAAGCTTGAATCGCCCACTAGTGGGAGGTAGGGACCAGGTTGACGACCACTGGTATAGATTATACTACCTTTCAAATGCCAATTTAAAATATATTCAGAGTCTTCTCGTATAATATGGGACTTTCATCAAGTTCCCACGGAGTAATAGCGAAAAAAAACTTTAAAAGATCCTCTGTAAATAAGCAATGAATTCTAACAACTGGGTTCTACACAGGATTACCTTAACTGCCATTATTTACAAGGCTGCCACTAACTTTTCTACTTTCACAATAGTATTTGTATTTTCTAAACATGGACCTGGAGATGCATCGAGGAAAAAATTTTACCACACAAAGTTTAATAAAAAAATTTTAAAGCTCTGTTTATCCATGAGATTTGGAACTGAACAAACAGACAAACAAAAATAAACCCTCCTAAAAATAACGTTTTAAATTAAAGGAATATGGAAGCTAAGTAAGCAAAATATGCCCATGTCGTCAGCTCCTAAAAATATCCTGAAGACAGTTGGTGTCAACCAATAAGCTAGTGTTTCTAACTGTTTAACATTATGCCAAGCGCTGTCAGGGTGGTTTCACGGTCTTCCTCCGCGAGTTTGAGGCACTGAGAACGCATCTGGATATCACTTTATATCAACTGACTTTATCATTCCTTAATATTACTCCAAGCTTTTTTTTAAATCCCATTCAATTACGCACAATTAGCCTCCTTTTCAGCATTAAGTTCTCAGCAGGAGAACTTCAGCTTTCATTCAACTATTCATTGAAAAGAAAAAAAGAAAAACCTCAACAACGATGTACAGACAACGCATAATTGAAGGAACACAGTAGTCGGATCTAAAATTAAACATGCGATAGCCATCATGGTTTGGTGTGAGCGAAAGAGAGACTTAGTTAAAAAGAGTTCTCCAGTTGAATATGCACGTTGTTTGGAAGAGAGAGGGAGAGTTAGGGATGGGGCAGTAGGGGGCGTTTTGAACAAGGGATCTCTTTGTAGTGGCTGTGAAGCACAGCGAAAGAGAACTCGTGTGTGTGCGGTGTCGGGTTAGGAACATAGAGTGATGTTGAAGTGTGTTTGTATAATGAATGCTCGAGATGCAATTTTAAACCTTGAAGGTGTTTATTTAATTCCACGTTTGTTGAAAGAATTGGTGAGTTGAACTGGATTCCTTGGAAAAATTATTTGCAGTCTTAGCAGGACATGTCGTGTGGTTAAATGCTGGATGGTTGATTGGGTATTTGGTGTTTAAAATGAAATGATTCAGATTTATTGTTCAAAATATAATACTTGAAAAATTAATTTTCAAGTATTCAAGTTTTTTTTTTCAAATTCAAATTTTCAAGTAAGTTTCGATATTCAAAGAAAGTTTAAAGTTGGAAAATCATTATTATTGTTGTTGTTGTTGTTGTTGTTGCTTATGTCACTTGACCGACAGCAACATCAGTTTAAGTCCCGAAGGCTATGGGCGATGAAGGTGCGGCTCCTGTTTTGACTGGCACCACATGGGTCGGAGTCCGACTTGGCCAAAAAATCAATATTAAAGTATGTTATTGAAGTACCTGCAAAATATGAAATCTAGAGAAATCAGCAATATTTACTATGATGTTGGAGGTATTTTAAAAAATAATTTAGTACTATGCAACATTACTGCAGTAAACTTCCATGAAATGCCCTGACATCAAATGAAAGATAAAATTTGTAAAAAAAATTTTTGGAAGAGAGGTGAAGCAAATATAAACAAAATAAGCTTTAAAAAATGTAATGTGTGACATTATAAGCTAAAAGGGCATTTGAATACATCCTTGAGTTATTCTCTAACTCCCTTGATTTTTTGTTTTAGCTTTATAAACATAAAGCTAAAACAAAAAATTCTTTCGTCATAGTTCCAGGAAGATTGATGCCACACTCAGCGGTATTAAATTTTTCTTGAATTAATTTGTCACTAATTTTTATGTTCCTTTTTTGGACTTATTTCGTTACATTTTCGGAGAAAACATAACCACAATTAGAGGTTTGAGGGAAAATCAAAGTAAAGCGAACGGTAGGTATCATTTCCAGCAAGTGAGATTGCTGGATAAGTATTATCTTCCAATCCCTTCCTAATTGCACTGATTTGAGCACTCTTGAAGTTTGTGAGCATTCAAGGAAAGTATTATGTATTTCTGTTTACTTTTTGCCACCTGTACATTGTAAGCTGTGTTCTAATGTTGAATTTTGAAAAGTGTTGAGGTTGCAAACTGGCAATTTTATATCATTGTTGAGGTAGCTGTTGTTATTTCTTAAAGCAAAGCCGATGCTCAGGTTTTCTCTGCATAGCTTTTTTGGTCCCAGGTTCAGGATTAACTACTGGGTAAAGTGGAGACAGGACTTTACCGAATTCCAAAAGCTTATTTTGGGAGTAAAAATGCTACAGAGTTATCTTAAAAACTTGAAAGAAGAAGTAATGGAGATTTCCTGTTTGTGTACTATATTGTAACTCTGAAATGAGACGATACAGTACAGATCTGTGCCATAATGACACTACTCAAATGTCTTACAATCTGTTGTTCTGTTTCAGCTTCCTGTTTCATCATAGATACTGGAAGATTGACACCCCATTCAGTGGTATTTTATTTACTCCTTTAATTAATTTGTCACAAATCTTTATGTTCTATTTTTAAACATAATTCATTATACTTTCTGGGGAAATGATGCTAAACTCAGTGGTGTGAGGAAAAATCGAGGAAAGGTAAGTAAACGTGGTAGGTAACATTGAAAAGAAAAGCAAATATGGATTCCTTTTGATAGTATTTTTCCCTGCCTATCTGTCTAGGCACTAAATCCCTGATTATCCCGTAGAGAAGTTATATTCCTCTTCAACCCGATATTACCCTAACCAACATAATTTCACGGGAACACTGTTTCATTTGCCTTACGTTGCTACCTATCTTGAATATTCTTTCACCGATGAAAAAGCTTTTAAAAAAATCTGGGGGAATACGCACTACCAATTTTTCTAAAAAAATTTGTCTTCAATTTGGTACTCATTAGGGTTTGTATTCACTATTTCACAACCCATTTTATTCACTACCCTTTGTGACGTACATTAGACATCACTAAAAGTCACACAACATGTAAAGGTGTTGTGAGAATTTAATATATATATATATATATATATATATATATATATATATATATATATATATATATATATATATATATATATATATATATATATATATATATATATATATATATATATATATATATATATTTATATCTATATATATATATATATATACACACACATATATATATATATATATATATATATATATATATATGTACATTTATTTTTCTTTACACTCAATTTTATTAGTCGTTTCAATTTATTGGCATAATTGCATGAAAAATACTTTTAATTCAACTTTAAACTACAAAAAAATAATTCACGTGCAAGTTTCAAAAGGCAAGTTTTCTCTCTGGTGGCATAAAAATATTAACAGAAGTGTAATAAAATGAGGCAATTTATCATGCCAAATTAAAGGATGTTTTAAAAATTAAAAACTATGTCGTATTATTAAGTTAATTTTTTGTCAAATCAAACTTAAATTGTTTTAATTTTTTATCAAACAATTCTGGCGTTATGGAAAAGTTTTAGCAAATAATTCATTAATTTTTTGTCAAAAAAATGATATTTTTGTTTGCATTTTTAATAGCAGAATTAATCTGAGATGAAATTAAAAAAAAGTTTAATATATTGTTGATGCTTTTCTTCTTAATCTTTCACTGGTTTTAATCATAAAAACTAATTTGTGATATTTATATATACTTTTAAATTTTAATATCCTTTTCGTGGGGCATTTACTTAATAGTATTAAAATTTTCTTTCTAAATAAGTAATATTAGTAAAGGCATCAAAAAGTAAAAAATCTTTCTTAAAGTTTTATTTAACTTAAAACAGCTTGTAATATGTTGGTATGTTTTCTTATAAGTCCAATTAATCCAGTTAAGAAAATTCTGCAAATAATGACTCTCACGGCATTTCAAAAACTTAGACTCATTACAGTACATTCGCTCTGGTCTGACCTTAAATGATGTACAAAACTCGACACCGTCTCACATTTCGATGCAAAGTGCATGTACCGTTCTACTCTCCGAGATTACTAACCCAATTTAATTCGTTGTAACTCACACGAACAGAACAAAAAACAGCGAAAGGGGAATGAAAAAAAAATAAGAATGAAACTTAGACAGGGAGGAGAAAAAGAAAGAAACTTAGAAGAAAAAAAATTCTACTTATAAAAAAGACAGAAAAACTGGCAAAGGCAATAGGAAAACTAAAAAAAAGAAAAAAAAAGAGAACTGTTTAAAGAAAGGCAATATCCGTTTTGCATGGCAAACAGTTCGTTCCTGCGAGGTATCATGTTTCAGCAGGGAGGTCTGAGAATGTATCCCAGAATTCCCGAGGCTGAGCAGACAGACAGACGAACAGGGACTTTCTTTGACAGGACGATGCGTTGGCACAGAAGCTTCTTGTCTAGCCGATAAAATCGTTAAGAAATACTTCAGGTCTCACTCACACTGCTTTGCTTATGTTCCTTAAACTTGGCACTTACGATTTCAGGCTCGGAGATCTGCAAGCAATTTCAGGTGCTGTTCGCTCCGGGACATGTGTTTTTCGGTAAATTTGAGAAGAAGAGTGCAGTACGACAGGCGTTAATCAATAAATGATGAAATTTTCCGATAGAGCTGTTGGATAATTATTATTTCTTTTAGCATCTCATTCACTTTTGAGCTAAATGAATCACTTTGGTATGTTCAGACGTATATGACTCAAGATAAATTCATAATGTGAGGGAGGACATTGACGATCTTCCTAAAATGAACAATCCATTTTTTTAATTTAAAGTGCAAGGCCTTATCCTACTAAAGGCTTTATCAAGCTGTATGACTGAGTGTGTTTGATAAATTCCTCTTTTTCTTTTTATATTTGTTATAAACAGAAAAATTTCTCTTAAAAAAACCATACACAGTAAGAGTTTTTCCCGCACATTTCGTTTCTTAAAAACTACATAAATTTCTCGAAACAGGGCCGGCCTTAGAGGAATGTCCCGAGGCCCAAATGGCAAAATTTTTTGTTGGCCCGAAAGTTACGCCTTAGGTTTGTAGCATCCTAAATATATAATGTTCACAATGTACTTTATAAAGCTAATTGTAGACAATGGAAGTTTTCATTTAGCTTTCATATTTTTTTATAACTATTATAATTTTGGAGTTTTGTGTTTCTAAAATAAGCTATTCTTTGGCATGTCCTTTGATGGAATTATGATTATTCAATCGGCTCTGAATGTTGTCCAAGGTATGATGTCCTCTCTGAAACACTTTGTCACAATTATTTTTTTTCCTTCTCGCAAAACGCAACTCTCTAGCCCAGTAAGCGGACCCAGAACATCCACATTATGAAGAGATGTCTTACTCCAATACCATTAAGTCATATTGTGATTTTCGCTAATGAGCCTAACAAAGGATACAACAGTAAAGTTAAAACACCCAGTTGTAAACCACACTCGTGGAATGTAGCCTAAAATACGCGTCTTTCAAAAGAATCATAGAAATACACTCTATTACAGATCGTGTTTCTTTTTAACCACACTTTGAGTGAGATGGTAAGAATGTATACAATAGGAGACAAGCATCCACAGGTTGAAACACAACGGAGGCATTATAACAGAGATCATCCAAAACATTTCATGCTGCCAAGTTGAGAAAACAGAAAAAGTTTTTTTTTTTTGTGTGTGTGTTCACAACACTTCATTGTTACACGTGGATTTCACCTGAACTTTACACTTTCCGACCAGAAATACGATTATTGAGAAGTAGTTTGCAGTATAACTTGCATGGAACTTATGGAGGACAATGAATTTGTAAATACCATCATCTTGCTTTCCTCTGCAATCTTAAGAAAATGATATTTCTTGATTCAGCTCATTACAGAAAAATATAATATTTTACTATTCTATTTTCTGAAACCTATGTCGAGTAAGATGGTATTCAAGAATGAGAAGCAGTTCTCTTGTAGTAGAAACAAGTAGAAACTATCCTGTCAAAGAAGCCTTGGAAAGTGCCAAGCTGATTGAAAGAATTTCAAAACAAAGCAGGTGAAACTTTGTTAGGAGTTAAGAGAATGATTCAAGGTATATTTGCCCAGATTACGAGATCATCGTCCTAGTAGTTCTAAGAAGCCGTTAGAATGTTTGACGCACATTTATTTTAATGTCTGCAAATTCTAGATTAGGTGATTTTAAACATGTTTAATTAATTTTTAAATTTGTTTATTTAATTTTAAAACTTGTTTGGAACCTAATGACAGTGTGTTCTATTTTGAGCACTTTAGGAAAAACTTGCATATTTTTCAGTCATGCAAATTTTATTAGTATGTTTCCAGGGTCATATGTAGAAGAGAGCCAGAAGGTCCGAGCTCTTTTCTCAAAATTTAAGTCCTTGGTATATAGCAATGAATTAACCAAGAACAACTCTTTATTTTGTTTCCGTCAATTAAAACGCAAACCCCTGTTGGATTTTTTTCTTGCTACAGGTACTAAATTGGAATTTTTAAGTCCAAAAATATTTTTAACATATTAAATTGTAAACTTAAGGGCCTGTTCACATAGGAGTCCGTTGCGTTGCGTTAAGGAAAAGATGACATTGAGACGAAAATAAACCAATCATATGCCTCCAAACGATTAGCAATGAAATTTTTAACGTCTATGATTGGTTTATTTTCGTCTCAACGTCATCTTTTCCTTAACGCAATGCAACGGACTCCTATGTGAACAGGCCCTTAAAAGAATCCCTATTAAATTGTATTTTACGCTGTGTTTTATTCTAACCACTTGGGAGTGGAAGTAAATAGCATTGAGAGGTGAAAGTAGTTTTTGAAATGTATTTCGTTTTATAAGGGTTTTTGAAAATTTGAAATATTATGACCTAATTGAAAATTCTGAAATATTGAAGTAATGTTGCAAAGGACATCCACACGACTTCAGACAGTCTTAGACACTAGTCAGGGTTGATGGAGGAACCAAGATTTTTTTTTCTATCATATAACCGCGGCTCTATATCTTCGTTAATTAAGGCGACGGCAAATGCAAAATATGCATACCTTACATTAATGTACATTTGAGACAAAACATACATGTATTCGCTTCAGAAGACTACATAAAACGTCATGACCAGCCACTCACGCAAAATTTACACGTTATGCAGTAAACACAGCACACGGAGGCAATATAGTGGAGGATGACCAATCAACCTTAGCCAATTGGTCATTTTCCACTCGATCTGCACACTGGTAGCGATCATCTTAGATTCCAGTCCTGCACTTGATCTGAGTGTCTGCGGCAATTCGGAAGTCATTGTATAGACTAACCATGACCATAACGCCCTCCAAACCAACCAAACAATAAACAACGCAACTAACAAACTAACAAACCAAGCAACTAGGAAACTCGTCATAAAACTACTTTTAATATTTTTTCGACCAACTCGATTCAATTCAAATTAAGTTGCAGACGTAGACGTCATCATAATAGTTTCTTAAAATTTTTAAAATTAGAATTTTTATAACATAACTCGACTCTGGGTGGCATGCGACTTATCTTAGGCGTCATACACCACCCAGAATGAACAATGCACAATGACAATTAATGCGCATTTTTCCTGGAGCACACCCTGATACATGGCATGCCAGTGGAATGGACCGGAAACATGCCTGGAATAAACCAATTTGAAACCGTCGTTCTTGCTCAAATGAACTCTTTCAGACTGAGAGACAATGAATGAATGCTCCACAAAAACCTCGTTTAACGGTGCACGAAAAGGCAATAGCTTACATAGTAGGTAATCTAAAATAAGGTCCCTTCATCAACTGGAGAAAATGTTTCTATCGTCGGGGGGGAGTGCTTATTTTTTAACATTTTCTGTCAACGGTAACGGATGGTTCATTAAAATAGCGCCAAACGCACCGTCTTCAAAAAGTCACTTCATTATAGAGAGACGTGTCACAGAAAGGTGCTTGAAAACAGAAATTTAAACTCATCTACAAGGCATTTAGGAAACGCATACATGTAAAAAATGATTTCATGATGTGTATGAAAACAGAGAAATTATACGCAAGAGTCAATTGAATAAGGTTGTATATTTTTATAAAATTATTTATCTGTTTCTATGATTCCTTTTGTTGTATATTTATATACTGTAATGCTGACGAAATATTTCTGCATAGCATGATCTCAAAAAGGTATATTTATAGATGTATTATTTCAAATTGTTAGCATTATAACAAAGTTTTGATACACTGATCAAGAAGATAAAAATTCATACAATTTCGTCCCAAATTCGATGGCATAAATAAAGCTTTATACATAAATTAATAAATTACAGAATTAAAGCTATATTTTTTTATAATGAGGGCATACAATTGCGAAAAGGAATTAATTTAATTTATCTTAAGTAATATTAATATCTATTCAGAAACAGAAGGTGTGCATCTAGGTGATAGTGCTAATGAGTGTATAAATTAAATTATACTGATATTTTCATGAAAAAAATTGACAAAATAGTTATTATCATTATGCAGAAATATACAGAGGCTTTTCTCATAGTTATAGTAAATAATTATCATGTATTTATTATAAAAATATAAGTGTCCATCTAACTATTTTAGAACCTATAACAAGTGTCAATATTTTTAATAATTATGAGTGTGAATATATATATATATATATATATATATATATATATATATATATATATATATATATATATATAGAGAGAGAGAGAGAGAGAGACATATTTACTCACCAATTTTTATATTTCTATGTGTTCAGAATTCTTCCTAAATACGGAAACAAATGCTTGTGATATTGACGCAATAGTACAAGTTGTGGTAATTAACAATTTTTTGTATACAAATAACAGTATCTTACTCTCAGGCAAATAAAGTCCATTAACTTGTGAAATGAAAAAGTTAATGGATTAAATTTTTTTCGACCACATAACCATTAAATCATTGATAATTCAGAATTAAATTAAATATTTGCTCTAAAATATTTGTCCTTATATCCCGCTGAACACTAAAATATAATCTGATTGTTGAATTACTTAAGTTCCTTGAGAAGTGGACGGTGTTAAGACAAACTCTAGAAATATAAATTCTTGTTACAACACACACACACACACACACACACACACACACATATATATATATATATATACATACACACGTTACCATCCACTATAAGAAATCCCGTGTTTCTTTCGCTTAGGCCTGGGCTGAAATTCCTGCTACTCATCGGGATGTTTCTGTGTTGTTTTCTCATAGCATAGTTGGCTGACCTCCTGGGTGCTGTAGAGTATTGCATTTCAACCTCTCCGTTAACAAAAGAAATTCTTCTATCTCGGCCTGAGACCCATCAAAAGATTTCCGACTTAGGTGGCAATATGCTGACGGCAATTTTCCTTTTATTCATCCGATAGACTTGTTCCACAGAACCTTAGGGGACATGGTCATTTTTCTTGATTTAGTCATCGCCACCGGGTGACGCCGCTGATATTAGTTATAAATGACAGGAGACCCCCAGGTGCTTTCATTCATGAACTATCAATTGTTAAGCAGCATCCTGGAGGCGTCGCGTGCCTAAACAAAAGGACTCGTGCCTTTCGCATTTTACCGAAGCGGCCCTTTGAGACTCTTTGAAGTGGCTTGGAGGACAAACTAAAAAGGCGGCCGCTTTAGACCCGGGGAAAATATTTCATTATCGCCCCAGGAAACCCATTTCCGTTGCTCACTTGTTCTAGATCGTTCGACTTTCTGGAGAGTGATGCAATATCCGGTGGAGGTCTTCTATAAAAATAGAATGGACCCCTCAGTCGTGGCTTGCGTCTTTTTAGTTCCTGACACGTAGCGGATCCAGTTTAAGAGCAGCCGGGTTTGCCGCCCTTAGAGGTTCAAGAGTCCCTTGTGACTGTTTGCAGCGACGATCTAGTTCCTGCAGGAGTAAACATACTCCACTAATTTGTCGGAGACCAGTCTTCGTGGAAGGAGCCTTTGCTACCTTATTTCCCAGTGAGGAGTCCTTTCTCCTTAATTTAATATTTTCATCGCTACCGGGTGTGTGCAGTGGTCACCGCCGTTGATATTATTGGGGAGCCCTTTCCCGTCAGGAGAAGTGCCGTTTTTTCATCATTGAAGCAGAGCCAGTTCTGCTAGCTTAGCGGACTTCTGTGTTCTTACTCCGCCCCACGCCGATTAAATCGAGTGTGATCACTTAAGTTACGAAGTTCATCTTACATCTGTGCAGTGTACATATCTCATCATCATCAACTTTATTAATAAATTGCATTTGTTTTGTTTATGTAATGAGTGATGTATACCTGGTGTGTTTAAATCATTTTCTGGTTGACACTACGAACCTCAGTTCGCTACAGAAGGTATATATTCATTCATAATTTTGGTGGCAGCGTTTCGACGAAAAAAAAAAGCGACAGTAAGAACATTTTGTTTTTTATAGTGACAGTCGCGTGTGTTCAGAACTGTGACTGTGCGAAAGTGCTATTGCTGGTGTGTATCCTGTGAAGTAGTGTAGAGCGGCTGACGTTCTTGTGAAATCTGCTAAACTGCTGCAGGGTTATTTTCCTTAGTGACATTCGCGCGTGTTTCAGAACTGAGACTGTGTGAAAGTGCTATCGCGGGTGTGTGTATCCTGTGAATTAGAGTAGAACGTTTGACGTTCTTGTGCCATCTGATAAACTTGCTGCAGTGCCAACTAGATGCCAGTCTTCACATCAAATTGTGAGTACCATTCTGTTTCTCTTTTGTGCTGGTATCCAACAGTAGTTTAGTAAATAATATTTTGGTTGTTTTCTCAGAAGTAGGAGAATTAAATTGTTGAATTTAATAACCGTAATTAATAGCTTGATCTGAACTTAAAAGGTGTTAAAAATTTTTTTAATTTGAGGTAAAATAAGAACTAGTGTTATCGTGTAAAGTAGAATTGTTATTGAAATAGTAGTGTGTTAAATTAGTTCTCAGAAATTAAGGAATGTAACTGTGCTCAAAAAGAAATAGTGTAACTACATTGTGTTTAACTATTTTGCATTGTGTATTGTTGTGATATGTTAAAAGCAAAGTGATTTATCTTTTATGAACCTTAAAATAGTAACATCGCAAGCGGAATTTTAAAAGTAATTTAGTTCATTTTTGTTAATGCATTGCATGTGTACGTTAATTGATTGTGTTGTGTAGTTGCATTTTGTGTTCAGGTTTTAATGTAATTACTACCTCAGGGTTTATAATAGTGTGTATTATTCTGTGTAGTATTGAAATAGCTTTGTATTCTGTCAAACATGGGTTCTCTTGTTCGTGCAAAGAAAGAGGACTTAGTTAACCTCGCTATAGAAATGAGTTGTGAGGTAGATTTGGGAATGCTGAAGCTTGAGATAATCAAAAAAAATTGAAAGTTCAGCAGATTACAATGTAAAATTGGCTGAAGGGTTGTTAGCTGAAATTATGGAGACCCGTATAGAAAACGAGCAACGAGAGCGGGAAGAACGGTTAGCCCGGCAAAAACGGGAAGATGAATTAGCTCAACAAGAACGGGAGGATAGGTTAGCTCAACAAGAGCGAGAGTTTGAGCTAGCCAAATTAAGACTGAGTAGGGAAGCCCCCCAAGAAAGCCCGTCTGTTAGTCCTCCGAGACCTGCGGGACACTCATTAAGGCACATAATGCAAAAATTCGACCCGGAAGAAACTGATATAAGCCTATACCTTTGCCTTTTTGAACAGCAGGCACAGCATTTAAAAATACCGGAAGCTGAATGGTCAGGCAGTTTAATTAGCCTGTTACCATTATCAGTAGCGGCCATTGTGTTACGGGAAAAAGTCGAGGACACACAAAAATATTCCCATGTTAAGAGCGTGCTTCTCGAGCGATTCAGGCTCAGTCCTGAAGCTTTTCGTCAGAAGTTTGTTAGACACCAGCGTAAGCCAGGAACCCTATGGAAAGATTATCTTTTCGAAATAAAGACGTATTTCGAAGGTTGGATAGAGGGTCTCGGTGTTACAACTTTTGAGTCGTTAAAAGATCTCTTTCTGGTCGACCAATTGAAACGGAAAATGGGAAGTGAAATCCGGGAGCAAAATATAAGGGATTGGGAGAATTACACGTCCCCTGAAACCTTGGTCAAAGACGCGGATCAGTTTGAGCTTATCAGAAAAACAGGTAAGCCCCCCAACCAGCCGAAGAAATTCGAGGGACGCGCGCCCGACCAACGTAAAATGTTTGGGGCTGTAAAAACGGGAGAGAAAGTTGAAAAATCCCCCGAACAACACGAACCCGAACGAAATTTAGATAAGGTGAGCTCCCCTCGCCCAAAAGAAAACCGCCGTAAAGAATGGAACCATAAAGAGTTCGACAAAAGGCGCGTGACAGACATTACGTGCTATTTCTGCCACGAGGTCGGCCATATTAAGCCCCAGTGTCCGTTATTAACAAAAAAAGAAGAGGTTAACTCCATAGGTGCCGATTTGGAAATCACAGATCCCTTAACACCATATGTGAGTATAGGGACTGTGAATGGCCAGGTATGTGAGATACTTAGAGATACGGGTAGTACGATTGATCTGGTTTGTAAAAGATTTATTTCGCCCGACGACTATCTCGGCGAAACAGTCTGGCTCACTCAGCCGTTAGACACTCGTGCCATTAACGTGCCCCTAGCGCGCGTAATTCTGAACTCCCAGTATGGAGATATAACAACAAAGGCCTGTGTCATTAGCGACAGGTCAAATCAACAAAGATACATACTGGGAAATCAAACGGCAGCTCTTCTAAGACAGGGTCAACAAAACTCTAAGAGCATGCAAATCAATGCAATAACGCGCTCGCGTTCCAAATGTCAAGAGAGCTGTACACAGACGCTTGAGTCAAACGATTTTCTTCGGGAGCGTTCGGACAATAGTCCCTCAGATGGGGAGTCAATCGTTTTGACACAACTGGAAAGGGGGGAACAGGCGAAATTGTTTGTTTTACCCCCCCTCGACCGCGAAGACCCAGCGTTGAGTCTATTAAATGTTTCCCCAGAGAAATTCGCAGACGCACAGCGGGAATGTGTGGAATTGGCCGCATTGTTAAAAAGGGTCGAAAGTCCAAGTCAAACCGGCGAGAAGGGTTATGTGGTCATAAACGGGTTGCTGTGTAAACAACAGAGGGACCACTTTGGGGATACACGAAGTCTTTTAGTTGTCCCACAGGTATTCAGAAAAAAACTATTGGCAGTATGCCATGAGTCAACAAATGCTCATTTAGGTGCGACGAAATCGAAACAGAGGCTAGCCAAATCGTTTTTTTGGCCCCGATGTTACCAAGAAATGGAGGAATACGTGAGGTCGTGCGACGCATGTCAGCGCATAGGGAATGCTCAAGATACTAAGAGATTCCCCATGCGATTAACGCCTATAATTAGCGAACCATTTGTCAAAATAAACATCGATGCTTGCGGACCTCTGCCCGAATCTGAGAATGGAAATAAGTACCTAATCACCGCTATATGTTTAGCTTCAAAGTTCCCGGAAGCAATTCCCGTGAAAAACCTAAGGTCATTATCTGTCACGGATGCATTGTTGCAGGTATTCAGTAGAACCGGGTTCCCGAAAGAGGTGCAATGCGACAATGGCACGTCGTTTACGAGCGAGTTAACGTGCGAATTTTTTGAGAAATTCGGCATCAAAGTGACGCATAGTTCAGTGGGGCATCCACAAAGCAACCCTGTAGAGAGATTCCACCGAACACTTAAGAGACTGTTAAAAGTCCTGTGTTTGGAAAACGGGGAGAGCTGGGAACGTCATTTACCAGCCTCGCTCCTCGCGATTCGGACTATAACGCATAATAGTACGGGATTCTCACCGGCCGAACTGTTGTATGGAAAAAACCTACGAACACCCGAAGTTTTATTGTACGAAGGTTGGATGGGAGGTTGTGAGGAAGAGAGACCCGTGACAGAGCACGTCCTTACCCTAGTGAATAGATTAAAAAGAGCGCGAGAATTAGCTGCTCAGAAAATGGGTGAAGAACAATCTAAGCGTAAGGAAGCGTATGATAAGAGCGCAGTTAAAAGGCATTTCGAGGTTGGAGATTTAGTTCTGATTTTCTCTTTATCTCGACCTAGCAAAATGGCGCCGAAGTGGATAGGCCCAGCGAAAATTGAAGCTCGCATATCCGAGACGAATTATCGAGTGCAAACTCCCGGACCTAGACAGAAATCCAGCATTTACCATATTAATATGCTGAAGCCCTATATCAGGCGTCCCGAAACTATAAATTGGGTTTATGAAGGTAAAGTCGAAATTGGTACTGAGGATGATTTCGCAATCCACGTTTTTGAAACCGGTGCTACCGATTTCGATTACGAGGAGATTGTGCGCGAGAGCGAACTTGACGCTCGTCTAAATCTCACTCAAAAAAGGGAATTAAAGAAATTATTGTGTAGCCATGCAAATATTTTTTCTAATAACCCAGGAAAAACCGAGAAAGTTACGCATGACATAGAGCTGATCTCGGATAAGGTCGTTAGGTCTAGACCATACAAAACGTCACACCGACAGAACGAAATCTTGAAGTTGGAGATTGACAAAATGTTAAAATTAGGAGTGATAGAAGTAGGTGAGTCTGATTATACCTCGCCTATCATTTTGGTAGAAACCGATGGTCGTGAGCCGAGATCCTGTATTGATTATCGTAGGTTGAACGAAATAATTCGCACCGAATATTACCCCCTCCCCAACATAGAGGAAAGGGTTGAACAGGTTGCAGGATCTGATTTCATAACAATACTCGATCTTGCAAAGGGGTATTGGCAAATCCCCTTGACAGAAAGGGCCCAACGGATTGCGGCTTTTGTCACCTCATTCGGGACATTCAGGCCTTTGCGGATGCCTTTCGGGCTTAAAAACGCACCTTCCTTTTTCAGTAAGCTCATGGCTGACGTCCTAAATGGGTGTGAGGAGTATGCCGTTCCATATATCGACGACATCGCGATATTTTCTAAGACCTGGGACGAGCATCTGAAGCATTTAGATATCGTGTTAAGTCGTGTGCAGCTCACAATCAAATCATCGAAATGTCGGTTCGCCCAAAATCATGTAAAATACTTGGGGCACATGGTCGGCGGAGGTTATCGAAATCCCGCCGAATTAAAGGTAAAATGCATTAGGGAATTTCCCCGGCCAGAGACAAAGACGAGTATCCGGGCATTTCTGGGTCTCACTGGGTATTACGCGCACTATATTCCAAATTATTCTATGATAGCGGCCCCCTTAACCGATGCGTTAAAAGGACGGGAGAAACGCGCGGCTGTTGTGTGGGACGAAGCTTGCGAGGCAGCGTTCACCACTTTGAAAGACGCTCTTATAAAAACACCTGTGCTACGAGCTCCTGATTTTTCTGTTCCATTTATTGTCCAAACGGACGCATCCGATCTGGGAGCCGGGGTAGTGTTGGCCCAACAAATAGGTGATAAGGAACATCCTATCCTGTACCTCAGTAGGAAGTTCTCTGAGCCCGAAAGGAAATACAGCACCACAGAAAAAGAGTGTTTGGCGATCATATTCGCGTTAAAAAAACTTCACTACTATCTGGACGGAAGCGAATTCAAAATCGTGACCGACCATAATCCATTGGTATGGCTCAAGAAGAATGCCAGTTCAAATGGCCGTCTTTTTCGGTGGCAACTTATGTTGCAGTAATTTTGTTTTCGGGTAGAACACAAGCCGGGAAGACAGAATACAAACGCTGACGCTTTAAGCAGATACATTCCTTAAACGTCCGCGAATTACCTAGATTTGTAAATGTAGTAACCTAGAGAATTAATTGTTAGTACCATGAATTTATTTGTGTTTGTATTTAGTAATCCAGTTAGTGCATGTGTACGTACTTGTTAGAATTGTGTATTTTTTTTTGTGTAGTAGAAAAAAAAAACTGTTGGAACTAGTACATTAGATAGCAGAATTGGGAACCACCCACACGAAACGTTGGTTTTCAATATGCAACCACATTGAAAACTTTAACGGCAGGGGGGTTATGTAGAGTATTGCATTTCAACCTCTCCGTTAACAAAAGAAATTCTTCTATCTCGGCCTGAGACCCATCAAAAGATTTCCGACTTAGGTGGCAATATGCTGACGGCAATTTTCCTTTTGTTCATCCGATAGACTTGTTCCACAGAACCTTAGGGGACATGGTCATTTTTCTTGATTTAGTCATCGCCACCGGGTGACGCCGCTGATATTAGTTATAAATGACAGGAGACCCCCAGGTGCTTTCATTCATGAACTATCAATTGTTAAGCAGCATCCTGGAGGCGTCGCGTGCCTAAACAAAAGGACTCGTGCCTTTCGCATTTTACCGAAGCGGCCCTTTGAGACTCTTTGAAGTGGCTTGGAGGACAAACTAAAAAGGCGGCCGCTTTAGACCCGGGGAAAATATTTCATTATCGCCCCAGGAAACCCATTTCCGTTGCTCACTTGTTCTAGATCGTTCGACTTTCTGGAGAGTGATGCAATATCCGGTGGAGGTCTTCTATAAAAATAGAATGGACCCCTCAGTCGTGGCTTGCGTCTTTTTAGTTCCTGACACGTAGCGGATCCAGTTTAAGAGCAGCCGGGTTTGCCGCCCTTAGAGGTTCAAGAGTCCCTTGTGACTGTTTGCAGCGACGATCTAGTTCCTGCAGGAGTAAACATACTCCACTAATTTGTCGGAGACCAGTCTTCGTGGAAGGAGCCTTTGCTACCTTATTTCCCAGTGAGGAGTCCTTTCTCCTTAATTTAATATTTTCATCGCTACCGGGTGTGTGCAGTGGTCACCGCCATTGATATTATTGGGGAGCCCTTTCCCGTCAGGAGAAGTGCCGTTTTTTCATCATTGAAGCAGAGCCAGTTCTGCTAGCTTAGCGGACTTCTGTGTTCTTACTCCGCCCCACGCCGATTAAATCGAGTGTGATCACTTAAGTTACGAAGTTCATCTTACATCTGTGCAGTGTACATATCTGATCATCATCAACTTTATTAATAAATTGCATTTGTTTTGTTTATGTAATGAGTGATGTATACCTGGTGTGTTTAAATCATTTTCTGGTTGACACTACGAACCTCAGTTCGCTACAGTGCTTTCATAATCAAGAAACCAACAAGACTCATGGTGAACATGACCGAATATCTTCAGAATAAGGGTCTGCCGCATTGGAAATAAAAAGTGTTCTCGTTAAGATTCTTTCTAACCTCTTTTAGCGAACGAGTTTTGGTTTGTGTATTCATATCCATTTCAAGGCTTGTACAGCGGTCGGGCAAGTTTGAATGTGTCTCTGTATGGTATCGATATGATAAAGTTTGGCATGCTGATGCAATTCGACTCTCATATGTGCACTTACGGTTGGTTTTGTGCTCAAACATCAAAGAACTGATTCCGGATTCAAACGTAGCATGTGCTTGTGCCGGAAGCATGGTACCGAAACAAAACGTGGTTTTTCTGTAGAAGGGCTATGGTACCCATAAAACTGATTTTTTGGGGAAAATATACAAAGAGGTGACTATAGACTAATATAAAGTTTCATGTTTATTATTTTGTATTCTGATCTCATACTGCACGTGATGGTGCCTCGAAGAATGTGTGGCCGCAAGCTCACATTTTAGCTTACCTGTTGGTTGAAGAAAACTCTTCGTAAAATAAAGGTCTATTGTAATGGTCTATTTTCATTAATGTTTTATGTTTCTTTAACTATATATAAAATATTGCCCCCCAGGACAGCTTTTGACGTTTCCTTAATTTATATAAGTTATTTTTATATAAGTTTCTTATTTTATTTTTATATAAGTTTCTTATTTTATTTTTATATAAGTTTCTTCTATCTTCTATCTTCTATATTAATAAAGAGACAAGGGGATGTCGAGATCATCACGTGACCGTAACGCGACCGGGCGGACCACTCCTCGAAAAAAAATGGCCGACAAATATACAGGAATCGGTGTATTTTCTTTTTCTCATGAAAGTACATAAATGTTACATATTTGGAAAGAGCTTCGAAAACTGATAATTTTTTCTGCGTACACTTATTCTGTTAATTCAATAGTTTTAGAGATATTTGGATTCTAATGAAGTGTCATCGCTCTTTAACGATGTAAACAAAAGGTGAATCATTCACAGCGTGATTCTCACTAAAAAATGAATCACTGAAATGAAATGTGTCACCGTGTCTTTTTATTTGAAAAACTAAATATTCAAATTGTTAAATAATAAAAAATACTTTATTGAAACTAAATAGATATATACTGATTTTTGGTGGATTTACTGATTTTTGTGTGAAATGATTACATTTGGTATTTTTTTCGTTTCTACATTTCTTGACAAATCTGGTTCAAACTTCATGTACTTATGTTTTGAAGCCTGGAGATAATTCTAATATAAGTTTGGAAGCTTTAAAATGCTTATATATAAATACAGTTTTTAAATAATATTTCATCTCAAGGCATTGGAATCCATCATTCATAAGAACTGCGCATGCGCAGGTAAATAAACGGTTGTTTACAAGGTAATTAGTAGTTGTTTGGTGTTATTTAAAGTTAATTTTCTTATATTACTCCTTTTGTTTTCTTTTCATTAATCCTTTTTTACTTGGTTAATTTTCAGTATACGAAATACCCTTGATACTCTTTACCGTTGAAACCCCTATGTGACTTGCTAACTTGCGATTATTTACTTTCTGAAATTTCGTTATTAGGTATTTTACAAAGTAGTTTTTATTGAAATTTAGCTAAAATGCCGATCACTCTACATAAAAATCTTAATGCTACTATTTTAATTTCCTTCTCACACATGATACTACTATTTTAATTTCCTTCTCACTCATGATACATATTACAGTTATTTTAAAAAATGCAAAAATAATACACGCAATTTTATGTTCCAATATGAAAATTTTAACAGATTCGTCATTCATTTCCTTATAAAAACAGCTCCAAATAAAAAACTATTTATTATACACCAATTATTGAGCCTCATTTCATTAACAATAGCATCTGAAACATTTCCTGAAAATTTTATCAAATTATATACATTATTATGTGAGATATCATGATAACCGTAGAGATTTGTGCTAAAAAACATAATTCTGAGAAACATTCATTTTTTAACTCTCTGTGGCCATCAGGAATACCGCCTCATATATTGGAATTAAAGATTGGTGTACCTATTACGCTTCTCAGGAATTTGGATACACCTTCACTGTGTAATGGGACAAGATTATGTATAAAGAGATTGATGAAGAACTTTATAGAAGCGACTATAATAAGTGGTCAAGCCGCAGGCAAAGATAACTGTCATATGTATCATGTGTGAGAAGGAAATTAAAGTATTAGCATTAGGATTTTTGGGCACAGTGATAGGCATTAGCTAAAGTTCAGATTAATATTCTACGTTTGGAGTCAATTTTAAAAAAAATATTTAAAGGTTTTTTTTGGTCTTTTATGGTAAAATAGCACTTAAAAATTTTAAAAAGGAACAAAAACTGACCTGTAAATAGCATACTTTTTTTATAAATTGGTCAATTTGAAGTAATTTTTATTAAAATTTAGCTAAAATGCCTATAACTGTGCATAAAAATCTTAATGTTACTATTTTAATTTCCTTCTCACACATGATAGATATGACAGTTATCTATCAAAATGACCTACAATCTAAGAAAAAATTTGAAAATGCAAAAATAATACATGCAATTTTATGTTCCGATATGAAAATATTCACCGATTCGTCATTCCTTTCCTTATCAAAACAGCCCAAAATAAAAATAAAAAAGTACAACTATATCGCAGAAATATTGCAAAGAGTTGCACAAACACAATATGTAAAATACCTAATTACCAAATTTCAGAAAGTTAAATAATAGCAAGTTAGCAAGTCACATAGGGGTTTCAACGGTAAAGAGTTTCAATCGTAATCCGTATACTGAAAATTAACCAAGTAAAAAAGGATTCACGAAAAGAAAACAAAAGGAGTAATATAAATAAATTAACTTTAAATAACACCAAACAACTACTAATTAACAATAATTATTTAAAGGTTTTTTGGTGTTTTATGGTAAAATAGCACTTAAAAATTAAAAAAGAACAAAAACTTACCTGTAAATGGCATACTTTTTTTATAAATTGGTCAATTTCAAGTAATTTTTATTGAAATTTAGCTAAAATGCCTATAACTCTCCATAAAAATCTTAATGCTACTATTTTAATTTCCTTCTCACACATGATACATACGACAGTTATATTCAAAATGACCTACAATCTTAAGAGAAAATTTTAAAATGCAAAAATAATACACGTAATTTTATGTTCCAATATGAAAATCTTCCCCGATTCATCATTCCTTTCTTTATAAAAACAGCCCCAAATAAAAAACTATTTATTATGCACCAATTATTGTGTCTCATTTCATTAACAATAGCATCTAAAACATTTCGTGAAAATTTTGTCAAATTATATACATTATTATGTGAGATATCATGATAACCGTAGAGATTTGTGCTAAAAAACATAATTCTGAGAAACACTCATTTTTTAACTCTCTGTGGCCATCTGGAGTACCGCCGCGTATATTGGAATTAAAGATTGGTGTACCTATTATGCTTCTCAGGAATTTGGATCCACCTTCAAGGTTATGTATAAAGAGATTGATGAAGAACTTTATAGAAGCGACTATAATAAGTGGACAAACCGCAGTCAAAGATAACTGTCATATGTATCATGTGTGAGAAGGAAATTAAAATAGTAGCAATATAATTTTGTGCAGAGTTATAAGCATTTTAGCTAAATTTCAATAAAAATTACTTGAAATCAACCAATATATAAAAAAGTATGCTATTTACAGATAAGTTTTTTTTTTCATTTTTAAATGCTATTTTACCACAAAAGACCAAAAAAATCTTAATTTTTTTTTTTTAAATTGACTCCGAACGTAGAATATTAATCTGAAATTTTGCTAAAACGCCTATCACTCTCCACAAAATCCTAATGCTAATATTTTAATTTCCTTCTCACACATGATAGATATGACAGTTATCTATCAAAATGACCTACAATCTAAGAAAAAATTTGAAAATGCAAAAATAATACATGCAATTTTATGTTCCGATATGAAAATATTCACCGATTCGTCATTCCTTTCCTTATAAAAACAGCCTAAAATAAAAAAAAATACAATTATATCACAGAAATATTGCAAAGAGTTGTAGACAGAAGCATAAAAAGAAAGAATGAATATTCAAATAAAGTAGAGCTATTTTACCATAAAAGACAAAAAAAATCTTTAAAAAATAATTTTTAAAAAAAAATTGACTCCGAACGTAGAATATTAATCTGAAATTTAGCTGAAACGCTTATTACTTTCCACAATATCCTAATGCTAACATTTTAATTTCCTTCTCACACATGATACATATGAGGCGTTGAAAGGCAAAGTGGTGTAAGTCACATTTTCAACTTTTTTCATTTGAGGGCAAATATGTACTCTCCATGTTCAATTTATAGTGGAATTGAAAATAGTTATTATTTGCAGTATTGTAATAATTATTATGAATTATAATTTGTTCAATTTATGGTGGAATTTTTTTGTAGTTTTTGCAGTTAAACTCTTTTGACTTACACCACTTGACTTTCTGACTTACACCACTTTTTTTGCCTTTCACCGCCTCCTATGGCAGTTATCTTCAAAATGGCCTACAATCTACGAGAAAATTTTAAAATGCAAAAATAATACACGCAATTTTATATTCTAATGAAAATATTCCCCGATTCGTCATTCCTTTCCTTATAAAAACAGCCCCAAATAAAAAACTATTTATTAAAAACCAATTATTGTGCCTCATTTCATTAATAATAGCATCTAAAACATTTTCTGAAAATTTTATCAAATTATATACATTATGTGAGATATCATGATAACCGTAGAGATTTGTGCTAAAAAACATATTCTGAGAAACACACATTTTTGAACTCTCTGTGGCCATCTGGAGTACCACCGCATATATTGGAATTAAAGATTGGTGTACCTATTATGCTTCTCAGGAATTTGGATCCACCTTCAAGATTATGTATAAAGAGATTGATGAAGAAATTTATAGAAGCGACTATAATAAGTGGAGAAGCCGCAGTCAAAGATAACTGTCATATGTATCATGTGTGAGAAGGAAATTAAAATAGTAGCAATATAATTTTGTGCAGAGTTATAAGCATTTTAGCTAAATTTCAATAAAAATTACTTCAAATCGACCAATTTATAAAAAAAGTATGCTATTTACAGGTAAGTTTTTTTTCTTCATTTTTAAGTGCTATTTTACCATAAAAGACCAAAAAAATCTTAAATTTTTTTTTTTAAAATTGACTCCAAACGTAGAATATTAATCTGAAATTTAGCTAAAACGCCTATCACTCTCCACAAAATCCTAATGCTAATATTTTAATTTCCTTCTCACACATGATAGATATGACAGTTATCTTCAAAATGGCCTACAATCTAAACGAAAATTTTAAAATGCAAAAATAATACACACAATTTTATGTTCTAATATTAAAATTTTCCACGATTCGTCATTCCTTTCCGTATAAAAACAGCCGCAAATAAAAAACTATTTATTATACACCAATTATTGTTTATTTTTTTCTTTATTTTGTATTTGCTGAGCAAATTGTGTTATTATTGGATATTTTTGAAGGCCAGTGAAATATAATTATGTTTTATTTACTTTTCTAGTTTGCGTTTAGTTAATTTTCCAATTGTTCAGAAATTAATTATTCTAACAGAATTTATTACTTTAAATATTTCAATAGGGGGGGGGGGGTTACAGTTTATTATCATTCTCAAGTATTAATTAAGGTGACTGTCTACGTTCGGAGTCAATTAAAAAAAAAATTAAAGGTTTTTCATCTTTTATGGTAAAATAACACTTAAAAATTAAAAAAGAGACAAAAACTTACCTGTAAATAGCATACTTTTTTATAAATTGGTCAATTTGAAGTAATTTTTGATGAAATTTACCTAAAACACCTATCTCTCTGCACAAAATCTTAAAGGCCTCACACATGATATTTTAATTTCCCTCTCACACATGGTACATATGACAGTTATCTTCTAAATTACCTACAATATAAGAGAAAATTTTAAAATGCAAAAATAATACATGCAATTTTATATTTCTATATGAAAATTTTCCCCGATTCGTGATTCCTTTCCTTATAAAAACAGACCTAAATAAAAAACTATTTATTATACACCAACAATTATTGTTCACTTTTTGTTTATTTTGTATTTGCTAAGGAAATTGTGTTATTATTGGATATTTTTGAAAGCCAGTGAAATATAATTATGTTCTTTACTTTTCCATTTACTTAATTTTTTAATTGTTCAGAAATTAATTGTTAAAACAGAATTATGTTTCAATATGAATATTTTCCCCGATTCATCATTCCTTTCCTTATAAAAACAGTTGTTCACAAATTAAATGTTCAAACAGAATTTATTACTTTAAATATTTCAATGGGTCTGAGGGTACAGTTTATTCTTTCATCATTTTTTATTATCATTCTCAAGTAGGAATTAAGGTGACTGTCTACGTTCGGAGTCAATTTTTAAAAAAAATTTAAAGGTTTTTTTCATCTTTTATGGTAAAATAGCACTTAAAAATAAAAAAAAAGAGACAAAAATTTACCTGAAAATAGCAAACTTTTTTATAAATTGGTCAATTTGAAGTAATTTTTAATAAAATTTACCTAAAACACTTATCACTCTGCACAAAATCTTTAAGCCCTCACACATGATATTTTAATTTCCCTCTCACACATGATATTTTAATTTCCCTCTCACACATGATACATATGACAGTTATCTTCTAAATTATCTACAATCTAAGAGAAAATTATTCTTTCCTCATTTTTCATTATTATTCTCAAGTAGGAATTAAGGTGACTGTCTACGTTCGGAGTCAATTTAAAAAAAAAAATTTAAGGTTTTTTTCATCTTTTATTGTAAAATAGCACTTAAAAATTAAAAAAAGAGACAAAAACTTACCTGTAAATAGCATACTTTTTTATAAATTGGTCAATTTGAAGTAATTTTTAATGAAATTTACCTAAAACACCTATCACTCTGCACAAAATCTTAAAGCTCTCACACATGATATTTTAATTTCCCTCTCACGCATGATACATATGACAGTTATCTTCAAAATGACCAAAAATCTAAGAGAAAATTTTAAAATGCAAAAATAATACAGGCAATTTTGTGTTCCAATATACAAATTTTTCACACTTTATTGAAACTTCATCTGGTGGATGGATGGCTTGAGCGTAGCTAGGCGAAGCCCGGCAAGTATTTTATAAAAGTTATTTTGAACCAAATTGCTGCTGATATAAGAGCAATTCTTTACAAGCGTTATTCAGGAACAACTGGAGTATTACAGAGGATAAGGTTACAGATAGTAAGCTATTTCGGATTATTTTTTCTTCCAGAAGTGACAGAAATCTGTAGTCTTTGAGGTCAAGGGGCATTTTGAGGTTTCGGCTGTCAAAGTTAGAGATTTTTTTCTTGTTTGTGGTTGATTTTTTTTTAAAATTTGAAATCGAAAAAAAAAGCTTATTTGTAGTTTTCTCTTTCTCAGTTTTTAGACAAATCGCTGATCGTTCTGTGGATAAATATTTGTTTAGTATACGTAGTAAGCAACATTCGAAAAATGATATGTAAATTTCAGTACAATCTGTTGTTATACTCATCCAATATACACCCATGATCATTTCTCTTTGTGCCTTAATATACGAAATGTGTGAATGTCCTACAGCATTTCAGTAAGGAGTGATGTTATTGTATTGTGTTGATGTTATTATTGTTATTGTTCAGCGAAAGTAATTTTATGATATTGACTTTACGCACTGTGTTAATATACTTTGAAGGGATATCTTTTGTAAAATACTGAATACTCACAGCGAAAAGAAAGTAATACAATTCCTGAAATTCTGTATAACGATAGATATGACAACGTACTCAAAGCAGTTTTGAGTATTAGATTGTGGCTATTCATAGAAAAAGATAAAGTATCATCAGCTCTTACGAAACTTATAAATCTAGGATCATACCGACGGATCTGATACAGTTCATGTCAAGATTCGTGTATCTGATCAAATATATTCGAGATATAAAACATTCCCTATAAAGCTTTCCCAAAATGAAAAGAGGTAAAACCACATTGATGGATCTCACAGGTTTTTTTTCAAAAAGTCTCGAGTATTAGATCATGAGTATGCCTGTCACAAAATGTTTCCAATGTGTCAGCAAAATGATCAAATCAAATGCCCAAACAAATACATTATGAGAGATCCAGCGAGGTAAATAAAATAAAATTGTGATAATCTAGATTATAAGCATTCATTGAAAAACAAAAGTTAACAAACTCTCATGAAAGGAAAAATATAAATGCATTTGTGGTGCTGTGACCATTTTTTGAAATTTGTAATACAGTTTAAATATCTCTTTCCCGAAATATTAAGGACATTTATTATTATACTTAGGGGTACGTAAATTTTGCTTAAAAAATATCGAAATTTCGCAACAAAAAATACAATATTTA
Organism: Dolomedes plantarius; assembly: GCA_907164885.2. NCBI lineage: Eukaryota > Metazoa > Arthropoda > Arachnida > Araneae > Dolomedidae > Dolomedes > Dolomedes plantarius. Next base: position 45,532,019 of record OU015500.1, read on the forward strand.
GAATTTTGCATTTATTAAAAAAAATCACAATTTTACTTACTTTGATAGGTAAGTATCAAAATTCTTAGTCAAAAGCTAACATTATAGTAGTCTCCACATTCTCTTCTTTAAGTCTTTGCCTTCTGTCATTAATCATTATGTTGTGCATAATAAAATATCTCTCAGCATCTACGCTGTTAACGGGACTATAGAGGCTTTGTATAGCTGACTTTTGCAAAGTTAAGGTAGCAGCATTTCGTTGCAATTAAAATTTGTGTAACATCAACAGGAGTCTCTTGATACTGTAAGTAGCTCTTTGTAAAAATGGTTGTATCCATTGATGATTCCGGTACGGACAAACTGTCCGGGTGAAATTCAGAGCAAATCCGAAGGAGAATGAGATCTCTTAGTTAAAGACCGTGGATGGTCTTAGTTAAGCAATTATGTTAATAAATTATTACTATTAATACCTAATTTCGTATAAATAGCCATTTATCGCCGAGTTTTCGCCGAAAAGTAGCAAAAGAAAATAATTTTCGCATTTATTCGCTCATATCGGCGAATTTCGCATTTATTCGCTCATATCGGCGAATTTCGCATTTATTCGCATCTATTTCGTAAATACGAAAATTATGTATCCCTAATTATACAGAAACGAGAAATGTTTCAAAATTTGAGTGTGTTTTTTTCAGGCTTTGCATACACGTAATGCGATATTTTTAGATAGGAACCAAGTTTAAACAAAAAATCCGTTTACGTTTGATTTGGAACGTGTACAAATTGTACCTTGAAGGTTATTTATTCAATTTCTTAAATACTTTTGCGCATAAAGCAAAGTTTTTGTTTGCCGAACCGGTAGAACGATGAGATGTCTCATTTACCCACGCAAAGAGACTGAGGTTGTTTGACATCACCTTCATTCCTGACTCAACACTTGCATAGATATGAAGAGAAATCGGTTTCTTTACATTTATCAATGCGTAATGAGTACAGTGATTCCCGACAGGTGTGCAGCGAGAATTTTTTGGGGAACAAAAAAGAATTAGTAGGGCACACTTAAAATAAATATTTGTTGAATTAATTACTCTAACATTCGACAGATTGTGCCACAAATCGATGCACTCGTTCCTGAGGATGAATTAGATAACTTCACGCCCACAACTACTAGTCATGATAACAAACATTTGTGGTCTAAGCATTAATCGAAAGTCTCCCATAAATAAAATAAAACTACCTTTTCCATTGTAGTCCTCTAGTGTCGTAGTATACCGAATCCCATAGAGATTTTTGAAACTATTATTATATTCTATTCGGCTGTTTGCTACTTATATCTTTCCATAAATTAATAAAATCAGCAGTGGAGTCAGTAATTAGTAGAGCTTAAATTTAACATATTCCTGATGTACTGTATATTTCACTTTGATTTAATTTTTGAAAAAAATCAAAAACTAAAATTTTAACAAACGTACCCCAAGTTTTTAATCTCATTCCCAAGGGTGTCTCAAAAATGTTGGAAATATCTGGCTAAACAGAAAAAAAAATTATCAAATCATTGATACACTGATAATAAGAATTTCGATATAATAATAACATTTAATAATAATTTCGATCTAATAATAAGACTTAATAATAAGACTTTCTATACAATAATACCGTGACAATAATAATGGGAGACTTTCAACTGGGGCTCGGTGGCCCAGTTGGCAAAGGCTCTGGTTCGATGCCGGTCACTGACAAACCCACCGCCGTGCTGACTAATGGAGGCCGGGATACGTAAAATATGTCGTGGCTGCAATGTCCTCCTATTTCTAAAATTTACCTATGGAGGTGCGGGGTCAAGTGTTCCAGTCTCTCCACTTGACTGAGTTCAAAGTTACGGGACCGGCCCATAGGGGGGGGGGGGGGTAATGCTGGTCCATCTATACGGTGCTCCCAGAAAAGTTGCCAGTAAAACCGCGGTCTCATATTTCGGTAAGGATAATGTCCAAGAAGGCATCTGCCGCATTGGGAAAAAAATTTAAAAATAAATAAATAATAAGGAAGGTTAGGAGCAAAAATATTTTCTTTAGGTGACGTTATGTCGGGGCTCAGTATCGGATTTAGGAGTATTTCGAATTTCGGATTTTTTTATTATGGGATACTAGGTTGTGTTTCTAAGGAATCGAACTGATGTATTTGAAATTGATCACAAAGGTTTACTGAAACCGACATCAAATCAAGTGGTGTTAACTATTAATACATTTAGGCCTTATCTATTCCCCTATTTGAATGTCCACAGTGTGCCCTTTGACTGTTGTCCTAAATTTGCCAATCTAGTGTCTTTTAACACTGATACATTTATACTAAAGCCTGTTAATGTAACGTGAGTTATTTATTATGATTTCAATCTGTGTAGTACATTTATTTTCTTTGTAAAATGGCTTTCATGTCAACAATAAATTACTAATAGTGTATGTAATAGGGAATTTACATTTTTCTAATCACGGATTAGTGAATATATTTGAATTTTGTTTTCTATATTTTAAAATAAAGCTTCAGATTAAATATATAGTTTTTTAGTCTATTTATTTTCATTTAATTAAAAAAATAATTTAAATTTTTAAGCGATAGGCATCAGTAATAACACTCTAAAAAATCAATTTTAAAAAAGGAAAAACTTTAAGAACTACGCTTACTTTATCTAAACGTGTACCACCACAGGAAAAGAAAACATAAACCAAAATCATGTATTTGTTAATCTGAAGATTTGAAAGATACCAAGAAAAAGTTTACTTTAAGTTCCTGATATTCTTAGATTAGACATGTACAATTTTCCCTTCAGGAAACGTTCTTTGGGGGATTGAGTCCAAAAGAAAAAAAAATTATGAACTTTCATTTGAACAGTCTTATAAAAATATTATCAAACTCTTTAAACGATCTTTTTAGCTAAAATTAAAAAATATATAGAAGAAGAAAAGACTTCCTTCTATATTTTAATCAAAGGTTGATTTCCTTAACAAAGAGGCATACATGCCTCATGATAAAATTCATAGGTAACAGAACAAGCTTTAGCGTGACATAGCAGCGGACGAGTGGGCAATTTATTGGGCAACACCCGTGACATTTAGTTCCGCGGAATCGCTTGAAAAAATTGCATAATAAAATTTCCTCCATGCGAGTTGAGTATATCTTAATCATAAATAGCGTGAGAAAGCTACATCTTTACGCAACATACTCATGTGTCTCCTTTAAAAACGCTCCTCAACAAAATATAAAACGGTAAAAAAAAAATTATCGTTAATTATCCAGCAAAAGCGTATTTCCTGCACCCAAAAATAACTGCCGCCTTCCACGGAACTATATTCTTCCGCCATCGCGCCTTTCAACTTAACCGCTTCTGATGCTCGGATGAGTGATTGGGTCGCGGGGAGAGAAATTTATCTGAAACAAGTGTTGTCAGCTACTCCTAAAAGGACGGTGGGGACGATTTTTTGGGAGCACGTGTCACCGCCCGACACCTGATCCCTCGTAACTTATCCCCCCACACCGTGTCCCCTCTTAATCTGTTAGTGCTTTTAGCCTCTTCTTGCTAGTTTTGCTAAAGCATTTTGCTCTTTTCCGTGTATACCCTCTATCATCTCTCTCTCACTCAGCTACTCTTCCCCGTTCGTTTTAGAGCTCTTTCGGTTTTTAGTTTTTCCCCCCTTTCTAAAAGCGGTGATTAGAGATGTTATTTCTGAAAGCTAAAAATCTGAGATATCGGCTTACACGTTTGCAGGATACGATGCAGGTAGGAACTTGCTGCCGGTTTTTTTTTTTTTTTTCCAGGCGTAATTAAAAAGTCGCCGTCTCGGATGCACATGCAGTCAGATGAGTATGTTATGAATGAACGCTACACATTTCCTGTCGCTTTAATAAACGCTACGGTGAATTAGTATTTAAAATGTGATAGAACTGATGAACAAATTGCCGATCAAACAATTACTGAAGAGATTTAGAATTGGATCTATGAGAGCATTGATTACGGCAGCATATAACAGCAACAACAAGATAATGGGAGTGAATCTTTTAAATTACTATTCCAGCAATACAAGTACAATAATTGTTTTCGAAGAAATGGATTCATATTTTAGAAAAAAAAAATATGATATTGCGGTGCGTTTTCTGGATATGATGCAAACAAGAACTTTATTCTTTTAGCAGTGGAGCAACCAGAATCCTTTTGTAACGGAGGTGGTGAGATGGATATTTAATTTGGATTCATCTTTACTTTTGTTCTATAGGCCCTTTGAGGAAGGAGGTTTGAGTCTAATACACAAATATTAACACATTTATGCAAACACATACGCATGCAAGGTGGGAATCTCTTTCCTTCGTTGGCAGATCACAATTAGTGAGAAAATTAAATGTTACATAAAAACGTAACAAAACGTATAAAATAAAAGGACCACAAAAACCTACAAATTTGAGCATACAAGTTTTACATATATATATATATATATATATATATATATATATATATATATATATATATATATATATATATATATATATGTAACAGCACGGGCGCGGGCCGACGAATGAAGGGCTGAGTGGCATATCTTTTTGAGGTAAACATGGATGACTTGTCGCCCGGCCGTGCATCACAAATGTTTAAATCCATTCCCGCATTTCATCTCAACCCTCGGACAAATCAAAACACAACTTTTTCGAACTACATGTTTATTGAGATCACCGACCGCTCCGTCGGTATGAATGCAGCAAGAGAAAATACAGGAGTCCGTCCTACTTCCGGATATCAAGTCTTATATAAACTTCAGTCCATCACGTGATTTAAGGGTGTGTCTTAATAGTTGATTGGTTTAAAGTTGTTGATGATGTGCAGAACTGATTTAAACTTGTACTGACGCCGCGCAGCGTCCCTTTACTTAAAAAAGACAGCCATCTTTAATGATTTTTGCCGAAGGCTGTAATAATGGAATTTAACGCGAATGCCCAAAGGGAATTAAATAACTTAAGGGATTAAAAAAGGGTTTGCAATTTTGAATAGTAAAGTGAGGAATTAATAGTTTTTAAATGTTAAGAGTGTTGAATTAAGAAATTACTAGTTTTTAATATTATAGAATATCTCCCCGTCCGAGAAGAGGCTGACCTACAATGCCTGCATTGGAGGGCAGACTCACTCAGATGAGTGAGAAAAATGGGCGTTAAAAAATTTGGAATAAGTTAACGAATAAGTTTCAATTAAAGTTAAATTGCGAAAAAAAAATTTAAAGATCACGTGATGAGCTGACATAACAACATTATCAAATTTACTGAAAAATATATATAAAAATCACTAAAAAGAAATACACATAATATTAAATTGAAGATTCTACCTAATCATCAACTGAAAATTGCTGTGCAGGGCAACCTCCCCGCACAACAACATCCCAGCAAAAAACAATCAATTAAATTTAACCAAAAAAAAAACTGTAAGTTATCAAATTTTCACTTTACATCAATTTTAATTTTGAGTCGACTCACACAGATAATAGAATATAACAATGAAAATATAAACATCAACCAAAAAAATGTTAAGTAAATGGAATAGAACATGACAATAATAATTTGAAGTTATTGTACTTTCCTCCTCAACTCTCACAACATTGGTTTGAGTCCAAAAAAGTTTGTAAGGTATACATGGTAGCCTATAGTTCACTGTCCTTGTTATGTTAGCTACAGTATGTTGCTTGAGAAAAGTACAAAAAAAATCACAGTTCGGTAGGTTCTGTGACCTATCATCTCGCAAGCGCAGAATACACAAAAAAATCACAATATCTTGACTTAAAATAAAAAAAAATAGTCCTTTGTAGCTGGTTACATAAAAAAGTCACAGTCTTTACTTAAATCACATTTAATAATATACATATCTTCAATATATAAATTGTATATAAAATTACAGAACATATATTTTGTTAATCAAATAATTCAATCTTGTACGAGTTCTCAGTATGTCAATTCTTATTCATTATATCTAGTTTTCGTATCTTTATTTATCTCATTATTTTTTTAATACCCATTATCTCCTTTATTTCAATATTATTTATTATCAAAAAAATCTCTTTTCAATATTCTTTATTTATTCTATTCATATTTATTCTAACTTTATTTACTTATTCTCAATACTTTTCACTGTATTTTCAACTTATTTATTTACTATTCATTTGTGTACACTTATTATCATCAGTTTATGTGGATCCAATTCTTTGTGTTGAAGGTACCTTGTTGTATGTGTGTCACCCAAACTCTTAGTCTCAAATTCTTTAATTCTACCTTTAAGCAGTGAGGGGTTGTGTTTATGTTTGTGTAACAAGTGAGTTTTCTTTCTCCCTATTGTTCTCTGACTAATAAGGAGGAAGAGTCTTTTTAGCCGTACAGTGGACTAACCGTGAATCTCCGACAGGATATGACTGCGTAGAAAAACAGCATCTTGCATAGTACAAAGATGGAGAAAAGAAAAGGGGCGTAACTAGGCTGAAAGAGGATCAGCCTAGTTATGCCCCTGGTGTGTGTGTGTGTGTGTGTAAGTAAATCCTAAAACTACTTATCTCACTTAGAATCATCCATACTAGTACAGAATTTTCACAATAATGCACTAAGACAAAACAATCACGATAATTGAAGAATCTGAAATATTGCTCAACTTTTACCAAAAACATTATTGCTGTCTGTTTTTAAAGTTAATTCAGTGTTATATCGGGTGAAGAATTCCGTGAAAACAAAGTAATAGGAATTAGGTGAAGAGAAATGTGGAAAACAAACCCTCTAGAATCCTTAAAAAAGTACCCACAGAGATTGAGAACCTTTCGACTCCTATATAATCCATTTCCAAATGAACCCTTTTTGTAATACCTAGCAAACTAACTCATTTTTTAACTATAAACTCTTTGAATAGCTTTTTTCTTCATCCTCTTTGTCATCAATTATTATTACCTTTCTTTCTCAATTCTATGTGTAAGTTCTTTCAAAAGCAATTTTTTTTCCTTTTTTTTTTAGGTATAATAAAATACTCATTGAAATTCTGATTTAAATAGCTATTAAAATCTTACGATTAAAACAGGAAAAACTGAAAATGTTCGCATAGGGTAATTTTTTCGAAAATTTTTCAATATTTTGAAAAAATATCTTTTTCAATATCGTACTTTAAATATTTATTAGAGTGTATTCCTGAAGATACCAGGATCGTTTCGATTTTCTTGAAAATTTCCGTTTTTATATGCAAACTCTTTTCGAGTAATTCTGAAATAGGCTGATCTTTAATCTGTGACCTTAATGTTTCTATACTAACCGAAAAAATATTATTTTTATAAAAAAACTGAATTTTAAATCCTTAATAAAAGCTTAGTCATTGAAAAGTTAAATTGTAATAATTGATACTGAAATTATAAAATTTTTTTATAAAAAATTTAAATAAATATTAGCTAATGTGAAGAATACTAGATAGTTTTCAAATATAAATTAAGTTTAATTTAAATTACCAAATGTTGGTCATTTAATCAAAACTTAATTTATATTATTGACTTCGTTTATTTAGCTGTAAACTATTCAAGAATACCTTAATTAGAGAAATAACGTTTGACTATTATTGTCAAAATAGCATAAGCCTTTTCATCAAATGATGAAGCTTCGTAGCATAGCATGAGCCAATTAAAAAGGCTTTAAAAGAAGATATATATTAAAACTTTATCTAATGTAACTTTATTAATTAAATTTCAATACCTAAATATTAATTTTTTAAAAATTCATATACATTTTAAGAAGTTAATAAACGAATAAAATTTAAATTAAATTATTAAAATTCGGTTATTAATAATTATATAAAATTATGTAAGAATATTTTTACAAGAGTAAATTTATAGTCACAAGTGCATAAATTTGGCATTCAACCAATATTGTTCCATTATTATGTATCAGTCATAAGAATAAGGCACTTAATAGGCATAAAATAAAAACATTTACGTCACTGAAATTTAAGCGAAATTAAATTGTAAATTGTAAATTTATTTTTCAGTTCTAAATAAATGTTAAATAACATATAAACTAATTTAATTTAATTTAAATTATAAAATTTTAGTTGCTAAAATTAATTTTGGAATTATTCAAGAATACTTTTATACGAGAAATTTGATTAAAAAACTACATTTTCAAGTGTATAAATATGGATATTACGTAATACCGCTGAGTGACATACAACAGCCTTTAAAAACAGGCTGTAAAATGTATCGAAATAAGTACGTCTTTATGCTTAAGGTTGTTGTATACTAACCCTATTGGATTCGCTCACCTCAATGTTAGCCTATTGAGAAAATTTGTCCAAGGATTGCCGACTTGGATTTAAAGATATTTTTTAAATTTAAATCCGTTGTAGAGTATTGCATTTCAACCTCTCCGTTAACAAAAGAAATTCTTCTATCTCGGCCTGAGACCCATCAAAAGATTTCCGACGACTTAGATGGCAATATGCTGACGGCAATTTTCCTTTTGTTCATCCGATAGACTTGTTCCACAGAACCTTAGGGGACATGGTCATTTTTCTTGATTTAGTCATCGCCACCGGGTGACACCGCTGATATTAGTTATAAATGACAGGAGACCCCCAGGTGCTTTCATTCATGAACTATCAATTGTTAAGCAGCATCCTGGAGGCGTCGCGTGCCTAAACAAAAGGACTCGTGCCTTTCGCATTTTACCGAAGCGGCCCTTTGAGACTCTTTGAAGTGGCTTGGAGGACAAACTAAAAAGGCGGCCGCTTTAGACCCGGGGAAAATATTTCATTATCGCCCCAGGAAACCCATTTCCGTTGCTCACTTGTTCTAGATCGTTCGACTTTCTGGAGAGTGATGCAATATCCGGTGGAGGTCTTCTATAAAAAGAGAATGGACCCCTCAGTCGTGGCTTGCGTCTTTTAGTTCCTGACACGTAGCGGATCCAGTTTTAAGAGCAGCCGGGTTTGCCGCCCTTAGAGGTTCAAGAGTCCCTTGTGACTGTTTGCAGCGACGATTTAGTTCCTGCAGGAGTAAACATACTCCGTTAATTTGTCGGAGACCAGTCTTCGTGGAAGGAGCCTTTGCTACCTTATTTTCCAGTGAGGAGTCCTTTCTCCTTAATTTAATATTTTCATCGCTACCGGGTGCGTGCAGTGATCACCGCCGTTGATATTATTGGGGAGCCCCTTCCCGTCAGGAGAAGTGCCGTTTCTTCATCATTGAAGCAGAGCCAGTTCTGCTAGCCTAGCGGACTTCTGTGTTCTTACTCCGCCCCACGCCGAATAAATCGAGTGTGATTACCTCAGTTACGAAGTTCATCTTACATCTGTGCAGTGTACATATCTCATCATCATCAATTTTATTAATAAATTGCATTTGTTTTGTTTATGAAATGAGTGATGTATACCTGGTGTGTTTAAATCATCTTCTGGTTGACACTACGAACCTCAGTTCGCTACACCGTCATAGAAAAAGAAATTTTAATCCTTTGGGGCATTTTTTAAAGAAAGCAAATAGTATTTTAAAATTTAAATTATTTGGAGAAAGAAATCTGGTAGAGTGTGTTTTAAACCCTCATAAATTCTTTTGGTGGACGAAATTTATAAAATGAATCCTGTTGCAAGGGGCAGAAAAGTTCAGGCTATCTGAAAATACCATTTTGATTGGATTATAAGCATTTATGTAGCTGTAAATAGTAGACAAATTTTTTCCATAGGTTAACATTGAGGTGAGTGAATCCAATAGGGTTAGCACACAGCAGCCTTAATGCTTTAAAAAACACTTCACAAGGAGCAATGAAACGTAATTCATAATTTAAGAGCTTGAAAAGTCTACTATTTAAATGAAAATTTTCAAAATCAATTTTTGATGATTTTATACTCCGGGTTACTTTAATATCTGTCATTCAAGAACAACAATATGAAAAAAAAGGACATATAGGAGTGAATTCTTCTCTAATGATCCTCATTTACCAGGATACATTTGACAAGAAAGTTCTACAAATGAAGTCAATATTTCTTTTTTTAGTAAATTTTCAACTTTTAGATTAAGTTTTTAATATTCCTTAGCTGTTCTCTACGTCACTGAAATCTCGACTGAATTTCGATTGTCCAGTTCTATCTCAATGTTCTATTCATACGTGTTCTGTATTACATTTCTACCAATTAACCACTCAAGAAGAGATGTTATGAATTGCAATCACATAAACCATCTTTACCTTGTATTAGACTGCAACGAGATGATCTCCTTCTAAGGACATGCATCTGTGTGTATTAGTGTTTGGCAAGATGTTAATATACCATACAACTGTGAAGCGTATTTGCTTCAGACATGAATAGGAGCTGACCGTATGCATTTAAGTATATTAGATGCACGGGCACGTGCATATGGTTCGGTTACACCGCATTGATACTGTAATGTTAGAATGTAGTTTATTGAAGGGTAGGTAGTCTTATAAGAGAAATCTTATTCGGAGAACCTCCGAAATGCGCCATGCGTATACTGCACATGGGCAGTATATAAGGTAAACTCTTTGATTGCTAAGTACATCGTGTTCTCTAAGCGTATGAATATTATTAGTGATATCTTTATACAACGCAGGAAATTTGTAGGTTATTTTCTGTGTGTGGGGCATAAATAATTTTGGCTGCTCGAGTTTACATTCATCATTCATCAACCCAGATATCACAGCTTTAAGGAAATTAAAGATTTCATTGAAGAAATCTGTTGAGGGTCTTTTTTGCTATTAATAATAAAATATTTCACTTTTGTAATATTGAAATGCAAGCTTTTCAGATCTATATTTCACTACTTCCGTATAGTTTCAACATGAGAAAGGCAGTGGTTAGAACATTTATCCGGTTAAGAATGAAAAGCAAGCTAAACCATACTAATTCCTTTTTCGAGCAGCTTGGCAGTAAACACGCATTCTGAAAGCCTCAAAAGTGAGCACTACTCGTCAAATTGAGAAAAATAAGCCGGCAGTAGTAAAAGTAGTGAAGTGTTGTACATCTGTATTAAGATGTGGTATACCTCTGTCATGAATATTTTCACCATATATATTAATTCTCATAATGGCGTTAATTTATAATCTATTGTTTTAAGTTATTGGATCTAATCAGTTTCTACTTTAGCTAATAAATCCGATTATTAGAAATGCCCAGGTTCAAGTCCTAAAATCTTTATAATGGGAAAAAATAGTTTTTGCTGTGAACTCTTGCGTAATTTATGTAGTGCAACTAAGGAAGAGCGGGTGGCGTAAATCCGCTAAAGTCTAAAAATTGGCAAAAAAAAATTAACTCCAAAAATATAAATATTCATCACACGCTGCAGAAACTAAAGAATCTTCTTCTGAAACGGGGATAAGGGCTTACTTTTGATATCGATATTTGTTAGATGACAACAGATCGTTCTTTTCTGGTGTGTGTATTACGTGTTTATTTTAATTGCTCTATCGGCCCATTATTGAAAAATGATAAATTGAGTTTTCATATTTATATCTCCATTGATACAAATATTTGAATAAATAATGGTTTCAATACTTTTTCATAAATCTATTTTAAGTCTCAAAAATGCATAATATAGCTTGGTGAGGGGTCAATAAAAAAAGTTAAAATATTAGAATAGTTCTGACAAAAGTGTTTGAGTTAATAACGCGAACTTTACCAATACTATTACTTCTTGGACTTAAATAAGGGGACAGTGGACCTTCAAACCCAACTTTTTTTGTTTTGAATGGATTTGCTTGAAATTTGAATATGTGATTAGTACCATAGATATGTAAAAGTGGTTAAAATTTAATGATAAAATATTAATAATTTATGAATTATTAATTATAAATTATATCAAAAATTGGCCTAATTAAAAATGTTCCATGCGCATTTCTTTTGCATATAATAGGGTAATTTTTATTTACAGGATACCTTATAGGACTAACAATGAAACTTATTGCTTATTTTAAGCATTCATTAAAAATATAAAGAGAAAAAAATAATAATAGTGAAAACACCCTTTTTATTACGCAAAATACCTATAAATCATCTTTTCAAGTACAAAATTTAGAAATTAGGAGTTACGAAGCATAATTATTTTCAATAAGATTTATTTCATATACAGGTAAATTTCAAAGCAATACGATAATTCAAAATGCGCCTGGAGCAGTTTGAATATTCGTATGACATGAAAATTTTTATTTTGAGAAAAACACATTAAAAGTTATTGCTATTAGTAACCAAATAATATCTAAATTAAATAAAAATGCCTATAACTAGGAAAGTAATCACAGAAATTAAAAATTCTTTTTGCAACACATTCCTATTCGTCCGTAGTTTCACAATTCAATAAAACAAAAAAATCGAATTTTTGAACAAATTTTACAATTTTGAAAGTCCACTGTCCCCTTAAGACTTCAGGTTACCTCAAGACAGCCCTCCGGTAAGCTCATGGTTCTAGTCTTCTAGTTTCTAGTCTCCGGTAAGCTCTGCTTCTAGTTTTTCAAGTTTTCTACTTCAGTTTTCCTTATCTCAACTTCTACGTTGTCAAGTGATGTTTTTCTTGAGCGTCCTCAGGGTCTAGACCTCTAAAGTTTGTAAAACGAATACCTTTTTGTATAATTATGCTTTTAAAAACTTTGTGAAAATAAAAGGAAAAGACCTACTAAAGTATTTCATCGTAACAGCAAAATCTTAAACGCAGCTCAACATAGCTCCCAGGCGTAATAGTGAATTACTGTGTGGAAGAACAGTATATAATTTTTAAATTCAGGTTTCACGCATTTTTCTCCGTCTCAAAACGTCTTGTATGCTAAGACTTTCCCCTTATTACAGCATTAGGTGACTTCTCTCAACATCTCTTAGCTCATTGATACGAGCCGACATCTTGACATCATGAAAAGGTCCGCCGGGCGTTAAGCATCATTTTTGGATGAATGTGAAGGGGATAATTAGAGGGTTGTCATAATGCAGGACGACAGTCGTTCCTCAGTGACCCCATTCATGCAAAATGTCAGGACTCTCGAAAACAGAAGTTATTGTTCCAATATTTCGAATATTTTCCGTTACCTTGTTTACAAAACGCATCTGGGAAAAATATTCTTTTAATCACCAGTTATTTTAATATGGAGCAAAGTTTTTAACCGTACAATATTTGATTTTTTGGTATAATGTGCTGGAACTAAATGTTCAGATAATATGTTCATAAAACTCATTTACTGCAATTACGTTTATTGCAATAATAAAATTAAAAATTAATCTCAAGGAACAAGCTCTTAGACATTCACTATAGGTTTGTATGGCTATCTGTCTGTAAATACACTAACAGTCGTTGAACAAACTGTGTCAAGTACATGAATGTTTAGTCGTAAAATACGTGGACGGGCAATATCTTCGTTGAACAATTCAACTACGTGCTTAAAGAATTAAAAAGAAAATTTTAATTCTATAGCAATGTACAAAGCAATATACAAAGGAGTGGGAACATTCTACAGGGTTCCCGGCTATATCCGTTACACCCCCCTTAACTTCTAAACGGTGACAGCTTAGGCCATAAAGTTGGTGTCTAGGTATGGTAAAAAGGCTATGCGCTTCTCGATGGGACAACTTACAACGCCATCTATCGGCAAATTTCGGAATTAGCGTTTTTATCTCAAAAAACGGTACAAGATAGGGAAAAAAGTCAATTAAAAATTGTTCAGCATCATCGATTTAGTAAGAAAAAACACCTTGCGAACATTAATACTTAAAACAGAATGTAGAAATTGAAAATTTGTTTGGTCATGATTTCGAAAATTGTCATGTCATAAAGAGTGGAAGAAAGAAACTGAGACACTTCCCTATCTTCAGGATCATTTATTTATGTTGCTGAAAATGCTCTCCATTAGCCACTATACACATTTGCACTTTGGGCTGGATTTCCCGCTACCACACGACGTTTCACGATGCCATAGTGTTGAAAATCAAACAAATATTCATTTTTTACATTCTGTTTCAAATATTGATGTGCGCAATGTGTCTTTTATTACCAAATCGATAAAGTTAAACAACTTTGTAATTGGCTTTTTTTCCGTATCTCGTACCATTTGTGAGATAAAAACGCTAGTTGCAAAATTTGCCGATAGATGGCGTTGTAAGTTGTCTTATCGAGTAGCGCATAGCCTTTTTACTATACCTAGACACCAACTTTATGGCCTAAGCTGTCACCGTTTAGAAGCTAAAGGGGGGGGGGTGTTAACGGATATAAGTGGAAACCCTGTATAAGTACAGCGTTAGTCCACCGTAGACGTCTTGAAAACTAGTATGGAGAGAATCTAACAATGACTGGATAGAAATGGGAAAAATACTATATTAATATCCAGAAGTAACTTTAAATCGGTCTTATCGTTTCGTATGGAGGTGGAAAAAATTTTATTTAACGTTTGCTCTAAAACGTCTCAAAAATGTTCAATGAGAATTAAAACCGTTGGCTGGGATGGCTCGGACAGACCGGACACATTGCTATACCTAATACGTGAGCCACATGGTGACCTCAACTGCTCGCCGATTTGAAGCATCGTCTTGTTGATGAGTGTCAGCCTGCGTACGAGAAAAGTGCCTAAATCGTGTCCACTTGGAATGAACATGAATTTTCATGATTAAAATATAAAGTATTCTGTATCAATCTCTTTCGTTCAAACGGATGCATATCATCACACGTGAAAGCACCCCACGCCGTTACAGAAATTCTAAAATCCTTTATACTTGGAAACGAAATCTCAGAGGGCAAGTTTTTTTGGCTGCTGTCCCAAGCGTTTTCATTAATTTGCATCAATGACTAAAATATGAGGATTCATGGGGCTATATAACAAACTTCTCTTGTAATTTCCATTGCTCGAGATCTTTGCTCCATCGCTGGAGTTGATGGGAATGATCAAAATCTTGTTCAGGGTAACACACCTCTGAATACCCCATATTTGTAACTTTCGGTGATGATTTTAGGTAGAACTAATTTCAAACAAAACTTCTTAATTTTCTTAACTTTCTTTCAACCTTATTTGGAGGTTTCTTAAGATTAGTGTTTAAACTTTCTCACAAGTCCTCAACAGATGCCCACCTATCTTTTTTGATACGACGTTCTCGTTCGTGGAACGTCCCTCGCTTGCACTAAGCACCTTCGTGAATTATTGCATTTCCCTGAAGATGATTTTCCTACCGATTCATTTTTACGTAACAGTATGACCATTTCTCGACTTAAATGTGCAATTTTAGCTTTTGTAGTCACACTTTTTTTTTCTTCTGATAAGGACTTCTGATTTGAAATCATTAAGTTATTTTCTTGATTCCGCTCTGACATGTAACAAAACAGATGCCTGGCAGATATCTGTTTGTGTCCTTACTACATTTAATCTGGAAGGTTGTAACTATTTGCTCTAAAATCTTTGCTGAAGAACACAGGTTCTATGTGCTCACAGTCATTTTTCTTTAGTTGTCTTGCATGACAAAAAGCAATAGGTAATTACTTTCGTAATAGTTATTTAGAGACACTGTGCTTTGGTTATATTTACTTCTCTAGCAGCTATACCGTTGATGATACATGAATAAAAGAAACTACTGTTTATTTTTTTACCTATCAACAGTGTTAATATAGAATGCCTGTAATTCCTCTTTTTATTTTTTTAGCTGGTCTTTTTCACTGCATACAGTCACTAATGTTTGTATTCTTCTATATGTGCTCTAAATCATAGAATTATGTACACACACAAGAACGTTACTTAAACTGTAAATATAACTCTATATCATGGTATAGACAATAAAATTATATTATATAAAGCTGTCGTTAATGCAGATACTTCCATACTGAGGTAAAAACGCTGCTCTTTACTCTGAAAGGAAACAGATAAATAAACGCCGAGACCTTTATACTTTAACCATTATGACCTTAAATTAATCCTTGGAAATGTTAGTGAAAAACACGATGGATAACTGGAAGATTTCATTTTTAAAACTATCTTTTGAACAACATTGCTGATTTATAATGCTGTTTTTGATGATATATATATATATATATATATATATATATATATATATATATATATATATATATGTGTGTGTGTGTGTGTGTGTGTGTGTGTGTATATGTCTGTGTGTGTGTATATATATATGTGTGTGTGTGTGTGTATATGTGTGTGTGTGTATGTATATATATATGTGTGTGTGTATATATATATATATATATTATGCTCATCAGATATCGGACGTATAGTAAATTCTTTCATGTTACGATAAAGGTTTTATGTTCTTAACTATAATGCATATTATTATTTTTAATATAATAAAAGCACAAAAGAGTGAATGGGATCATCCACGAGTTAAACTGATATTAATTATTCATAAATAGGGAATTTGAGTTTTCATTTAATGAAAAATCTTTTTAATTCTGTGTCATGGTGTATAACTATTATCTTATTTAATAGAATACTTTAATACCTAATGGTTTTTCACATCTCTAACTTTATTTTTAAAAAGACTTATGCTATTTAATGATAAATAATGCAGCCTCTTTTTAATTTAAATCATTTTATTTACTGCAAATTTATATAACTAACTTAACCTAATAAAGAAAATCCGTACCTGTTAACTTAAGATTTTACGACAGTTTTTCCAATTCATTTTTACACGCGTATTTCTCCCAGTGTTATTCTTTCCATGTTTGTGCGACGTTAAGCACTATTAATCACTTGACAGGTACAATTATATATATATATATATATATATATATATATATATATATATATATATATTAAGGTTACATATACATGTGTATAAATGCATTTTAGTCATAAAACATTCATCTTCAAAACATTTCTAAAAAGTCACCTTTCAGCAGCCATCGCTGCTTTAAAGATGTAAAACGTGCGAATTTTCGCCTGACGTTCGTCAACATCCGCCGTCAAAATGAAAACCGCTTCTGTTTCATCTACTTGACACTGTGAAAGGATGTGTTGCATCAATTTCGGTAATTGGGGTAGATATAATTAAGGAGCTGTCAATCAACAATGAGAACTTCACTCATGGCATTAAGAGAAAAAAAAAATTGAAGCATGTTGTTGAAAAATATTTTTATTGTTTCACGATCTAACTCTGCAATAAAGGAAAGTCGAATATCAGTTTTGAGTATTTTGCACATCATTAATATCTTTAAGAACAGTTTTGTTTTTGAAGGAAGAAAATTTGTTAATGTTGTTGTTGTTATTTCAAGGAAAAATATGCCTCAAAAAGACTTCAAACAGAAGGATTTTTTTTTTTTACTGATGCCCTTAAGTGTGAGAATCATAAAGAAATTCAAATTGTAGGGTTGTGAAATCTGATAATTTTATTTAGATGAATGTTTGTTTTGAATTATTTTTAATTTTCTGATGTCTTCTTTTGTTTATTTCATTCTTAGCTTACACTTTTGCTCGGAATTTTTTTTTATTGAGACATTTTTAGACATATTTTCGAAGTGATAAAAAAAAATTCTATCAAAAATAAAACTTTCCTTGTGATAGCCACTCGAGGACAGTCACGGAGGTTTTCTTTAAAGAGTATTTCATGGCCAAGAGCTTTGCATATAAGCCAAGAGCTTTGCATATAAGCCAAGAGCTTTGCATTTTTTCCAACATAACTTTCATCACTAGCATTTGTAACTCACGTGTTTAACACAGCAATGAATTGGCCATTAACTTATAGAGAAAGAGCCATAGGCTTGGTTACTGTAGTTCGTCACAAATGTCAAATCCCGAATGGTGAAAAAATGATTTCAGATTAAGTTTTTTGCTACCAGGATATGTTGTTTCTTTGCTACAGAAGGATGTCAACACTAAACGCTTCAAAACATACTCCTTGACAGGCCCTGATTTTCCATTAGGCTCGGTAGGCCCAGGTCTAGGGGCCCCCGAATGTGGGGGGCCCCCAAACTTTTTATTTTAAAAGAAAAAATTCCCAATTAAATTTTTTTTTAATTTTACCATTTTTAATAGCAATTTTTTTAAATTTATCCTTTCAAATTTGATTGATTGGTTCATCATAATTATATGTATAGTTCATCATATGTATGTTATAGTGTATATAAGGGATTAATAAGTTTTTCTGGTTGCATTGTATTGGTGTTTTAATGATGAAGTTAATATGTTGTATTGCTTTTTGTTATTTGATAATGTTCTAAGCTTCTACGTTTCAAATAGCTAATTGTTGGTAAAATGGTACTTTCACAATGATTCATGATTATTTTTTTTTTTATGTGTCAATTTTGGAAAATTTTCGCCCACATTAGTGTTAGGGGGCCCCCATCCCGAGTTGTGCCTGTAGTCAAGAATTTTCTAAATAGGGCCCTGCTCCTTGAACTTCTAAACGGAATAGAACTTTTTTTTTTTTGTTATATAATGTTGTCTCGATGCGACGACACGGTGTTGTCAGAATCTAATGTCACAGGAATAGAAACAAATATTTTAACAGTGTGACTCGCTGGAGCATAGCATTTATACTAAGTGTGACAGTGACTGCAGTAGTCACATTCACACTTATACTACGTTTCCTCTATTCCTAAATACTGCAGTCTAATTAAATGACAAAAAAATGTTTTAGAAAAAAAAAGTTTTACAAAAAAATCGGATATAAAAATATTATAAAAATAATGTTTATATGTAGTTAAAATAAGGTCCAAAAAATTGTTTAGGAAAAAATATATAAAAATCTAATTATATACTGAGAGTTGAATTTAAAACGAAAATATGAAATTCTTGTGAGTATTTGATTGACAAAGAAATCTTCCGAAATCGATAGAACAAGCTGTTACGCATCCTGTATTGGATACTTTATACAAATATTAAACAGTTTATGTACTTTTAAAGATTAGATGTTTAATGTATTCGTACGACGCATTCTTGCTGACGATTTTAGTCAAGAATACGTTGCAAAAGATTTAAATCGAGATAGCTATAAATTAGATATCATATCTAAAACCTATGGGTAGAATTACAGTCGAACCCCGTTATAACGAACTTCAAGGGACCAAAGGTATTGTTCGCTTTATCCGGTGTTTCGCCTATAACTCATTAGTTGCAGTGTGTATTCAATAATAATGTATTAAAAAATGATAAAATCTATTAAAAATGATCATCAATGAATTAAATCGACAAAAGCCGATTACATTAAACTGACACACTACTAATTAAATTACGTACAATAGGAAAACGAAGGGACCAAAATTTTCGTTCGTTATATCCGTGAGTTCGTTGTATACCGGGTTCGCCATAACGGGGTTCGACTATTTAATTTTTTATGGCATCTGCATGTAGTAAGCAAATTACTCCCTCACATTGTATTGGCGTGAGATTGCACAGGTAAAGAATGAGTCTTGCGGTTGTACCTCTGGACAAAATCCTTTCACACTCGACTAATCAGGAAAATTTTTCACGCAATTTTAGCTCTCTGCAACGAACACGCGTTGCCCAACGTCATACAAACATCAACGTCCTCAAAACCCTCTGACAGCAGCATCCGTTGGTCCCAAGAACCCTTTTTTTTTCCTCTCTTCTGAGCGCGGTAATTTTATGCCTGTGGTCACTGGCGCAAAACCGACGGATGATGATAACGCTTGAAAATTACACCCCGCTAAGATTTCATTCGTTGCCTAGCTGTATATGAAACTCAGCCATTGGCTTTCATTACCCAACCATGATTCGAAGGGATCATTATCGCAATGGCGTGACCACGAAAGTATATGAGATTAGTTGTAGCGTGCTTCCTGCGAAAATCACGATATGTTTGCGGGGGGAGGGGAAGAGAAGGCAAGAGTGGTGGGATATTTCAATGAGGTTTTAGGTCGATGGGCATGTTGGTCAGAACGCAAAACCCATGTGCTTTGCCCCGGATTAAAGCGTAGATAATGTCACAGTAATTGAGTGACATGCTCAAGGAAAAGTGCCCAAATTTTGAGGTTTTGCCGTTTCACGTGTTAATGCGCCCAGGAACTTTATAAGTAGTCAAAGATGGTGTTGACTTAATGATAAGGAAGTTGCGAAGCAGTCCAACCAAGCATGCAAAACTGATTATCCTAATGTCGTGCTTCTGCTGAACACAGCTGCATGATTTCCTATTTAAAATTCTCTACAAGAAATTTTATCAGTTATTTTACTGACTTTGACATCGCGCAGAGATTTCAAATAAAAATAAAAAGAATAGGATAGCTTCACTTCTCATTTTCTGGTACTCAGAAAATATCAATTTTTATTTCATCTATATCAGTTCATATTAGCATTAATTCGTAATGAACATCATTAGATAGAGAGTATTTGCTAGAGTTTGTGAAATTCACGTTGTTTATCCCCATATTATTATATTTATGAAACGGCATAGTTCTTAAAATAAAATTTCCAATTGTATTTCATTTCTAAAAAATTAGGTAAGCGTTAATGTTTTATGAACTTCAATAGGTAGAGAGTATTTTTTTAGAAACTATAAAATCTTTTTGACTACAATGGAAATTTAATATTTTGTAAAACTATATCATTAATTTTTAATTTGTTTCTCATGCTTCAGTGAGTATAACAGAAAAAAAACTATCATACTTTCTAATAAAAAAGACTCAAAGAATCGTCAAATGTGTATATGTCCTAGTGCTAAAAATTAAAAACTCAAACGGAGAAAGTTTTATAGCTCTAAAATAACTCTAAAAACCATATGGGTTTTTTTCAGAGGGTGATGGGTCATTTATCCCCATATTACAGAAAACTAACGCAACGAATGTTTGAGAAAAATATTATATAAATGAAATTTTATCCTAAATTTATCGATTCATTCTAACACAATATTTCTGAAATATGATTAAAAAATCATATAGATAAAAATATTGTCTACGATTTCGACACCTCAAAAAAGTTTGTGGAACTTAAAATAAAACAAAAAAAAAAAGACAATTGTAAAAATTGTAATTTATAGGTCATTTTGACTGTTTAGTGTGAAAGCTCCTAGAAAAAATATAAACGTTAGTTACAAGTATTATTTTTATTAATCTGATGCAATTAAACAAGACTGATCGGGTTATAGAGAATTATCTCACTTCTACCCAGACTTGGGTGTATATAATTTGAAGTGGCACTCTAAATGAATTTGATACAAACACAGTTTATACATGAAACAATGTTTATTGAATTCGTTGCACATATAGAATTTGCTTTTACAGCAATAAGCATACGTACTACTTGTACGGAATATATATTAGCATTCAATAGAAATACACTTTGACATACTCACAAACCAGCAGAGAGTCAAACCTGCAGTTCTGCCACGTAAACTTTGGGCCCCCCTAAGCACAAGCGCCGGTTAACACCTGGAGCTGCTTACCTCGTAGCTCCCTTACCTCGCTTATCTATCAACCTTAACAACCTCTCTTTTTTTTATTCAAGCTACTTGGTATTTATACCAAGCGCGTATGCCGAAATTAGCATATCTCAAGCAGCTTCTTTAATTCATTCACTCAAAAGTTCGATTCTTGTGAATCGAATCCTATGTATACCTTACAGGTTCCAAATCAGAATGATAACAATACTACTTCTTCTGTCCAGATCCGAAACCGACAATCATCATTTTTTCTCAATTAAGTTAAAATTGTAATTAAAGAGGACACCTCCTGTTTGAGCTCTTATGATATGCATCATTAATATGTTATCAACGAAAGCCTTCGATAAGGAATAAAAGAAAAATACTTCAGAATTGGGTGATGAGAGCAGATTTCGGGCCCATGGAGAAATTTGTACCTGGTCTCTAGGTCTTACGTCAAGCTTCTTAAACCCTGGGCCTGAAGAATACCCCCCCCCCCTTTTTTTTCTCGTATAGCCGGGCTTTACAAAGTACAAAATTTTATAGTTTGTTTTGAATTCAACAATTTAAGTTTAGAAAACGTTTCACCTGTATAAGAAAACCTATACATCTCTACACATATAGTTCAGTTTTGTTTGAGAATTCGTAGGTCGGTTCTATTTGAGAATTTTTTTAAGGATCTAGGAAAATAATTTTTAGGTAGTTAGGTAATTAAAATGTGCTAAAATTGAGAGGGAGGGGAGTCAATCAAATTGTAATGGTGAAGAAGAATAGAATAGAATAATGAATTCAGAATTAAAATAGAATTGAAAAGATTCAGAGAATCCCACTATAGATTTTTAAAATAGCAAATACTTTATTCAACGAGTATTTGCAATTTTCAACAGTAAATATTCCTTACGCTATTTTTTTAATTGATAAACTTCAAGTGTAAATCTCAAACTAGTTCCAATTTTTTTACAGAACAAAATTATTAGAGTAAGAGAAAAATGATAGAAAGAGAGAAGAAAAACATTTATAGCTGCGAGATGGCTAGGAGAAAACGGAAATATATTCACTGTATTCTGAAATTTAATACATATGAGGCATTAAATATAGGTAAAATCTTTTCATCATTCGAATATTTTTTACATTATGTATCAAATCTCTCATATATATATATATTTACAGAGAGAAATTTTGACTCAAATATTCAAAGTATCCACATAAAAAAGAAAAAAATAGGTAAAAAAAAGAAAGAGAGAACCGCGAATCTAAGATTGCACAGAGTTATTCCATTAATGAACACAGAGAGGCGTTGAAGGATGCGTGATAGGAGCCATGGATCTTGGATTTCACAGTGGCAAGAGAAATGAAATTTGGATCTTGAAGTACCCAGCCTGAGAAGTAAAACAATGGAGATCCTGATTAAGGTCAAAAAACAAAATTTCGAAGGTCAAATATTAAAAGAAAAAAATCTTATTGCGTATATTAGTGTAACGATTTACATGGATGATTTGGCAGCTTTTGTGTTTGCTTTTACAAGCTGATGGCCACAAGAGGTTTCAAAAATCAGCTTACGGGTTTGAAAGGAAACGAAATATTTTAGCCTGTAAACAATCGATTGATCATGAACCTGTAGAGCAAAAAAAATTCTAATGGACAGAAAATGAGTGCATATCACAGCCACGATGGAAAGGATCCCACCAAGCTTAAGTCTGAGATGAAGGATCGATTGAGAATCAGACGTACTTGACAGACACCAACTATGTTACTATAGTCTATTCGTAAGCTTTTTTCATTTTCTACTGAAAATCACCTATTCAATTCGCCCCAAAGTTCTTCTGTCGGATTAATGATCAGATCTCTGAAAGAGCCATCAAGGCTTAAGTTATGATACATGGCTGCGTTATCAAGTTGGAAAGTAAAAGCTTACTTGCCGAACTGTTGATGCAATGTTGGTAAAACAGAACTGCCTAAAATAACAATTTATGCTTCAGTTTTGAAATTTTCCACTATCGGAACTAAGTGTTCCAACTGAAAGGATCCAATGAAAACATTCCTATGCTATTATTATTACACCTCATCCACAAAATTTTAAGAGGGACTCACTATAGTAAATAGCTTCCACAAGGCATTATATAGACCCAAACTGGCAAATCAGAATGCCAGATAATGTTATGAGATTTATCACTCCATTTAACCGTCAGTCGCATAGGGGATCATGGATGATTTACTGTACTCAGCTCAACTAATTGGCTTTCATCAGCGGATGTTTGCCTTGAGAGCGGCCTTTTTGGACACGGAAACACTCTTCCCTTGTATTTCGTCGTAATGTTCACTATTGTTAGATCAAGAAATATTCAAAAGGTTTGTTCGAAGCACATATCGTTCTGAAAAGAAAAGACAAAACCTTTGTGCTCGAGGAATAAACAGGAAATCCGACGTAAATAAAGCACAAATAGCAGTAAGGGGCAATTTTGCATATGGCAGTTTCGAAGCTGCAAAAGAGCTTCTTAATCAGTGCAAAGAACTTAGTGGCAGCTCAAAAAGCCGAAAATTTTCGGCTTAATGCATTGTGGATGCTATTTAATATAGTGAGCCCCTTTTGAATTTTTGTGGATGAGGCGTAATCACTAAGCGACCATGGTCGCTTAGTTTTCGGCTTTTTGAGCTGCCACTAAGTTCTTTGCACTGATGAAGAAGCTCCTTTGCAGCTTCGAAACGGCAGTATGCAAAATTGCACCTTACTGCTATTTGTGCTTTATTTACGTCGGATTTCCTGTTTACATATCGTTCTCTACACTCGACAGATCATCTCTGCCAGTAGATGCGGTCAAAACGATATCTTTGAAATGTCACGATTAGATTGGTTTCAAACACAACACCCTATCCCTTATCCCAGGGGTCGGCAACCTTTTTAACTAGGAGGGCATATTTCAGAAATGAGGGAGTGCGCTAGGCACCGCTGGTTGAAGATGAAGAGGGGGGGGGGGTAATATTTAAACATGAAAATATTAATGCGACATAAATTTTTAATACATAAAATCAAATTTTAATTTAAACAAAACAATCTTAAAACTGATAATTAATGAGATAGTTGGCATTGCAAATCTGCGGCCAACTATTTGCAATGTGGCACATAAGTTGAATTTCCAGTTTTCAGGCATTGATCCAAATGAGTGTTACTGAGGCTTGATCGGTACTTTGATTTTAAGTTTTCATTTTGGAAAACAAATATTCACAAACATGTCGTCGCGTAAAGAGAGTTCAATTTCAGAGAAGGAAAAAGAAGCTGCCTCACAGCGAGGGGAGGGCGACGTTGTAGAGAGACCAGGCTGCTCAGTTTTTGATTTTTACGTTTTTGCGATTTTTAATTATTTTACTAAAATTATTCATTACAACTACGAGCGTTTGTTGTTCAAATAGCTAAAATTTAGATATTTCAACGGCGGGCACTTCAAAATTGTTTTGCGGTCTGTTGCCGACCCCTGCCTTATCCTCTTCCGAAATCTACTCGGTATATTTCTAAAACTTCTCTTGCAGAAGGTTTCCAAACCCACTGAAGGAAATTCATATCCATCTGTGCACGTGATAGGATAATTCACTAATGTGCACGTGTCCTTTGATCGTTTAATGGCATTTTAGAGCTGGAAGGTGTTATACATTCTAAATCACAGGACGATATATTATTCCAATATGTAGCCTACGACAATGTACTGCATTTTTTTTCAGCAAATCTGTCTGTCACTTGAGAAGATAGTCTGTTACGTGTCCGCGTCTGGTGCACATTTTCAGTGTCGAAGGTGTACGAAACACAACCGAATCTCTAGTTACTGAACAAACGAAATTTCTTGCTGATCCCTCATCTCACCAGGTGGGTAGCGCACGGTGTAGGGTGTTGCCGCAAAAGAGAAGTAACATTTTTTACGAGTGTGGTCTATCTTCACACCTCTAGGCGTCAGGGGCCAATCGTATTCTGTCCGAGCTCTGAAACAGACTCATTTACCGTTGACAAATGATCTCGTGCGCCATGATTTGCATACCCTCTAAGGGCGTGGTGCCTATTTGAGAATATTTTTGCAGTATCTCGATTACTGTTGTGTGAATAATCGCTTATCGTGTGGTATTTATGTAAGTGTGTATGCGTCAGTTTATTTGCAGTAAAACTTCATTAATTTGCCGCGTTGCGGGAGTTAAGTTATTCGAAGAATTAAGCGATTAGTGCAACTGATGAATTACTTCACATTATCGCTAACAAATACACAATGATGTAAGCGCATTTAAATATTTATGTAAAAATAAAAAAAAAATGGAGTGCGGTCTGTTATTTCTGAAAGCATTCATCCGTATTTGAGTTAATTTTTTTACTCGCATAAAAAAGCTTTTTTGCATGTCGATTCAAACATAAAACATTTCTTCTGAACATTAAACAAAATGATATTTTTATCTATGCAATACAACACATAACATTTTTTTTTATGAGATGCTTATGTAAACTCTCTAAAATTTTGTTCATACTTAAAACGTTTAATATTAAAAGGAGCTTGAAGAAGTTGATTTCATCAAACAAGGTTTAACCCTAGATTTGTTCTGATGTAAAGAAAATTTACAAACATCTACAAATAGTTTTACATTCAACGAAAATAATTTGTAATATATAGTCAACATAGCCTATTCTTTAAGTTAGTTTTCAAATAGAATTTTAAATAGTAAGCTTTAATTCCGTTTAATACACTATTTTATATTCCTATTCAATATATACATAGGGTAAAACTACATTTAGTATATTCTTATAAAATATGTTAAACGCCTGCTTATACAAACAAAAATGTCAAATGGATTTTATAAACACTCCATTAATAAACGTTGTAGATAAAGCATAATTCGGGAATTAAAATTTAATTTATTTAAATTAAAACAAAATTTGGGAAAAATTCTTTACTTTAGTTTATAAGCATAAAGTAACTTATAAACTAAAGTCAAGAGCTTTCCCGAAATTTTGATCAATATTTTGACTTGATTAAAAGAAAAATCCTATACGCCACTTGAAAAAAAAATTGAATGTACAAAAAGATTGTTTATTTTATTCATTTCACACTTTTAGTTTAAAAAAAGTAGAAATTGACTTTATCAAAAGAAAAATCCTATACGCCACCTGAAAGAAGAAAAATTTGAATATACAAAATGCTCGTGATTGATTGCTAATTTTATTCATCTCACACTTTTTATTTAAAAAAAAGTAGAAATTTTGACTTTATATGTATATTCTGAATTTATCAAAAGAAAAATCCTACACGCCACCTGTAGGAAAAAAAAATTGAATAGTATGCAAACTATAAGTGAGTGATTGCTGATTTTATTCATCTCACACATTTCAAAGTTTAAAAAAAGTAGAAATTCGTATGCCAAGTTTTCTAAACATTTTTGTGAAGGATTTTTTTTCTTTTCTGGAAAGGCAAAATTTAAAATAGAAAAAAAAGCATTGCGAGATAAAAAGGAATGATAATAAAACTTCCTTATATCGTACAGAGGCAGCACAATAGGTAGAGTTCTTATCTCCAACTTTAAAGATCTTGGTTCGACTTCTGTCCTGACAGAAAAACGATATACTGCCACTCGAGCGCTAGAAATTAATTGTGATGGATGAGTATGTAAATATGATGATGATGAAAAAAAATATGTGAATCCTTGAGGAAGAAAATGTACGGCCAATATCCTACGCCATTTGCCAGATGAAAAAAAGGAATGGTATATAGAAAGTGAATAAAATTATGAGAATGTTGAGATAACACAACATATAGAACATCTGTCTTGCAATGACATAACCGTGGATCAACTACACAGGTCGTGCAGTGCACATCTACTCTCGTAGTTCAGTTTTATCTCAGACTCTATTAGCTTTTTAACTAATTGATATGTACACATATTGGAAAAAAGGTTAATCGCAATGTTATTGTAAGGAAGAATGGAGAAGAAAAATATATTGAGAACTGAAAAGAAATTGTAAAGGTATGCAGAAACACTCTGTCGATACATATTTAATTATTATAGAAACATTTATTATTACATAATTTTTAAGTTTATTAATGAATTGTTGTTGAATAGCTCAAAACAATTATAATTTTTTTAGACACAGAAAATTACTAAAAAAAGCATCAAGATGAAAAAAAGGAAAATTGTTAATATATTGATTTAAAAAAAACTGAAAATGATAAATTGTGTTTTGTAGTTCATTATACATAGAGTTACATAAAGTATAAGTAAAAACCTCATTATCGTTTTAATTTTTTTTAAATATGTACTCAATTTTACACGCATATGTACGGAGAAATTTCGACTCGAAAATTCAAAGCATAGCTGTGAGAATTACATTTCCAAAATATTTTCCTTAAAGTATATGCATGAGCATTATCTACTTTTGTGAATACTCTTCTCTTCTCAGGGTAGAGAAAAAAATAGCCTTTTTAAAAAAAATTTACGAAAAATTCATACTTTTCTATTTTATTTTGAAAATTGTAATATTTAAAGCTCTTTGTGCTAGAACTCAACCATTCTAATCTAGAACCAAAAAATAAGCTTTACAGTGAATAAAGTAATATTACATATCTCTTGTTGTGGTTGTTCTTTGATGAAACTTCTACTGAATTTTTTTATTTTAATTGTGAGACAGTAAAAAATTTCGGCGTGTTTAGTGCCAAAAGCAAACCTTATGTTATATTCCTTCTGTTCCATAATAATAGTTGCAATTGATGAATTTAATTTGTCCCATAATAATAGAAGCAAAAAAAGCATATAAATGGAACACAACATTTATTATCAAAAACTAGATTAAATTAAACAATAAATTAAAAATATAACTCCTAATTTTATTGAGTGTTCATCAGATAGTTTCTGGACTTTTCAATAATTTCGGAATAATTTAGATTTGAGAACTTCAATGCCGTGAACTGCTGATCTTATGGTGACTCTTATGGTGCTGATCTTATGGTTTTTCTTTTGATGCATCAAGAACTGGACAATCGTAACTCGATCTTTGCATGAAATCTCTCTTTTATTTCATCTTATTTTTACAGTGGGTTGTTATTCAACTGAAATAAGAAAAATTGATTTCGATCAACGGATGAAATTAGAAAAATAGTTATAATTCGTAATAATTAGGTTAACCTAAGAATTGAAAAATGTGTCAAAACAAATGACAGATGTCATAGAATATTGATTTTGATTAAAGGCTTCGCAATTTTGTGCTACAACATAACTTACAGATGCATTCGCAACAACTCCCGTTTAAATATTCACTTGCTACTATTAATATGGGACAGAAGGAGTATACAAAATTCCCACCTATATCTGTTACATGCCCCTTAACTTCTAAACGGTGACAGCTTAGGCCATAAAGTTGGTGTCTAGGTATAGTAAAAAGGCTATGAGCTACTCGATGAGACAACTTACAACGCCATCTATAGGCAAATTTTGGAATTAGCTTTTTTATCTCAAAAAACGGTATGAGATACGGGAAAAATGTCAATTACAAAGTTATTCAGTATGATCGATTTAGTGAGAAAAGACACCTTGCGCACATTAATACTCGAAACAGAATGTAAAAAATGAACGTTTGTTTGGTCGAGATTTTCAACACTATGGCGTCGTGAAACGCGAGCGAAGCTCGAAAAGACCACGAAAAAGCTCGAGAGTTTATAGTTGCTAATGGATATCATTTTCAGAAACGTAAATTAATGATCCTGAAGATAGGGAAGTGTCTCAGTTTCTTTCTTCCACTCTTTATGGCATGGCAATTTTTGAAATCGTGACCAAACAAATGTTCATTTTCTACATCCTATTTAAGTATTAATGTGCGCAATGTATTTTTTTTTACTAAATCGATAATGCTGAACAACTTTGTTACTGACTTTTTTCCCGTATCTCCTACCGTTTTTGAGATAAAAACGCTAATTCCAAAATTTGCCGATAGATGGCGTTGTTAGTTGTCTCGTCGAGTAGCCCATAGCCTTTTTACTATACCTAGATACCAACTCTATGGCCTAAGCTGTCCCCGTTTAGAAGTTAAGGGGGGGGGGTGTAACGGATATAGGTGGGAACCCTGTATAGAAAAATGCCTAAAACCTACCAAACGAGAGGGCTTGAAGCAAAATTATACATCTACAGCGTACAGGTAGACTTGGATCTAGGTTATTGGATACTCGTCGGTTATGCGTTTCTGTATGCCCAGTGTATTGAGTACTGGGAAACTTACTCATGGTTAAGCTTTGCTGAAGAGCCCATAAGAAGGGCGAAACCTAGGTCCAAGGCTAGCTGTAAGTTGGAGACATATTTTTACTTATGTTATATAATCAATTTTTAATGGGAAAGGTGTGTCAACAATTTAGTAAAATATTTATCCCGTCTCTTTTAACACAACTTGAATAATTGCCCAGTCGGAACGGCATACTTCAACATTCTTTTTAATATCAGTCTCTGATTCACAACGTAGGGCGTGGGAAGGTTATTGGATAGCCATCAAATGGTGGCCAGTGGGATTCAAACATGTTGAGTGCATGCTGTGAAAATGGCTGTTTGGACACTGACGATTGAATATAATGTCCAACTTGATTGCTAAAATCAATCACAGCACCACGCTTATTAAAAAGTAAAATTTGAATTTTCTGCCTGCTTGTCAAGCTGCACTTATTTTGCTCTTTGAAATAATTGTCAGAAATTTGATACTTAAAAGGGAAAAGGAACTTAACAGCATGAAGAGAGAAAATATAGTGGTGTATTTATGTGTTGCATGAAACGCTCTAAACTATTCATTCGTTTCCATCTAACTTAACTAAGTATTCATATATTTTCCTGAAGAAGAGATTGTTTTAAAAATGAGTAAAAATAATTTAATAGATATAGAATAATGTAGATATAAAAGGATTTCAAAAAAAGTAATTAAATAGATAGACACATAAAAATATTCACGCATAAAATATACCATTGAAATTACTCCCAAGCCATTAATCCTTCTACTTTAGATGGATAATTACGTTCAGATGTTTCATTTACTTTGTATCCTCATCAGTAGTGACTACTGGAGAAAATGAATCAAGACCACAACGTTTCTAAAGAGTTAATTACATAAGTCAAATGACGTATTGCTAATGATCAGGAACAAAAATTAGGAATGAAAGCACAATAAATCAAATGCTTTATATGGGAAACAGCTTACAGATTTGAAAGTGAGCAAAAATAGAGTTGCTACATCAACAAAGTTAAACTATGAAAAAACACGAAAGAGCTGCAAAACTACTGGCTCATGCATAAAGAAGAGGAAAAGTGAAACGAAAAAAATGCCGTAAAAAAAGCAGTAAGAAGAAAAAAAAGGATGGTTCATACAGTAGGAAAGTTGTCAATACAGTCAAACCCCGTTATAACGAACTTCAAGGGACCAAAGGTTTTGTTCGCTTTATCCGGTGGTTAGCTATATCCGAACCGTTAAGAAAAAATGTTAGAGTTCACAAATTGTATAACTCATTAGTTGCAATGTGTATTCAATAATGATGTATTAAGAAAATGATAAAATCTATTAAAATGATCATTAATGAATTAAATCGACTAAAATCGATTGCATTAAATTGACACAATACTCATTAAATTACGTACAATAGGAAAACGACGGGACCAAATTTTTCGTTCGTTATATCTGTGAGTTCGTTATATATCGGTATCGCTATAACGGGGTTCTACCGTATTAGTTATTTATATTAATCCTTTGTATTTAAGATATTAGAACTACGCAAAGTATTAAATTTGGGAAATACTTGTAAAGCCCATTAAAATTTAATCCTTTGTGTGTTATAAAAAAGTTACTCAGATTTTCACATCCCCAAAAATATTATTTTAAAAATTACACTTTTTAGATTAAGAATAGGAAATCAAAATCCATAAACCTTTATTTAAATCCCCCCAAAAGTGGTTATGCAAGTCTCACTGACTTGATTTTCTTGATTTCAGAAGAACGATACATTTCTTTGAATTAGATGATGAAAAAATTGTAATTTTACATTGTGTTTTTAATCCAAAAGTTAAATTACTTAATTGTAAGAATATGTACTATGTATTAAAATAGTAACTCATTTCAGTAGCTCAGTCAGTTTGACGTTCATCACTTTATGCAATCTAAAAAACACTGTGTTTCAAACATACTATTAATAAAAACTGAATTATTCTCAAGTTTTACTTCAAAAGGATTAAATATCAAGATACTTCCTTTAATAAGGTTACAAGGCATTTATAGATATTATTTCCAAGGTTAGCAACTTCCAACCTGTGCGAACATACAGCTTTACTTTGACTGCCATTGAAAAGCTAATCCTTAAGATAAAAAACTTTATATATTATACATTTAATACAGATGTCGATAAAAGACAGTTAAAGTCAGAAGAGAGAGAATATTTTCTTTTTGATAAAATGAAAAGTGGTGCAAATTTGTTCCATATCAGTACTAGGTGTCTAATACTATTAATAAATAAAAGGCATCATTTATAGAAATAAATAATTAAATCTGCTGAACGTACAATACGTAAAATGTAGGGAGAAAATTATAAATTAGATAGATAACCCCAGGTCATAAATTAAAGAAATAAAAAGATGTAAAAACAAAATAAATATAACAAGATAAATAAATAAATAAATAAACAAAATCAAAAAAATTTTAAAAATCAGTAAAAATATAGGTTATTAAAGCTAATAGACAAAAAAATTAAAACATTTTTTTCTGAACAGAATAAATTATTTAGTGTTAAATGTATTGAGCTTTAGCTCAATCAGTACTAGGTGTCTAATACTATTAATAAATAAAAGGCAAAAAGAAATTTAAGTAATTTAGATACCCAATAGTTAAAATAGTAAATGTGTAAGTTTAATCGTTTGTGAATTCTTCAACCAGTAATTTTGGGAACAAATAAGAAAAAAACATATTGCAGTAATGGGATATAAAAGAAATAAATCGTGCGAAAAAAAATTTCTAAATTTAAAACTTTTTTTTCTTACTGTTTCCAATTTTTTATTCATGCGAATAGTTCAACTTGCCATTAAAAAAATAAGAGAGGCTACAGCAGAATTTTTAATAAAAAGCTATGAAAAGATGCAAGATAAAATATAATAACAAACCGCTTAAAGTGGTGCTTCCAAAACAAAACGCTATATTAGGGTGTTTGGATGCTCCAGGAACATTTAAATTCCCTCACAAAATTCTTTATTTTTCCAAAGTGGGTTTTAAGTACACGTCACAATAAAGACTAATAAAGGTGAGAAGTTCACGCATTGTTTCAGTATGATATAAATCATATTCTGCATTCCGAAAAATCTTTATTTAAAAATTTAAAGTTTTCCAGACAAAAGACCGTTGTCATTTTGACATTTTACGTAAAATTGCAAAAAAACCGGTCATGGCAAAAATCGGTTTTGAATTTTTTCGGACAAAGAACCTTTGTCATTTTGTTATTTTATGAAAAATGGTCTCTTTGGTCCCTTTGTCATTTCATGAAAAAAAATTGTTTTGCTGTTTTCTTTTAGCATAGGAATTAAACATTCATTTATGGTTCACTATGTTATGTGAGATTTTTAAGAAGAAATTTCACCTTTTTTTGTATCAATATTACATTATATTTATAAAAATACTAGCTGAATATATGTACTTCGCTACGGAGTACATTCAAATTAAATACAACGATGAATGTAGGCAAGTAATGTCAATATATATATATATCTAATATATAAAAATGAATGTTTGTATCTCTGTAATTGTATAGAAATCCACATTTTAGGAGCAACGATCGTGAAATTTTATATACAGGCGTCTTTAAAAACAGCCGAGGGTCTGAAGAACTTCAAAAATCGAAATTAATTACCGTTGATTTTTAATTAATAAAAAACCAAGAATTTTGAAACTAAATGTAAGCTGTTACACTTTGTGGAATCACCCCTCTGAATATGGCGTCCGCGTTAGGGTTAGCTGGCAAACAGCGAACGAAAAGATAAAAATAAATAAAATCAAAAAGTTTCAAGTTATATATTAAACCAGAATAATAAATGAAAATAATAATCTTTCAAGTCAGATTTTATACTCTAAAATAAATCGGATCCAACGGCATATTGACACTACCACACGCGATGGAAAATTCGAATCGACCACGCTAAGTGTCACGAGATCTTTTTTAATCGCTACTACAACCCCCCTCGCTTATGTCTTTGTGTCTATTGAAGAGTTGAAGACTAAGCTTCTATCCTGCTAACTTATTTCTGACTTAAAACTCCTCTCACTCCATAAATACATGTATATTCACCAACTCATAGCAACTTTCCAGTAAACTTAGTCAAATATTTTCCTCTTTACGCAACAAAGTAGTATGTCATTGTGGCGCATTCAGTAAAAGCGTTCATTTTCCACGCTACACGCCGCGGGTTCAAATACGGATCGTTCACATTTTGCTAAACCTGTATTTTCAGCTTTTTTATTTCAGCTTTTATTTTATTATTTTTAAATTATTATTATTATTATTATTATTAATTTATTATTTTTTTAATTATTTTTATTTTATTTTATTATTTTTAAAAATTATTATTTTTATTTTATTTTATTTTTCATATTATTAATGTGTATAACATTTCGCATACTTTTTTTTCTATGTTATTTATACTGTGTTTAGTTTTTTAATGGATTTTGGTAGGTTTATTATAAATTTATATATTTTATGTTTTACTTTTCAGGATTTTTTGTCCAATGATAAAGGCTAAATCTTTTCTATGTTATTTATACTGTATTTAGTTTTTAAATTGATTTTGGTTAACAAACATTCGACAATTTGACATTTTTACTTTTCAGCTTTACTTTTCAAAATTCTTTACTTTCCTAAAGACATTTTTCCTTTTTCAGCTTTTAGTGGTTTATTATAAATATATATATTTTATGCTTTACTTTTCAGGGTTTTTTTGCTCCAATGATGAAACGCTAAATCTAGCTGAATTCTGAAGAAATTATTGTAAATTTATGGTTTTTTATGTTGGGTTTTCTTTTTATTCATGCGCATAACATTTGACATGCTTTTTATTCTATGTTATTTATACTGTACTTAGTTTTTAAATTGATTTTGGTTAACAAACATTCTTAAAATCCCGGGCAACGCCGGATAAATTATCACCTGTGTAGGTTGATAATTTATAAATTTTAAAACTGTTACCACATGTATATTTACAGATCCACAAGAACTTTCCAATATTTTTAATTAATAAATAACCAACAACTTTTTCTCGATTCACAGGTGTTCAGTAGATGGCGCCACTATTTTAAACTTTTAGTATTCTAACCATAAGACAAAAAAATATATTTTTTTAAAAATCGTAAGGGATATTTTTATAGACAAAATAATGTAGAAGAAAATATTGAAATTAAATCTAATAGGACATACTAAAGAATATAGTACAGTTTGAGGAACATATCTTTTACTGTATTTTAATATTTTTTGGATAATGTCCAATCGTTTGCCGCATTAGCAAGAAAAAAAAAATATTTTTTTTTGTCTATTTCGTTGTTACGTGACGATAAATTTATTTAAAGTACCAGATAAAGATCACATGATCAGCGTTTAATAAATTAAATTGTAAAGATTAATCTTTAAAAATTCACCAAAAATTAGAAAATGGAGGTAAAGATTCGAAAAGAATTTCATTTTAAAGGAATTTTTATGATCTTTTTCGTGATATAAATTTTACAACCGTCAAATTATTATTTTAAATGCAAACTTGAAAAAAGTTACAAAAACAGATTAAAAATTTAATTTAAAAAAATCTAAGAAATTTTTTTCAAAAATCTTTATTAGTGCACCCCTACATTATAAGAAGAATCGCCATGCAAAATTTCAGTCCTTTAGGTTCAGCGGTTTGGTCTGTACTTTGTATGTCAGTCAGTCAATCAGTCAGTTAGTCAGTTACGGAACTGTTTTATATATATAGATTTTTATTACTATTTTTATATCGTAACGTTTACTTCATGCGCACACATTATTTTCCTATGCTTATTTTTATTATCTTTATAATAAGCGTAATTTTTATGATTTTAAACAACAATCGTTTTTAACTGGCATACAATTGGCTGTTAAAACTTTATATTTACACCCTATTTAAAAGAAGTAGGGTGTAAATTGTAGGGTGGAAAGTTGGTAAAATCAAAATTTTGTGCAATGTATTTAATTTCTCGATTAAAAGTAGTTTTTTTCTAAAAATTAATTTATTTCGCTTGAAAAGCTAAATATTTTATGCACGCGGTTTATATTATTATTACTATCTTTATATCGTAACGTTAACTTCATGCGCGAGCATTACTTTTTTATGCTTTTTTTATTATTATCTTTATAATAGCTTTATTTTCATATGGTTTTAAACAACTATCGTTTTTATTCATATTATGTTGGTTTTTTATTAATTAAAAATTAAGGGTAATTAATTTCGATTCCGGAAGTTCTTATCTTTATTTTCATATGCTTTTTCATTTACGAATTATTCAAATGTTGGTTAAAAAACTTTTGCGTAATTTATATATTTGTGTGTGTTTAATTATTGAAATTAATAAATTTATATTTCTGGAGAGTATGTTTCAGTTTTTAGTGGTACTATGATGAAAGGCTGAATATACCAAAATTCTGAGGAGTTTATTATGGAGAGAAAAGGAATTTAATATGTAGAGGATGTTTATAGGAGTTAAATGTGGAGAGGAGTTGAATGGTTTGCAGCCCTCAATCAAACACTTCATTTTTTAAGAGGCAACGCTGCAGTCATATCATTGTTCTATTGGAAATTTCTGCTGAACCTGTAATTGCAGCTTCTTTTTTTTACCCCAATGATGAAAGGCTGATTCTAGCTGAATTCTGAGGAGTTTATTATAAATTTATATATTTATAGATTTCACAAGGATTTTTTCTGTTATTTATACTGTGCTTAGTTTTAAATTAATTTTGGTTAACAAACATTAGAGAATTTGACATTTTTACTTTTCAGATTTACAATGATGAAAGGCTGAAAATCTGAGACGTGTATAACATTTCACATATATTTTTTATGTTATTTATACTGTGTTAATTTTTAAATTGATTTTGGTTAACAACAAACATTCTTAAAATCCCGGGCATTGCCGGGTACTTCAGCTAGTAAATATATATATTTATTTTTTGGCATAAATTGCATACGTTGACCGTTGTATTTAATTTGAATGTACTCCGTAGCGAAGCGAGGGTTTTCAGCTAGTTTATAATAAATACAACGATCAATGTATGCAACTGATGTAAAAAAATATATATATATTTCTAAAAATATCGTAACGGACATTTTTATAGACAAAATAATGTAGAAGAAAATATTCAAATTAAATCTAATAGAACGTACTAAAGAATATAATACAGTTAATATAGTACAGTTTGAGGAACATATCTTTTGCTGTATTTTAATATATTTTTGGATAATGTCCAATCGTCTGCTACATTAGCAAGAAGAAAAAAAATATTTTTTTGTTTATTTCGCTGTTATGCACATGGCACGTGACGCAAAATTAGTTTAAAGTATCACGAAAAGAAAAGAAATCATGTGATCATCATTTAATAAATTAAATTCTAAAAATTAATCTTTAAAAATTCACCGAAAATCAGAAAATGGAGGTAAAGATTTGAAAACGATTTCATTTTAGAGGAATTTTTATGATATTTCTCGTGATATAAATTTTATAACCCTTAGATTATTATTTTAAATGCAAACTCAAAAAAATTACAAAAACAACTTAAAAACTTAATTTTAAAAAATCTAAGAAATATATTTCAAAAACCTTTCGTAGTGCACCCCTACACTATAAAAAGAATTGCCATGCAAAATTTCAGCCCTTTAAATCCAGCTGTTTTGTTTGTGCGTTATATGTCAGTCATTCAGTCAGTCAGTCAATCAGTCAGTCAGTTACGGAACTGTTATATATATATATATATATATATATATATATATATATATATAACGAAAATTTATTTCGTAATTTTTCATATGGAATTTTACGATTGGTTAAGTTTAACATTAATGTATCACATGACATGTAGTGACAGTTAATAATATATTGATCACGTGGCTCAAGATTTACTTCAGGTGCATTTCCATCATCTAACAACCTACTTCGAGGTATAACTTTCTTTCTTTTTACCTCATACATACTGTTTTCTGGAAAAAAAATTCTAGCGCTTCAGCTTCATATTTTCCGAACTGCAGTTTTCTGATTGTTAACTTTGTCATCTAGCTGCGAAAAATTTATATGCTTGCTGACATTAGGGCGGAATTCAGCTAAATTCCGCCCTAGAAAGCCATGGATTTACGAAATATAGATTTTTTGTATTCATACGATAGATTGATGAAGAAGCTAACATAAAACTGACGGATTTTACACTACTGATATTTTGTTTAAAAAAAGTTCATTAAAGAAGGAAACGTAAAATAAACTTTCTATTCGATTTGGGGATCCCCTCTGATGTGGGGGCCCGGGGCAACTGCCCCGTATGCCCCTGCCTTAATCAGGCTCTGCATATAGATTACATATACATGCGGTAGAAACAGCTTAAAATTTTTAAGGGGTATTAAAGATGCAGTTCTTAATTTATCCTCACATCAAAATAATTTTCATGCTATTTGCTTATTACTGAATTTAGAAAAATGATTTTTTTCCCTGTATGCGATATCGCAATTTTGCTTTCGTTTGAACCAGAGGTGTTTTTCTCACTAACAACATCTGACTTAAGATACCATTTTACCAATCCCCAGATTTTTAAAAATAATAACCCGTCTCCTCTTAAATATTTAAGACACTTTCTACTGTAACAAATCTCCTGACTGACATTTACTACAATACTTGTTATCTATAGCCAGCCATCGAAAGTCAAAACTAATTGTGGCCACTTAGATCCGCATGGCTCTCGAAAATCTCCCTGTAAAGCCACTAAAAGCTTATGACTTTTCTCCTCGCGCATTATAATCCAATAATGCGATTTGATATCCAATACTGGGCTTTTTTTCATCTGACGACGTCTCTTCAAAAGTGAAACACCGTCGTGATGTTGGTTCAACATGAAATACTATCCACGGTCTCCCCGATCTTTTTTTCAACAAAATCGACGACGCCAATGCTTTTCATTCAAGAAACAGCCATCCCATTCATGAACAACGGGGGTGGTGGATTTTTTAAAAAACACAATGCGTGCATTTACAGGAGAGAGAGAGAGAGCTTCCCAAACTGTAAGATGAAATTATTTTATGCTCTATGAGAGGGAATCTCTATCTAAAAAGCCCCTTTGTGTTCATTTTGCGTTTCTTACTTTAGAGATGATGAAGTATTACACAAAGAATATATCCTATTAATGTAAAGAGAATGTTTGGGCTCAAATTCCGTTTTGTGTTGTAAGCCTCTTGATAATCACAAAGAAAAAATAAATATCACACGCATTTTTGTATTTTTGTCGATGAATAAAACGGGAAATATTTTCAGAATTGTAAAACTTTTTTTTTTTTGCTCAATATCTTTTTCAAGTAATATTTTTTTACAGCCACAATTTTAATTTAAGTACCAATCTTGCTTTTTCGTTATTATTTTCTTTATCTATAACAAACTAAATATCTAAACATCAAGATTGGAAATGACAAGAAATTAATTTGTGCAGAATTTATATAAACACGGTAATATGAATTTATGAAAGTTATTTGTTTTGAAGATATGATTCAGTACTATCTGTATTTCTAAACCAGTATTCTATAAACAATACAATTATTGTTAGAATACAAGACTACTTTCAATCAACCCATGTATAAATACATAAACTCAATATCGTAGTAGTAGTTTTAGAATAGTCTGGAGTTTCCTAGAATTTATTTCAAAAAATTAAATTTTCATTTGCATTCAGCCACAGTCTGCTCTTTTATTGCGGGAAAAAGGATAAATCTTTTCGGAAACTGCTAGTATGTTGTACGTTCTTATGCATTTGTAGCTTATCTTGCTTTATTAAATATTGAGCCTAAACATTTATGAAATCAGTATCAGGTTCTTATGCATATTTGTTGATTTTACTTTAGTTATTTCACGGTGTCATGGAACATAAACTTTTACAAAACTAGTAGCAGGTTTTTAGACATTTTTGTAGGATTAAGTAATTTTGTTTTGTCATATTGATTATAAAATAAAATTCTTGCACAGCAACAGGATTTCATGAATTAT
Source organism: Dolomedes plantarius (assembly GCA_907164885.2). Taxonomy (NCBI): domain Eukaryota; kingdom Metazoa; phylum Arthropoda; class Arachnida; order Araneae; family Dolomedidae; genus Dolomedes; species Dolomedes plantarius. Next base: position 45,571,585 of record OU015500.1, read on the forward strand.
TGGGATATATGTAAATCTGTTTTGTTTTAGCATCAAAGAAAATAAAACTATGCCAAACTTGTAGCACGTTCTAATGGATTATTGCGGATCGCCGAAAATTTGTTTTGTTATAGCATCATGCTACCTATTACTTTTTAAAAACAGTACACCAGGAATTTAACTTTAGTCCCGTCAGAGATTCCTTTGTAGCAAAATGGCCATGTGATGCCCGAATGGCTAGGGCGCTGGCATTCTGTTCAGAACTTGTGGGTTCGAGTCCCACTGTTGGCATGGATGATTGTAGCCGTTCGGAATCGGCTTTAAAACCGTAAGTCCTTATATAACTAACCCTCGTGTAGCAAAACGTTGACCGTAGCTCTCCAAACCAAACCTTCTTCCCCTTTTTAGCCGGATGATAGCCGAATGGCTAGGGCGCTGGCCTTTGGTACCAGAGTCTGCGGGTTCGAGTCCCACTGTTTGCATGGACGTTTGTAGCCATTCGGAATCGGCTTTAAGCCGTAGGTCCTGGCCCAATTAACCCTCGTGTAGCAATAAATTGACCGTAGCGCTCCAAACTAAACTAAACCAAACCTTGTAGCAAAATAGTAATCTTTACATCTTACTAAGTTCCGTTGTTGCATGGATGATGTAGCATTATTTTCAATGTTAGTAATCATAAATGTCAAGATACTCATTTATACAATATTTTATTGACTTATTTTTCTAGATTTTGGACAATTTATTCAGCTCTAAAATTTCTGTGCTTCCTTTACTGTTACTCCAACAATGAATTGAAAAGCATTCAAGTCATAAACAGTCATTTATGTTAGTGTTTGACGAATTTAATGTATTTTTGTTTTGACAATTTCCACCACCATAGAAGTGTTTCTTTCACCTCTTACTGACTGCTATAAACATTTTACCATCTCCCTACGCGTCCACCCGAAGTATGGCTAGTTTTTACTATCTACACTTTAGTAACATGTGAAACGACTCTTAAATTTTCCGTAAAATAGATTGAACAACTACAAACACTCCCACTCCTGCAATAATACGATCTCCCTCCCTACTTACCAGGGAATATTTCCCCTGCTAAGGACTTTACTCTTTTGAATCTCCATTTCAAATTTTGTGCAACTTTTGTGCCTATCGTGAAAAGACTCGTAGTATACCTTTTTTTTATATTCATGCGTATTGTAACCTCTCCGATTGTGCGGTTTGAGCACGCATTTTATGTATAATCCAGGTAGGTAGCAGACAACAAGAGAAGCTTGACACCTCATAGCCCCCCTTGTTGAAAGTTGATTTATGATGTTTCGCTTGTTATGAGGTTCCTAAAGCGGATCCGACAGGCATGCAATTGATGGTTAGGAGAACCGCAAATCAGTTCCTCCCGCCTATCTCACCAACCGTTCAACCCCCCTAACGTTTTCCCGCACGCGGTAAAAGTAACCTATTTGAAGAGCTCTTTTGCGAGTGAAAGGTCGCAATATTGAAGATGAATAATTAAAAAGATGTTGTTGCTCTTTAAAACCGAAGGGTATTTCTTAAAAGGTTGTTGTGTGTTGTTGGAGGAATTGAATTCGCTGGTAACTTGATAAATTGAAATCCGGAAAAATGGCTGAAAGTGATGAATGAAGGCAGGAACACTAGGCATCAAGCTACGTGCATGCAAAGGATTGTGCCGGGTGTGATTTTGCGACAGAATGACGAAGTGCTTTCGTCATGTTTTGTCAGCAATTTTACCCGTGTATCTTCTCTATACTGAACTAGATGAAAAGCATTAAAAGCCCTTATCAAAACATGTTATGACATTTTCTGCTGTATCAAGAAAAACACGTTATCATGCGGCTCGTAAAGAATTTTACTTGGTATTTGATTTCTTTACATTTTGCAGTCATCCAAGATCTATTTATAATGGATGTACGAAAGCGTTAACTTGTTTACCTGTTTTCAACATTAGTCAGGATTCGAAAAAAAAATAAATAAAAATACCTTTGAACCTAGATTATATAAGGAACACATGTAGACGATCAGCTTGGAAAATTTCTTTTTAACGCACTTACCCATCCTCTTCCTTGACTCATTTAAAATTTCTATTGTAAAAATATGTACACTTAACTTCCTATCTTTTCAAACGTTATGTGCTGTTCCCAAACGTTTGGGACCAGCACATAACTTGAAATTACAAACTCAAGGGAAAAAATAAATATGGGCAAACAGTTAACCTATTTTCCTTTTAAAAGGAAATTTTGCCTAGCAAACAATTTTTGGTAATTATAATGAATATGCAATAAAGCTTTCCAAAAGTGAAATATTAAATAAATTAAATAGGATAGAAACTATTTTTTAAAGGTGCCCCCAACTGAGTGATTGCCACCTGTCTTCTTTGATCACGAAAAGGAATCAAGTGGATTGCTTTAGGAAAAGACAAAGCTAGAATTTTTCTATTTTTTTCAAGCTCGTGCTTCATAATAGAACAATGCAAAACTGTCATGGGGCATAAACCTTTTGTAACATTTTAAATTTTCGTCACATTGCTATTTTAGATTCTTCTATTTTCTTCATGTATTTCAATATAATATTCACGTTGATATAAATTTTATAGTTAGTTGTTTGCTAAGGATATAGAAGTGTACATTTTAAGTCATCAACATTTTACTTCATAAATACATATTTCGTGATGTATATCACGAAACCACCTGACTCATTAACATCAAAATAACAACATAAATCAATGCTTTAAATCTTATTTGTTGTACAACATAAATGAAAAGACTTTCCTCTCCATAGCAGTTTCCGTAAAATACCATAGCAGTTTCCTCTCCATAGTAAATATCTGACTTTACAGCAGAATAATATACTGTAGGCCATCAGTCAGAGCTGAAGTGCGGCCATTTCAGTTGTTTATACAGTTCTTCAACCTAATACGTCCGGCCTATAACAGCTTTCCACCCCTTTTTTTATCACAGGGTGTGAGTGTGTCCGCCCTTTCAAATCCCTTGCTATTGTGGAGTTAACTTACCAACACCCTTTATAGCAACAACAGTCCACGACTTTTCACTATGTACCTACAAGTCTCCAGTAACACTCCAAATGAAAAAGAAAACATATTCTGGGGGTTCTGTTTCCGCTCCTTTTATGAGCCTGTCCACCCATACTTTAAAGGGGTCAGACCATCCTTTGTCGGAAGAGGAACGGCTTCAGTAAAAATGCCCCTTGGAAGCAGGAATGCTGTCAAATGCTTCAGACGCAGACTGGAGAATGTACCCGCCGTAAAGTGCTACTGTATGTTTCTAAAAGGAGTAAACTACGCAGACTATAGACTTCATTGAAAAAATATTTCCATTCATTCATAAGTTTGAGAATGTCAGGTCGTAAAACAGAAATAGTCTCTATTCCGGTGTATATATATATACACATGCATATATATATATATATATATATATATATATATATATATATTATATATAATAGCCGTTGTCTCTGTATAACACTTCCGGGCTGTACTCATCTTTCAATTGAAGCCCTCAGTAAACAAACGGCCGGTTAGTTCTAATTTCAATTTCAGATGTGGATCAGAATTTTTTCTTACCTAAAAACTAATATCTTCTCCATCAAATCACGTTTGTTCAGCCTATTTTTCTATAAAACATTCAGAACTAAAAAAATTGGATGCTTTTAGCTGTATATTTAACAGTTTTTAAAAATCTGTTTACTTTTGCGATGAATTCTGAAAGTAAACAAACTTGAATATGAATGAATCAAGTAGCTCAAGTATTCATATTGCGTAGTGAGCTGTAAAAAACTGGATGGCAGTCTACTACTCCAATCGCATGAAAAATTAAATAAATAAAAAATAATGAAAGGGTTTGCTTTTACAAGGTGTGGAATAAATGCAATATTGTTAGATAATTCGGGATATTTTTTAACTTTCATATACTTTTTGCCATTATGACGTCATTATTAGTATTATGACGTCAAAATGACGGGTTACCTTCTAGTATATATATATATATATATATATATATATATATATATATATATACACACTAAATATATATATATATATATATATATATATAGATATATTATTGCAATTTGAAGTTTCCCTCTGAATTGGGTGAGAGGCCGATATGAATGTTAATGTTTTCAAAGATGTTTTTGTAAAGCATATTTTTATAAATGTTACAAGTTTTTGTTTTCATTCAAGTGGAAAATTGTAATATTTGAAGAAGAGATATTTTCTGAAACATCTTTACCGATGGAGTTGATGCATATACTGTATATATATATATATATATATACAGGGATTCCACTGTATATATATATATATATATATATATATATATATATATATATATATATATATATATATATATATATATATATACAGTGGAATCTCGATCTATCGTTTTTCAAGGTACCGACTGAACTGAACGATAAAGGCGGGAAAACGATAGATCCGGAAACATAACAAAGTAATATGATCGTCGGGACTGAGTGAAATAAACGACACATACGGTAAAACGATGATTCCGAAAACGATTGATCGAGATTCCACTGTATATACATACATACATACATATATATATATATATATATATATATATATATATATATATATATATATATATATATATATATATAGATAAATAGATAGATAGATAAATTCAAGAATTTTCGCATTTATTAAAAAAATCACAATTTTCTTATTTGGTTAAGTAAGTATCATAATTCTTTGTTAAAAGCTAACGTTTAGTAGTCTCCCCATTCTCTCCCTTAAGTCTTTAGTAATAAGTAATAAGCAAATTTCGAGAGATCTCTCAATTAAAGACTGTGGATGGTCTTAGATAAGCAATTATGTAAATAAATTATTACTATTATTACCTAATTTCGTTTAAAGAGCCATTTATCGTCGCTTTTTCGCCGAAAAGTAGTAAAAAAATAATTTTCGCATTCATTCGCTGATATCGGTAAATTTCACATTTATTCGCCTCTATTTCGTAAATACGAAAATTACGTATTTCTAACTATAGATAATATGAAAAAAAAATATTACACTTTAAAATTTCTACATGACGTTTAGGTCATAGAAGATGTCACCTTCACTGTACAATGGTTAGCACTGCAACCTACTACCCAGTAGACCTGGGTTTAAATACCGGCAAATGCATGAATATTTCTATACCGTCCCTTCATGGGAAGCAACGTTCTTTCACTCACTGGGTGCTTTCATAATGCACCCTTCCCAATAATGCCGTACGTTTTAATATATTTATCATAAATTCTCACCGAAATAAATCAATTTCAGCTGGAAACTGAAAGAAATCAAGTATTCAAGAATACCCTTATTTCACCCTCATAGCCTCGAGGTTCTCCACAGTCCATGCTTCTTACTTCGCAAGGATAACATGGTAAGTAAGATGTTCATTGAACCGCAAAATATAATTCATCGTCATGTAGGTCTCTTATGATGGGCATTGATGAAGTGCGTAGCAAGATGCGGCTGGTGGCATCTTATCTGTTACACTGCCCCCCCACAGTATGAAGCCAGGAAAGATTTTTTCTCTTCCTCACTTGCGAGTGATAAGCTATAACTAGCGGTACGTAAATTTCGTATAAAAAATATCGACATTTCGCAAAAAAAAAAAATTTACAAAATATAAAATTTCGCATTTATTTGCAAAAATAAATATTTATGTATATAAATTCAAAAATTTCGCATTTATTAAAAAAAAATCACAATTGTACTTACTTGGTTAGGTAAGTATCAAAATCTATATATAAGTTGCTAAGCCGACTTTTTGAAAAGTCCGTGAGAGAAAACTACTGCATCAATTTACTTCATTTTGGTCTTAAACGAAAGATTGTAATCTGTAGATTTGTCAAATTTAGTTTTTGTAACCGCAATTTCTATTAATTAGCGATAATTTACAATAAAATATTGATTTCTGTTCATGATCAGTGGCATGTTTAAATTTGGCTTTAGAAACTCACTGTTTCTGCCCATGCTCAGTGACATGTTTTAATGATAAACACGTTTATTCCGAGGAGTCTCTCTAGATCTCTGTCTGCCATTTTTATTTTTATGATAATTATGTTTGTGAAATATAAGATTAAACCTCATGGAAATTGTTTATTTCGCGCTGTTTAATTAACGATAATTTACATTTAAAAAAAATTGCTTTCTGCGCATGCTCAGTGACATTTTTAAATCTGGCTTTAGATACTCACTAAACACGAGGCCACTTAAACACATTAATTTGTTTCTGCGCATTATTATGATTTTCAACATTTGGCAATGATGTGTTGAGTATAATTTGTGTATTAGTACATTTATTTACTATCTAGCCGTCATGTTTTGATGGGTATCAACTAGTTTTTAGTTAAAAAATGACATTGTAGTAGCCTCCACATTCTCTTCGTTAAGTCTTCGAGAGTGATATCTCTAAGTTAAAGACCATGGATTTTCTTAAATAAGCAATTGTGTTAAAAAATTATTACTATTATTACCTAATTCGCTTAAAAAGACATTTATCACAGAGTTTTCGCCAAAAAGTGGTAAAAAATAATTTTCACATTTATTCGCTCATGTCGGCAAATTTCGAGTTTATTCGCATCTGTTTCGTAAATACGAAAATTACGTATCCCTAGCTATAACTATAAAAGATGAGCAAGAATGGAGAAGCACTATAATACACTGCTGGCCACTGTAAATGCAACACCCTGAAGGAAACATGCAAATAACATGAAATTTACAACATGCATTAGCGGAGGTGAGATATGCAAATGATTAGAATTTCAGCGCAGACGCACATCACGCGCGCCTGTGGCGCCACTTCAAAGCGCTATTTAAGGCTTGGAGATTTCGACGATTTCAAGTTCGGCAATTGTGTTTTTCTTGTGGTTTTTTCGAAAAAACGATCAATTATGCCTCGTCGAAAACAGCGATCATCTTTTGATCAAGTATCCGAGTTCGACAGAGGAAGGATAGTGGCCTACCGAGATTGTGGATTATCTTTCAGGGAAATCGGTAGTCGTGTTGGACGAAACCAAACAACTGTAATGCGGATACGTGATCGTTGGATGCAGGAGGGTACGACGGACCGGCGTGTTCGATCGCATCCACCTCAGCGCACCACTTCACGTGATAACAGGCAAATTGTGCGCATGGCAGTGACGGATCGCTCAGTCACATCACGAACCATAGCACAGCACATGCAGTCTGTAACGCATCATCCAGTGTCTGCGCGTACCATTCGACGCCGTTTACAGCAGAGTTGTCTGTCCGCAAGACGTCCATTGCTTTGTCTACCCTTGACGCAGAACCACAGACGTCTCCGCCGCCAATGGTGCGATGACAGAAGGATGTGGACGGCAGAATGGAATGAAATTGTCTTTACTGACGAGTCACGCTTCTGTCTGCAACACCACGATGGTCGCATTCGAGTATGGAGACACCGTGAAGAGAGGATGCTGAACAGCTGCGTTATGCACCGTCACACTGGTCCTGCACCGGGTATTATGGTATGGGGCGGTATTGTATATCACTCTCGCACACCTCTAGTACGCATTGCCGGTACTTTAAACAGCCAGCGCTACATCTCCGAGGTGTTGGAGCCAGTTGTCCTTCCTTACCTTCAGGTCTTGCCCACAGCCATATTTCAACAGGATAATGCGCGACCACACGTGGCATGCATTGTCCAACGGTTCTTCGTCAATCGCCAGATTGAATTGCTTCCCTGGCCGCCTCGCTCTCCGGATCTTTCGCCGATAGAAAACATGTCGTCCATGGTTGCTCTACGATTGACCCAGATTCCATCCCCAGCTGCCACAGCAGATCAACTTTGGCAACGTGTGGAAGCTGCTTGGTCTGCTGTACCCCAAGAACTCATCCAAAGTCTCTTTGAATCAATGCCGAGGCGTGTGGCAGCGGTGATCTCCAACAATGACGGCTACTCTGGCTACTGATTTTGGCAGGAACCACACTGCACAGAAGTCTATAAATTTAATCATTTGATACTTGGTCAACATGTTATCTACAAAAAAAAATTTTGTTGTGATATCTCTTGTCTTTCTTGGTGTTGCAATTTGGGTGGCCAGCAGTGTAGTTAGAGATATTATCAAATGTTTTTGAAAAATGCCGCAATTTTAAGATATATTTGAAAAAATTTGGGTTATTAAAAAAGCACACATGATATGGGTTTGAATAATATTTCAAGTGTTAGTAGAACAATTCAGAGACGTCTTAGTTTACACCATTATGTCCTGAGACTTGTGTCTGCAAACTGCAGTTTCAGGAGGAATATAGTAAAACAGTAATAGCTCTAAAAATTTGCAAAAACTGATACCAAACAAAAGCAACTTTAAGAATTTCATATAAACAGTTAAGTCGAACCCCGTTATAACGAACTTCAATTGACCAAAGTTTTTGTTCGCTTTATCCGGTGGTTCGCTATATCCGAACTGTTAAGAAAAATGCTAGAGTTCACAAAATGTATAACTCATTAGTTGCAATGTGTATTCAATAATGATGTATTAAAAAGTGATAAAATCTATTAAAAACGATCACTAAGGAATTAAATCGGATTAAAATCGATTACATTAAACTGACACAATACTAATTAAATCACGTATAATAGGAAAATGGCGGGACCAAAATTTTCGTTCGTTATATCCGTGAGTTTGTTATATACCGGGTTCGCTATAACGGGGTTCGACTGTAACATATAAATCTATTTGCCTTATTGAATGCCTTCAAGTCCCCTATTTCTTCATGGATTTTAAAGCAACAACAACATGATGCTTTAACGTGGTATAAATCACCACCGCACACTGTGAGATTACTGTCTACATCATTGTTTCTTTGTAACTCTGAGAGAGGACTGTTTAAACAAATTAGAAATTTGAGTTGATTGATTTATTACACATTATAGGGGACATTAATAGGAGATGTTAGAGAATATGTACTATCTGTGACATTCATACAATTTTTTTTTTTTTATGATGCAGTTCGGCGTATGATGAAAATGGGAAATTAACCCTTACTGTTCTTTTACATTCTTAGCATCAGTGGTCACAAAAGAATATATTTGAGAGAAAAACGATTTTGAGGACAAAAGACATCGCACTATGGACCACTAACTGTAGTTACTTTGGAAATCTTGATAAGTTTGAGAAATTTGGGAGTTTCTAAGGAAAATTATGCAACCAGATTATAAAGCAATGAAATTTACAGAATGAAATTTACCGAATAATAAGATGAGCTATCATTTCTTACTTTTATCACTAGTGCTTAAACAAATCTATAGAGGAAAAGCTGATGAAATATTTATTGCAACACTGGTGTATTTTGTTGCCACCGCCTGCTTACCTCAAGAAATGAATTCTAAAGTTAATCAGGAGTGCATTATTGCATATGGAGTGTAACCAAGTGTTTGTTTGTAATCTTTTTATAAAAAATAAAAAGCAAAATCAAGTATGAACGTATAAATAGTGGAAATTATACATATAAATAGCTATGCATATAAATAATTACACATATAAATAATTATACATATAAATAGTTATACATATAAATAATTACACATATAAATAATTATACATATAAATAGTTGAAAAAATATAGAATGGAAAGAGACTAGAAATATCAGTTCTTATATTACCTATAGGCACTTTATTTTTTTCATTTTCCTCTCTAACAGAAAGAAAAATTTAAATTTACATCATCTTCCTCATCTCACGTCATCTTTCTCTGTCTGAACGTAATAAATATCCAGAAATATAAAAAAACTGAAGTAAGATGATCTATTTCTGATTTCTTTCATGCATTACATCTTTCAGCTTTCAGTTTTGTTTTTCCTGAGTGAGTTTACCATTACCCTAAAGAGAGGCACACTACCTTCCAGAAAGTCGGAAAGACATCATCATAAAGCAAACATCCTTTGCGTGAGTAGTTAAGATAAAAACCGCTACCTATTCTAGAAACTAAATCTGAATGTGCTTTTACTTTATTGATTCTCTATCCGTACCAAAAATAAACTCAGGATATTTTACTTTCCTGCTTGAGCTAATCCTGGATGTGCGTAACAATATCACACACAGTCGTGTTTCGTAATAAAATGGAATGGGCGCCTTTACTATTCTATTAAGTCTATTAAAAAGAAATAAAAAAAATCCATTCATCTTTCTCTTTCATAACTCTCTATGAAAAGGCTCTCTTTTCGCCGATAATATATCTTTTAGCACTCCATCAACTTTGCTCATTTGTCGTCAAATAAATTTCGAAAGAAGTTAGGATTCTGATGCAAGCAATAGCTATGGTGCTTTTGAGATTTAGATTCTTGTTCTGTAAAATGTATTTAAATCATCTCAGAGTGCTAATTTTAATTTCATATTTTTAAAATAGACATAGATTAAAAATTCAGGGTATCTAAAAAAACCTTGACACTTTTTAAAAATTAAAAAAAAGTATGCAAGTTAGGAACTGGAAATTCCTAGATGTGTTACCGGGTGTATTAAAATTTTTTCTGTGTCAAAAAAGTTCAACAGAGGGCGCTAGTTGTTCCGTGAAAGCGGAAGTTGTAAAATGGCTGTAAAAGTTAAAATATTTTTGCTGTCCCACAAATTTCTTATGTGCATCCCAAAATCATTTGGCAACAAGACGGTGCATCGTCTCATTGGGTACCCCTCATTGGGATTGTACGAGACTTATTAAATGAGGAATTTCCGCACAGGTGGATTGGATGAGAGGGTCACATCCAATGGCCGCCTCGATCTCCAGACATTACACCTCTTGAGTTTTTTTTTTTTTTTTGGGGGGGGGGGGGATTTGTCAAAGACAATGTTTATTAAAAAAATAGGACAGACTTAAAGTACTCAAAAATTGCATAACTGCTGCAATTTCATGTGTTGCGGAATCCATTTTGGAACGCACATGGGCTGAAATGGATTACCTTCTGCATATTCTCCTTGCCACAAAAGGAGCACATATTGAAATTTATTGACTGTATTAGAAAAAACTCTACTATAATAGGTAACACATATGTGAATTTCTAGTTAATACAATGAATGCTTTTTTTATATAAATTTTTAAAATGTGTGAAGGTTTTTTGAGACACCCTGTATATTGTTGTGCAATTGTAGTTATAATTTGACATTTTAAAATATAATTTCAGGCAGTTTTACCCAAATAGAGGGGGGGGGGGTAAATTTTGAAAATATGATTTAGTGGGTAAATATTTGCTTGGTTCAAAAGCATAAATTTGAATATCATAAAAAAAAATTTATATATATATTTTAATCACAATTTATGTATATATATACATGCATTGTATGTATTACATTGTATTCTCAATTGTATGTATATATATATTATAGTCACAAATATCAATGAGTACTTTTTTTGTATAAATTTTTAAAATGTGTGAAGGTTTTTTGAGACACCCTGTATATTGTCCTGCAATCGCAGTTATAATTTGGCATTTTAAAATATAATTTTAGAAAGTTTTACCCGAATGGGGGGGGGGGTAAATTTTGAAAATATGATTTAGTGGGTAATTATTTGCTTGGTTTAAAAGCATAAATTTGAATATCATAAAAAAAATTGTACATATATATTATAATCACAATGTATGTATATATATATATACATACATTGTATGTATTATATTGTAACTTCAATTGTATATATATATATATATATATATATATATATATATATATTATAATCACAAATATCAATCAATGAGTACTTTTTTTATATAAATTTTTAAAATGTGTGAAGGTTTTTTGAGACACCCTGTATATTGTTATGCAATCGCAGTTATAATTTTGCATTTTAAAATATAATTTCAGAAAGTTTTACCCGCATGGGGGGGGGGAATTTTGAAAATATGATTTTGGGTAAATATTTGCTTAGTTCATAAGCATAAATTTTATTAACATAAAAAAAATTGTATGTATATATTATAATCACAGAACAAGTCGAAGAATGAATGAATTCAATGTTGTTTTATACATAAGATAAAAAAAAATTAATTATAAATCCTATTAAAAATAACAAAAGGCATCAGAATATAAAAATGAAATACATAAAGAAAATGTCACGAATTTATCATTTGAAAATAGAACTTTTTAAAACTTCCTAGCCTCTAGTTTTTATATTATCGGTCGGAAAAGAGATAATATAATGGTTAAAATTAAAAAAAATATATCAGGGATTCGTCCCAATTATCTGTTTAAAATCTCCAGATAGAAAAATGGAGTACGGATAAAATTCAATAGAAGTTTTTATTGAGGGAATTTCTCAACTTTAGTGCCTTACACTCGTGGTTCTTGAACTGTATTCCCTCGGAATTTGTCAGGTAATAGCCAAAGATTCTGGGGAAAATAAAATCAGTCCTTGAGATAAATTTTATGAAATTTCTTTTTCATCTCCCACTCAGGTTAGGAAAATGTTAATTGAATAACAGTGTCGGAAGAAATATTTATTTATCAGGCTATCGTGAATCTGCTGCTTACAAATTGTTATCAAATGGAATTGAATGCCTCATTTTTAGTTGTAAGAAATATTTATTTCAGATCCATTAAAAAAATAGCAGTACTTCTGTCTTATTCGTATATCTTTGCCAATGAGCACTCTCTATCAGGCTGTACATAAAATATGAAGATCTAAAGCTCTTCTATACGTAAAATTTAAACTACAGAACTAATTGAACGTTTAAAATGTCGTGCAAATTAACAATTTTTATACTGTTCCCAGTATTGTCCAATACTACGCCACTGTCCGAGAACAGTGCTTACGTAATATTCCCCAACTTTTTTTTTCAGAGTGAATAAACATTGAAACCTTTTATTTATGCTTTCCAGTGTTATATATATATATATATATATATATATATATATATATATATATATATATATATATATATGATACTTGTTTGCCACCCCTTTAGACATGCTACAGGGTTAAAAATAATAACAAATAAAGTAAAATATTCCATTACACAGATGAAAAATAACTATATATCCACATATACATATCTTTTGAAGAGTTTTCTGTACCTTAGTATACATATCTCTTTAAAGAGTGATACTGACGTTGTGTAATTGTTATGTCAAAATTGAAAACAAAGCCTTTATTTTGAAATAAAAAGTTGCATACTTATACTGTAGTTTCGAAATAAAAAATAAAAGAGCACTAGCTTAAGAATAGGTATTATACTGAGGTATTTCTTTTACAAAAAGAATGTTTGGTATTTCAGCGTTTTGACAGGATTACTGAAAAACTGTTTAGGTATAGATATTGTTTATAATGCCAACAATGTCTAGATGTCCTTCTCATATGTAAAGAATCGTGCACATGGCCCTGCTAAATTATTTGTTAAATTAGTTATACCATACAGGGGGTTGTAGTAGCAGTTTTTTTTTTTTTTGTAGTAGAAAAATCTAATTTTCTTTTATGTAAAAAAAAAATTACCTAACATGGCAATGAATTTTTTTCCGAACTCAAAATTATATATCTATTTTTTCTTGATGTACTACTCACATCCAAAATTTGATAGAAACTAATACAGTAACTTTCTTCCGACTACAACTGTTACACCAATCAATAGCCATATGTATGTTTTCTGCTTCTCTAATACCAGGCTCTGGTGAATCTGCTGTGTTCAGTGAGCTGCAAAACTTTCTCATCCATCGGCAATTTTCGTTGAGACAATGATGAAGCACATGACCTCACGTCACTGTAACACCATATCTGCAGCTGTACCACCCACGAACAAAGCCAGTAGTATTTTCATAAAAATATTTCTTTTTATACTTATTACCTGGTGTAAAATTCCTCTTAAAATTTTGAGAAAAAGAAACGTCAAAAAGGCATTTTGTCATTTTTGCATTGACGTTACAAATACAACGTTAGGGTCAAGTTAAGGGCTTCTGAATTTGTTGTAGCTGATTAGTTTTGAAGAGTTAAAAAAAAGATGAGATCTGAGAGTAATTTTTTTTTCCAATTATATGTCGGTAAAAGGAGAGTAAAGCTGCTTTTAACTTTAGAATACCCAAATAAAAGAAATTTTATGTTGTAACTAAAAATAATGGGTATACAACTGTCATTTTAACTCATTATCTTTCTTTTTAATCAGCATAACTTATATGGAGTATTATAAATCTTTCTGAAATTGTGTAAAATTATGCATTTAGGGTTAAAATTGTATAAGACGGTTGGTTGGTAAGGTGCCCTTTTGCTACACAAGGGCTAATTAGACCAAAATTGCACCAAGAAGAAAATAAAGTTTTTTATGGGCGGATGTCTACATTATTTATGAATAAAAAAAACCTTAATTAAAGAGTGGAACTGATGGAAAATAGGATAAAGACTTGACAAATTTAAAATAAAAGTTTTAATTCGACCATAATATAGTAATTTGTTGGATATTACTCTATAACAATAATTTAGCCTTGAAAATGCTTTCCATTAGCCTTCCAAGGAAAATTAGGAAAGATCTACAGAATAATAACTTTTTTATAGTTATAGGAACTAATGTTATTTACTTAATGTTATTTATTAAAAAAATATTCATTCACTACTCTGAAGAACACTATGACTAGAGAAGGGTTTGCGATGTATCTTAAACAGTTATCGGGAAGAATCGGATATAATGGCTTGAAATTTTGTAATTCGGAAATCATGTATATAAATAAAAAAAAATACTATGCACTGAAAAATAAAAATTACTAGTAATACAGTTAATGCAATTACCAATATAATTAAGCGGTATAATAAGCTAATACCAATAATGATCTAAATTTTGCTATAGATCATTGAAACCGTCAAAATAATAACGCACTGTTTGGCTTTTATATAAAACTATATCATATTCTACATAAAATTAAGTTTAATAGACTATTACATTGAAATATTTAGTTAATTTATTTAAGTTGATTTTTCGATTTCTCATATATATATATATATATATATATATATATATATGTGTGTGTGTGTGTGTGTGTGTGTGTATACAGAGAGCGAGAGTAATAATAACAATTTTCAAACTTAAAATAAAGCTTTTTAAATTTTGAAGTTGTATTTACTAGTGTTATCAACCTTTTCTAAGTTGCTATTAACACACTGTAGCCATCTAACAATGACAAAGATGGTGGTGAAGATGATAATAATAATTAAAATAATAATATAATAGCAATCATAGTAATAACATTTTGAAGCTGATTACGCCTCTTGAATGACGAATTTTCTATTAAACTTCTTTTGTAATTTAATAAAATGATCATTAGTTTAAAACAAAGCACTTAGAAGCTGTTATTTTGCAATTTTCCGTAACATTTCCTTGTCTAAGATGGCTTTACCGAAAACTGAACTAGAGACCCTCTGCTTTCCGTACATATGTACTGAACCATTGAGCCACCAAGCCATGTCATGATCTTGACTAAAGACTCCCTTTCCCGCTTTGTAAGGAGACAATCTTAAACCGTAGATATCCAGAGTTATTTGCAATGTGGTTCCTGCAATAGGCTTTCGAAGTTCCTGTATTTTACTAGTAAATTTTAAGGATGTTCTACAAATAAAATATCTCATAATATCGTTAAAAAATAATCTTTTAAGTAATGTTCTGGTTATAATAATTTGATAAAGACCCTGTATAATTTTTGAATGAAATTACAACATCTGCTTTTCTTTCTAGTAGTGTCACCTTCATGTCTCTATTCCTACGTAACGAAAAGCAGCGAACGCCATGAATTGTGATCAGCTAATTTTGTCCACCCTTTTCATTGTTTCATTTGTCCCCCTGTTTCGATTTGAGCAACAAGGCAATACACGCTCTCTTACGGTTCCCCCAACATATAATCGTTGCGGACGAGTTTTCCGAAGTTTCGGCTACTGAGGTGAATTAAATTAACGGACCACACGCATGTTCCCCGTGCAGATGGTGCTTTCAAAAAGGAACCAAGACATCTATCGAACGATGTTTTATGCTGGACGATATTTCATGCTAGATCGTCATTTATTGCCCAATTCCTTTTTGAATATTTTAACAATTTCATCCTTTTTAGTTATTTTATGCTCGTAGTTATTTAAGGAAAGTTGATAGATTTTTAATACATTCCGCAGATGAGGAATTTCATATAGGATAGACATTTGTTTCTTTTTACATCAATCTAAAGATGTGAGTTATTGGAGGTTACAAATTAAGTTTATTCACTGAAAAAAAAATACAGTAAATAGTTTTTCTTTTTAAACAGAAGCTTTTTCAATCGAGTATCAACATTCACTGTCAAATTAAGTTTTCATATTTCAGTTATTCCTCCTTAAAACCATTCTAAAAACTATCTCTAATGTCCTTTCGTAAAATTCATCTTCCTGCTACTTAATATTGTACATCTGCGCTTACAATAGTGTGCTGTTTGCTTCATTTGTAGTTCTTTCTTTTGATAGGTGAAGACTCATTCAAACGTCTTGGTTTGGAGCTATACGGTCAACTTTTGCTACACGAGGACAAATTTGACCGGGACCTACTGCTTAAAGCCGATTCCGAACGGCTACAAACGTCCCTGCCACGAGTGGGATTCGAACCCACAGACTTTGGTACCGAATGCCAGCGCCCTAGCAATTCGGCATCATCCAACTTCTTTCAAGCGTCAGCTGGTCATGTTGGTTCGAATGCGAAAAACCATGAGACGCCAATGCCCAGAAAATATCAGTAAATCATTGTTTTCAAATCACCTCAATTTATCTCAAATCACACAAAAAGAAAAAGGATTATACCAAGAAATTTCGTTGGATCATCGCTGATATTTGAATTTATTCAACCAGCTATGAAGCAACGTTAAAAGGTAATATTCAAAATCTTCCTTAAATCACTGTTGATATCTGAAACGAAACCAACAAGATATCAATTAAACATCATCGTAGGAAATTACCTGACATTTTCCCTTAGATCGTGAATGACTGTTGAAGTTATGAATAATCATGAAGTGGTAATTTTTCCTTGGATTGTTCCTGAATCTAAAAAGGTGATATCAAATAGACATAAAAATTTCCTCTTCTGAGTAGTAATGATCCCGTGAGTAAAAATAAATGTTATTTAAGAATCTGAATACTATATAATTAACTGAAACTATATTCATCAACAAGCTCTTTCTCGTCCTCGAAGGGCATCTAACGAAAATAATGTATTTAAATCACAAGATTAAATTTGTTATCAGCAATGACTGATAAATTAAAATTATGTTGATTCATAATACTGAACAAAGAGGTTATATTTTCAAGAATTATTATTGTGTTATATATTCAATAACATATATTGTGTGTATATGTTACCGTGAAAGACCGAAATTGGAGAATGTTGACATTCTCCGGTGAATGTCAACCCATACCAAATACGTTGGTGAAAGATCGAATATTTGGTAATATTCTTATACATTCGAACCATCACCGGTGTATGTCGACAAGCACAGATATGCTCTGGTGGATGTCGAAACGAGAAACCTCTAAAAAGTACTTTAAATGCTCTCAAAAAGTCTTTTAAAGCTCTCAAGAAAAGTACTCTAGAATACTTTCTGAAGTGATTTCTGCTAAAAGTGCAGTACACCTTTGGATTACAGACAATTAAAACGTTTTGGCGTTTTCAAAATTAATGATGAAGAGAAGTTAATTGTACCATTAAAACCAGGAGAAACAAATATACAGTATTATGTTACCAACGATGAATTGTTCAGTATACTATCTGAAACTCAACTGTTGTTGTAATAAATAAGATTGTATAACGTCAATCACGTAATTAAGTAAGTTTATTATTAATGTTATTTTCTTTTCTCATTTAGAATGTTCTGTTCGTTTTAAGTTCAACAATTTATTTATTTGGTGTTACTTAAGCTTTCTCCTATTTTGACGTATATAATAATATGTTTTAATAATAAAGTATGATTTAAAACGTAACAAAAATATTTTTATTCAACATTCACCATCAGGGCATGGTGAATGTCGACATTTGCCGGTGTAAGTGAGAAATAAAGATATTTAGCAAATATTTCGGACAAACACCAAGCGACTATGTGAATGTTGACATTCACCGGAGAATGTCGACATTCTTCAGATTTCGGAGAATGTCAACAAAATTATTATATATATTAAATACATACAGTATTCCTGATCTACTACACCCGTTGCTTATATCCCTTGATTCCACATGAAAATCGCAATCACTTGACTTAAACCAAAAGTTTATTCCCAACTTGATCGAAACACGCCAGAGGAGCAATATCACTTCGCTAAATTATTACAAGGTTATAGTAACACCACTTTGATTTCGTAGACATTGATTACACTTTTCACGTTCACAGTTGCAATGACTGAACCTTTTATCAAACCGGACGCACTCAGCGGGTCTGCCTAGCCTAACTAATAACATCGCATCCCAGAAATTGATGGCTATTGAAACAGCCGTCTATAACATTTTCCTGTGCTTAAAGTAACTAACTCATATCTTTTTTTCACCTGCTTTTCTAACAATCCTTAAAACATGGCCTTGTTCCGCATACTTTAAATGTAATTAGATGCAAAACAGGAAAGAATTAACGTCAATTTAACGATAGAAAACCAGAGAGGAACTAGGAATAATGATTGCTGCTGTCTCACTTTTCTACACTATACAGCTTTTTGCTCTCGGAATTTTAATTGCTTCATGCCTACATATTATATGGGCCTGGAAATTTTTTTTTTTATAATGCGGAGGCACTTGTCATGAGACATTCGCCTTTTGTTATGAAAACATTTTTTAAGGATACGAAATAAAAATTTGCATTTCAAAACAAGAAAACTTCTGCACTCCATGCATTTTTATGACGAGATTTCTTAAAAAAGAACTAATATTTTGCTTTCTTAAAAAAATTGATGCTCACACCTCGATGTGTGAGTTTTTGTTTCTAGTAAGAAGCGAGAACTAATTTCATTTTATATTCCACAACGGGGTTGAAAGACATTTTTGATCCAAAGAGTACATCATACTTAGGACGGTAAACATCATCTTCAACATTAAAGTAATCCACTCTAAAATAATCTCTTGTTTATAAATAAAATCAGACCTCAATCAAGTTTTGCAAGAAATACTAAACATGCAATACCCATGTAAAACTTGTTTAATAATGAATCAAAGGGATTAATTAATTTAACCCTGACATAACTTTTTTCGACAGTAATATCAAATACAGTTTAAAAAATTGATAGAAGATCAGGTTTAATGTACACTGCTAAAAAAAATTAGGGGAGCAAGCAAAGAAGTTAAGAAAACCGTGCGAGACAGCCATGTATTGGCATAAAATGGATAGTACACGCGTATCAATGCGCAATACAGAAAAAAAGACGTAAAAATATTTGTAATTAAGCTTTAATTGTTAGAAAATATAGAAAAAACATGAAAAGATGATTTAGGGCAACAATTTGGTGACATGTAAACGATAAAAAAAGTATTGTTTAGAAATGATGCAAGATTTTTAATATGGCGTGTGGTCTCCTCGAACAGCTAAGACTGCTGCACACCTGTTTTCCATGGATGCGATGATGTTATCGATAAGACTTTGGGGAATACTGTTCCACTCCTCAAGAAGTGCAATCTCCAAGTCTCATAGAGTAAAAGGAGGCCTTGATCTCGCAGCAATACGTCGTCCGAGCATGTCCCAAACAAGCTCGATTGGATTCAGGTCAGGAGAGCACGCTGGCCATTCCATACGCTGTATTGTTTCAGCTTCAAGCATGTTCTCCACAAGACGAGCTGTATGTGGTCTGGCATTATCATGCTGGAAAACAAATGAATCTCCAATGGCTGCAACGTAAGGTATGACATGAGGTCTCAGTATCTCGTCTGCATACCTTCGGGCCGTCAAAGTACCATTCCGAATGATATGCAGGTCCGTTCGTCCACCTATGCTGATTCCACCCCATACCATAAAACCAGCTCGTCTGTATTGTGACCTTTCACGAACGAATGTGGGGTTATTTCGAGTGCCCCTTTCCCTCCATACCAAAACACGTCGGGTGTCACACTCCAGACTGAATCGGGACTCGTCTGTAAACTTGGCTCCAATCATGTTGCTCCCAATCTCGATGTTCAGCAGCTCATCTTCTTCGGGCCGCACGGTGGCGTGAGGTCAACGGAATGCAGACCATTTACCTACGTGCATACAGACCTCCTTGATGAAGCCTATTACGTACTGTTTGTCTGGACACTCTTCGTCCTGTTGCCAAGAGCAACTGTCTTTGCAGCTGAGTAGCATTGTCTGTTCTGTTTCGACGAGCTGTTGACAGTATATACCGGTCATCAGTTGCTGTAGTGGCGCGTGGCTGACCTTGCCCTGGTCGACGTCTAACATTCCCTGTTTCTTGGAATCGATTCCACAGCCTTGCAACGACACTTCTGGCGACTCCAACAGCGTCCGCGACACTACGTTGTGTTTTCCCGGATTCAAGTCTGCCTATAATACGCCATGCCATGGATTCCGGTAAATCACGTTGTTGAGACATTTTATAGTCACCTTTTCTCAAAAAGAATAACTGAACAATTGAATTTCACAGTTAAGGCAGTGAAACAGACTTTTCTGCAACATCCCGATGTCCGCCCTTATGTTCTTTTTCTGGCTTTTGACGTCAGGAACTTTGATTTGCATATAAAGTTTTCTTCTTCTGTTTTCTGCTAGACTTTAAATTATGGATGATTTATTTTATGTTAATTATCGGTGTATTTGCGCAATTTCTATAAACCATGTTCTCCCCTAATTGTTTTGAACAGTGTAGTTTAATTTAATTTCAATAACCTTCGTTTAATTTAATTTCAATAACCTAAGACGAGAAATATTTCTTTTATTAACGTGATTTTGACTTCTTTCGGAAAGCTTTAGCTCCCTCTGCGTTCCTATAGACATTTCTCCTTAGTTTTTTTCCCTGGAAGACCAAACATTTTAACACTAGAATTACCAACAGTTAAGATATACCTATTTCCACCCCAATAATTTTTACAGCCTTTGTAGCTTTAATGTTAACTCGCCCACATACTATCATTTTTGAGTCAGTCGATGAAACTAATCCATGGACATTTCCGTCAAGACTCATCTTGTCTAGGGAGCCATCAATTATGACTACACCACTATTTATGTAATTACAAAAAATGATAACAATATTAATTTTTAACATGTACATAAAATTCGTTAAGGACTTGAAGTAGCAGTTTTCAGTGACCTACTTTCAAAACAAAATTATTTGAGATTAGCAAGACAGTAAAAAGATGGCAATATATTGTTTGAAAAAATGTCCATTGTTATCCTATAAGATAACTTCAGAGGTTACTGTAATTCAGAGGGTAAATCTGATAAGTATAATCTATCCTTGAATGAAGAGAAGCCGTACTCTCACTACTATTCATGGAAGAATAATTTTTATGACGAATATTTAGGAAAGAGGTGGATGGAATGATTGGATGATGTTCTTATTAGAGAGAACTCGAAAACTTGTATGTGCTACCAAAGATGCCACAAGTATGGGAATGTATAGTGATCCTGGAGCCTTCATGTATTAAGCCCTCATGTGAATGCATCATAAGGCCAATAAGGCGTATGTTTGGATAAGTCGAAGTACAGAAGTTCACTTCATATACAGAAGTCATATACAGAAGTTTCACCCAAACGATAACAGTTCCATTAAATACAGCAATCAAAGAATGTGATGGAGAGCACATTAACTGGAAAGGCAAAGATGTACTTAATTAAGAAACCCGGAGGAGTTAAAAGAATTTTAGGTTCATCAGCAAACAATATGATAGAGGACTAATTCATCATAAGGCAACATTGCACTCGATAAGGGAACATGGTTTCACTGAGAGTCGTATATATTATGGTGAATGATTCTGAGATATATTGGAAATAGTTGATGACAGGTAGACATATTAGACAGAATATTCATACTTTTATTCTCTTCCTTTAGACGCCAGGAAAATTTAAATGTACAAGGAAGAGTAACTCCCATTTTTGGCCATTTGTAATTGCATATGAAGACGCACCCATGGAAAACATTGTCCATTTTAAGGGATGTGAAGAAAGGATGCCGGTGAAATATCAGAGAAGCTAACAATGGTCATCAGCCTTATTCTTTACACACAAGTGCCTAAAATATTTAGATTCAAAATTATAAACTTCAGTAAAAGACATAAAGATCAATAGGATTTAGTCACAGGACAGGAAACCCCCAACGCCAAGATCAATCAGATCAATCAGAAGTGTCTCAGAATTAAACGAGAGTTAACTTAATTCGAAGTTATACGTAATTCGACGAATTCAAATGTTTCTACATTACAATTTTTAAAATGAAAGTGAATGCTTGATATCAGTAGGATATTAAAAATCTTAAAGCAGTTATATACCTGAAAATCAAGATCTTCCAATCAAAGCAAATTAAAAAGTGCCCAGCAGGAGAACTACGGTAATCAGCCTGGAGGTTGCCTTTTTAAGATTCAGTCCTCCCTATTAAATGCTGTAGAGTGTTTATATATATATATATATATATATATATATATATATTAATATTATATATAAATACATATTTATATTATATTATATTATATATATATATATATATATATATATATATATATATATATATATATATATATATATATATATATATATATATATCAAAACATCCATTTAAAAATTTCGGTACTTGCAGTATTTTTGGTATGGAGGAAGCTAAATTCCCTCAGAGAAAAATCCTGGCTGCGCCACTGTAATCAGCATATCTTATACCCGAATATATTAGACTCCCCATTATTTTATTTTTCATAAATTTTGATTCCGCCCCCTCATGGTAACTGTTATTATTATAATTTTTTTTCTTCGTATCCGTCTGGCTTTTAAATAAATATCTGGGAGCAAATCATTGCATAAGACGCGAGTGTTCCTCACTTCTCCCCCAAGAACTCAGTGGCACGCTCTCCGTTGGTCCCTTTCTGCCGATCCCCCGCTGCCTTCAGTCGTCGATGCGCCTCGGGATACCCGATATCGCCGAGACATCCGAAACTATTATTCCGGAAATTGAAGGGAAGCGCTCTCCTCGGATTGAGTTTCCACACACACTCACTGCATCTCTGGCGCGCACACACTAAGACCTGATGACAGCCACCGCTGATAATGGAATATGGTCGGGGCAAAAAGGGTTGTCCCGTAATTGGCTGAGGTGGTGGTGGCTGGATACGCCGACTGTGGTTTGGTAGAGTGGTTAATTCGCTAACGACTGCCGCTCACTCATTCACTCGCCGCGATCGGGCTTAAAATTCCGTTCTGGGTCATCCTGAGTGGTGACCGTGCGAGAATAAGATTGCGAGAGTTTTAGTAGCGCGGAGGAAACAGTTATTATCAGTCGAGTCGCTCGTTTGCCAAATTGGTTAAGTCCATAAAACAAAGAGTGGACAAAAGGTGATAAAATAATAGACATCGTTTTTTAAAATTCCCCTGAAAATATAAATTCAAATAAACGTTGTAGAATGTGTTATTGCAGATGTAGCTTTTATCTGACGACATATAAAATCTATAACATAGAATTTCCTTGGAGAAATCGTTATTTTAATTACAATTTTTGCTTGACTAAGGGACTCAATCGAACAGGCAAGTGAAAAAACATCAAATTCAGTCTTCAAATTATTTTTTTAATAAAGAAAAAAATTAAAATAATTGTTTACTAATTCACAAATACTTACTTCAGCAATTAGACTGTAACTGAATAATTTATTTTACTTTTTGTGGGATGAACAACCCTAAACGATTTACTGTGATCATCAAGACAGCTTCTTCAAATCCACACACACACATACACACATATATATATATATATGTATGTATTATACCCATTAAATCACGTCCTTAAATTATAACCTGAAAGGAAAACTAGCTCATATTTACATGGTTGGAGCTAGACTCAGCCATGGAAAGGCATAAAAATTAAATTTGGAGGCAGTCGGGTCGAATCGTTTATTAGAGCGACAAAAGTACATCCGTCCATTTCAGAAGAACGGCTCGGAAGTAATATCACCTTTCAACCTTAAGCGCGAGGGAGCGAAAAAAAAAATGTGGCTATTTTTTGTAGGGTCAGCAGATTTAGGGGCTCGCGATGCTAACCCACTCCTGAATTGGACATATACACGTGTAGAAATGCAAACGCATGAGATTCATGGGAAATCTGTGGCTAAGGGTTTTAAAGCGATAAACTAATATTACTAGGGATTGGATTTAGGAAAGGGATTTTAGATGATAGAATGGAGGGCATAATATTTAAGATATTACACACACACACACACACACACACACACATATATATATATATATATATATATATATATATATATATATATATATACAGTAAAAATTGCTTATAAGAACACCGGTTATAAAAACATATCGCTTAAAAGAACGGAATTATTAGTTCCCGGCCAATTCTCATGTGTAATGATGGATACAAAATCCGGTTATAATAACATCGTTAATAAGAACATATCGCTTTTAGTGACTTAAAATTAATTTGTTTCTGGGAAAATATATCGCCTATAAGAACATGTTAATTGTGAACGGAATTTCCAGTTCAGAAAACGGTGAAAAAAATGGAGCATTAGCCAACGAATTAATGGTTAGTCATGCCACGATTTCAAATATATTTAAGAATAGAGAAAAATTAAAAGAAGAATTTGAAAAAGATCGGACTAATATTAAGAAACTTCGAAAAAGTCCACATGCTCACATAGAAGAAGCCCTTTTGCAATGGTTTAAGATTCAAAGGAGTGCCAACATTCCCCTAAGCGAACCGATTTTGCAAGCGAAGGCAAATGAATTTGAGAAGCTCTTTAAAAAATATGATTTTGTTTGTTCAACTTGGTGGATCCAGAGATTTCGTGAGAGGCATTCCATTGTGTTCCTGAGAATCAGTGGAGAATTGAAGGCCGTGATACCAGGAGTTTCTGATAACTGGCTAAAAACCGTTTGGACCACGTTAAGAGAAGGCTATGAAAATCATGAAATCTTCAACACTGATGAAACTGGCCTGTTTTATAGGATGACCCCGGATAGGACGATGCGTTTCAAACACGAACCTTTGATTGAACATGAACCTTTTAACCATTTTTTGAACGTCATGTTTCAGGTGTAAATAGAAATTATGTGACAATGAATTTGTTATTTCCAGCAGTTTTAAGTTATCTATCGGTTATAAAAACTATCGATTATAAGAACCAGTTTTTAAAGTCCCCTGGATGTTCTTATAAACGATTTGTACTGTATATATATATATATATACTGTGGGTTTTAAGAAGTCGTATGTATTTATAATTAATTTCCACTTGCAAATAATAATTTCAATAAAAATTAATAAAACTAATTTAATTGTGGTTTTAAGTGGTTAATTCTCTAAAGACACCTCTCACTCATTCACTAGCATTGTGTCACGATCGTGCTTAAAATTCTGTTCTACGTCATCTTGAATGATTATACATGGTCGTGAGAGAATAAGGATGCGGGGGTTAGTAGTTTCTGGTGAAACAGTTATTATATTACTTACATGAAACTTCTGAAGTACGGTGTTTTCGAAATTTTCATTATGTTACCTGGGCCGACAATAATATCGCCTTTTGATTAATTGGTATCGAACGTGTTAACATTTACATAGCTTCTTAAAATCCACAAAAAATATATTATTATAATAATTTTTGCTGTGGATTTTATGAAGTTGGGAGAGCTTTTAGTAATAACTAATATCCTTTTAAAAATAATAACCACAACATAAATTAAAATAAATGAATTAATAAAAAACCATTTTTATTGAGGATTTTAAGAAACTGTGGATCGCTATTTTAAAACAACTATCGATTTCCGAATATAAATACAATGGTTTCCCTGATAGTTAAGATCACATAGCTTCATAAAATCCAGAATAAAATTAATTTTTATTAAGTTAATCATCAACTATTTCTCTAGATCTCCGAATTATTCACCATAATAAACTTTCCTCGGTGAGACCATGTTTCCCTATCGAGTGCAATTTTGCTTTATGATGAAATTTGTCCTCTATCACATTGTTTGTTTATGTACCTAAAATGCTTTGAAATCTTCCGTATTCCTTAATCAATAATATCACTTTTTCAGTTAACGTGTCCTTCATCACATTCCTGATCGCTCTATTTAAGGGAGTTTCTGTCGTTTAGGTGAAACTTCTATATATTCTGCATCAACTTATCCAATCATATGAATTATTAAGAAGCTGTTGGTTCTCTGAATAATAATTAACATCCTCTTAATAATAATATTCCCAATAAAAATGATCACACATTAGAAATGTTCATTGTGGATTTTCAGAAGGTGTGTCTATCAGTTATTAGCTTCAGACAATGCAATGGTATCCCTAAATTGGCTGCCAAATGTTGTTTCCATGGCCTGGAAGATTTCTTTAGATCCGATCTCATAAAAATAAGCACTAAATTTAGTATTTATAAAGTGCTATTGAGACAGACCCGTATAAATCATTGACCTGGACAACGACTTCAAAAGAGGAAGAAACTCCAGTGGGTTTTGACAGAGATATTTTGAGAGGTAAGGCATTCTGGGGAAGCTGTACAGATTGAGGGTATTTGGAGAAAAAGGTTCAATCATGAAACTCACTGTCTATGTAGGAAATCAGATATCAATATCATAAAGGCAAACAGAATGACTAGGCAGATCACCTGATATATATATATATATATATATATATATATATATATATATATGTCACGACTTGAACTTACCTAAATGGGGAAAAAATAGTTAACGGTGAATTAAGCAGATGGCAGCACCAGTCAGACCACTGTAGTTGGTTTTATAACGTTTTGTGCATGACACTCCAGAGTGCACTCTATTGCTACGGGGATTTTAATTGTAAAGTACAGAGCTAGGGAAAACGCGTTGTCGAAAGGACGTATGCTATGGAATGAGAGGTCGAGGAAAATGGCGAAATGAGGATGGTTGAACTGAGATTTACATTTAAAGCTTGGAGAATAAATTAAATTATTTATAAATTAAAGTGTTATCATTACCGGCCTCCAAATAAGACTCCATCATGAAGGAATATATATATATATATATATATATATATATATATATATATATATATATATATATATATATATATATATATATATATATATATATGTATATATATATGTATATATATATGTATATATATATATATATATATATATATATATATATATATATATATATATATATATATATATATATATATATATATATACATATATATATGTATACATATATGTATGTATGTATGCATGTATAAAATACTACTCCAATGACTAAAAGGTCAAGAAGAAGACTACCACATCGTTGGGCTGATGAAGTTTAAGAAAAAAAAAGAAAGAAAGAAGAAGGGCATCATTTAGATAAAGAACTAGAGAGCCATGGTTTCACGGCGAGTGGAATGCAGAAAAATTTCTGCAAAAAGCTAGCCACAAGAGCTACCGTGCCTATAAAGAAGAGGAAAAAGAGATTTCTCTATAAGTTCGGGCAATCATAACAGCTTAGAAATGTATAATTAGGGTGTAAATAACTTAATAAATCATTTTATAGTACAGTAGATTTTGAGTGTTTTCAAGAAAGATTTAATAATAATGATTGTGCATTTCTATTAACACCCCCAATCATACATCTGCAGTTCTGTTGTCTAGTCTTGGTGCTCTTAAGACTTTCACTTACTATTCGTAAGCGTTAAAACAACACTCTATTTAACACTGCAAATCTTCAGTTTTTGTGTTAAGCTTTAGGGAATTTCCCTCTCGGTATTTTTATAAATTGTAGATTAGCTAATTCATATTTTTTAATTCAAGTTTGTGATCATAAATAAAGAAAGCAGTTTAAAAATTTTTAAATGCTTCAGTAGTTAATTTTTATTTGCAGATTATTAAATTTTTGACGTCTGTCAGGCAAGATAAAATTTGTTTTCGGAAAGGGGAAATGAAAAAAAAAAAAAAAAAAAAAAAAATTGGAATTTTGAAAAACGCTCGCAGCTCGCATTGCATTTAAAATTCTATTTTCAAACCAGAAATCGATTGAGAATTTTCTTATCACGCCTTTTCAAGCACTTTTTTCAGAATTCTGTCCTCTACATTTGAAAACAGATCTTTAAATGAAATGTGCGTGCTTTTCAAAAAACTGTTTATTTCAATTTACTAACGAAAACTTAAATGTGAATACAGATTTAGATCTCTATACGCTTGAGCAAGCATGAATTTATTGCTGACGGTGAATGTTTAATATTTTGTTCAAATTGTGTTTTATTCTACTCCATTATTTTAGTTTTTTTTTTTTTTTGCCTGCTCTGGCCAAATTAATTTCGGAGATCTGAATTTACAGGTAAAGTACAAACTCTAAGCTATCCCGAAATGAAAACAGGAGAAAAATTTTTTACAACTTATATAATTACTTTTTTAACAAAATAGTAAACCTTGGGTTAAGTTGTTGTTGCCTGTTTACATGAATGAATTTTAAAATTCGGAATTAGGGTCTTCATGAAAGAATTCTTATGAATTTTCTCACACTTCTGATTATAGTGGCGCCATCTCTGAGGACTTGAACATAATATTTTAAATCGTGCTTACATGGTCAGTTTCAAGTGTTCATAAATTATCGAATGATTTAAATGCTATCGATAAAAATAAATTTTTCTTTCGTTATGGTACTGAAGGAATAGTTCAGGTACATTTAATGCATTACGATTTTTCGCTGCATTAAAGTGTGTCCGAAATGCTAAAATGTTTCATAAGACAAACAAAAAGAATCTGGTCTAGGAATTATTTGTTTTATTTCAAATTGATCTGATTAAAAGCTTTTCTGCAACTAATTTGAATAGAGACTGTAGTTTTGGATGTGTCTGTGGACTAAATGGATATTTGCTGATGCATGTATCAAGAACGTAAATACTGCAATAACGTAACAAGAATGTAAAAAATAGCAATATTTAAGTTTTTGCTCTGCGTTTCAAGCTGTTTTACAGTTTTTTTGCGTTTGTTTTTGTTTGTTTTAGAAAGTTGTAATTCTGAAAAAAATTGTAAAAATATCATGAGCAGTAGACATTTATTAGGAAAAAAAAAATCATTAGCTCGTACCGAGAAACTATAAGTCACGTATAGAATGATTTTCAAAAAGTCAAAACAAATTAAAAATGAACTATTAAGTCATTGTAGACAAGTTAGATAACTTATAATGCTGTTGATTGTTCTCCTTTGGATAGTTGGACATTGATCAGTCGGAAATGTCAAACGAATGCGAGAATAGTTTGGAAATTAGAAGAGAAAAAATTGCAAAATTTAAAATCCTTTTAATAAAATGTTTCCCCCCTTTTAACGTAGGATTACGTTCCTCCATAACGGTTCCCCGGAAAGCAAAATTTCAGACGCTAAAACCGTCTGTCCGTACCTTGCGAGTTATAATTTTGGCAGCGTGCCAAACCCAATCTGTATCGCTCGGACAAGCAGTAAACAATTAAACAGAAAAGTAACAAAATGCGTCAAAATTTTGACATACATATATGTATATATATACATACTTACATGTATATAGATACATATATACATAACACATACATACATTTATACATACAAAAGAAATAAGCAACGATAAGTAATCCTACGTTAATAACCCGCGGCAATTTCGTTTGAGACTACCTGATTTTTTTTTAATAATTTTCTCATTGATTATAATAAATCATTTCTTTAATGTCAAACTGAAAGTAAATTTTTAATTCCGAAAACAGAACAAAAATACTGTTTTATAAGCCAATGGTTTTTAATGATTTTAACTTGTACACTCTTGACATATCAGACCCTACGCGCCCTAGGTTAAAAAGCGCAATTAACGCTAGTAAAATAAATTTTACACATATTTTTCGCTAACCATCCACGCGCCCCAGGTTGAGAATCACTGCTTTAAAAAGTGCAATGCACCGCTTTACGTAGAATGAAGCAGAAGCCCGAGTAACACACATCGTTGGCCCAACAGCAAATTTTCGTTACATCGTCGGGTTGGCAGAAGTTCCAGAAACTAAGATGGGTCAACTGCAAAATGTTTATGTTCGGCCAAGAATTATAAACTGCTGTTCGCCCAACTGCAGATTTGTGTTGTTGGGCCAACAATTATAAAATGCTGTTGGGCCAACAAGTATAAAGTTGGGCCAACAAGTATGCTGTTGGCCCAACTGCAAATAAGTGTTGTTGGATCAAGAGCATTATTATTTAGTACCCAATGGACAGCGGACTGTATAACACTAAAATACTTTATTAAAAACTTGAATGCCACACACACTGCGGCTCACAACAGGTTAAAGGGCACACGTTCGAAAACGTCGGTTCACAAAGGTACACACACTTCTAAAGCACACACAGAGAGAGAGAGAGTTCAGAGCGGAACCCAGAATTCAAAATAACAAGAACATTTCGTTACCAAAGCAACAATCAGATAAAATAGCTGACTTGCAATGAAATCTGTTATTGACAGATTAAGCACGTTACTCAAAAAATTACTTGAAAGATAATATTACGTGCGAAGACTTCATGACGTCACTGCAAGGCTGGATGGCATAAATACTTACCAATTATAGACTGGATTTTGATGAGGTATTGACGTACTGAGAGAGCGCGGGAAATCTAGGAGACTGGAGGTCTCGATTGAACTGTATTTATGATCCCCGCTCTCCCTAATCTTTGTACAATGGTTCAACGGAACAAACTCATGAATATTATTATTATTGTAAATATGTCATATTAAACCAAATGTAAATACGAGCCATTTATCCGTTTCTACTTGAATACTAAGAGTCACTTATACATCGGTCTCGACGATCCGGTTTACAGTAGGCATTTAAATAAAGAACACGTTGTTTTAAAATAAATTTCTCACTGGTTAGTTTTTTTTTCTCCTGGGCATTAAATTGGCCATGTGAATAGCTACAAAATAAATATATATATATATATAAATAAATAAATAAATAAATAAATAAATAAAAATAAAAATAAATAAAAATTAAATTAAATTAAGATTAAAAGTTACAAAAAAAAATAAATAAACACTCATTTCATTAAGTTTCATTTTCCGAAACAGAAAATAGAATTTAATTAAAGACATGCATTTCCTAATATGGGTTTAAGAAAACCCTGACAGGAAAATTCCCTATAGCAGATCTGCGAGGTCAACTGATGCGTTGATTGTTTCAAGGTGAAAGATGTAAGTAAAATTTATAGTAGAGTATAGTTGTCCGAACAAAGAACATCCCAGTTAAAAAAATTAGCCTTTATCTGTACATCTGACGGGAAACATACATCTTTATACCTTGACAGCATCATAATAAGAAATTAAACTTGTAAACTCATTTCCGTTTGTACGTATGACAGCCTTAACCAAATATTCCTTAGGCAATATATTACCAGACTAAAGTTACCGATAATAACGGGCTAAAAATTAATAACAGTTATTTAATTTTATGCTTTGTACGGTTTTACTTATGTTTTAATCCAGTGCTTTATAATGACTTGCAGTAGAAGAGTTTATGGAAAAAGAAAGCAAAACCCACCAAAATAGTTGTCATCAAAGTATTCTTTGTAATTACCTCTATCTACAGTAAATAAGCGGGTTCTTTGGGCAGTCCATGAGAGAAAACTGCTCCATCAATTTACTTCATTTTGGCCTTAAATGAAAGATTTTAATCTATACATGTGTCAAATTTGGTTTTTGTAGCCGCAATTTCTATTAATTAGCGATAATTTACAATTAAAAATTGCTTTCTGTGCATGCTCAGTGGCATGTTTAAATCTGGTTCTAGATACCACCATGGAGCTAAAGAGCTCTTATACACAGTCCAGTCACATTATTGTGACCTCCTGTCAAAATCCAGAATAACCACCTTTCGCAGAGCGAGCGGGCCGCTGCGAGACGTTCAGGAAGAGAGTCAATTAGGTTCCTGAAGGTGTTCACTGGGATGTTGAGCCATGCCGACTCCAGTGCCTGTGCTAGGTTACGCGGGTGAGGATCCATGGTGCGAATAACCCGATCGAGGTGGTCCCACAGATTCTCGATTGGGTTCAAGTCCGGGGAATTTGCTGGCCAAGGGAGTACGGTAAACAAATCCTGGTGCTCTTCGAACCACGCACGTACACTGCGAGCTTTATGACACGTCGCATTGTCCTGCTGGTAGATGCCATCATCCTGAGGAAAAACAATTCGTATGTAGGGGTGAACATGGTCCGTAAGGATAGATGCATACTTATGTTGATCCATCGGGCCTTCCACAATGATGAGTGAACTCAGAGAATACCACGAAAACATACCCCAGACCATAATGCTCCCTCCTCCAGCTTGGACCCTTCCGGCAATTGTTGCAGGGTGTTTGCTTTCAGACGTGTCACGCCGTACACGCCAACGTGCATCTGACCGATGGAGCATAAAACGTGATTCATCAGAAAAAGTCACCTGTCTCCACTCAGTGGAAGTCCAGTTGCGGTACTGGCGAGCAAATTCCAGCCTTCGTCGCCAATGAACAGCAGTCAGCATAGGCGCATTAACCAGGTGTATGCTGCGGGGGCCCATACGCAGCAACGTTCGCTGAACCGTCATTGTGGAGACACTGTTGGTAGCCCCTTGGTTCATCTGGACTGTCAGTTGCTCAACGGTTGCACGTCTATTCGCCCGAACGCATCTCAGCAGTCGTCGTTCACCTCTGCCAACTATGGCCCGTGGTGCACCACATTTGCCACGATGCTTATTTTGGATAATGCCATTTTGCCATTCATGGTATACTTTTACCACAGCGGCCCGCGAACAGTTTACAAAATTAGCCGTTTCGGAAATGCTTCCACCCTTGGCCCGAAAGCCAATGGTAATGCCCTTTTGGAAGTCGGATAAATCGCTCCGTTTCTGCATGACTGCAAGAACTGAAATGATTTCCGAATGCCTACAACACACTTTATATATCCACCAAATTTGCTGATGACACGTGCCTTCCGTGACTCGTTATTTAACGTTGACGTCAAAAGTAGGCGGTGGTCACATTAATATGACTGGACTGTGTAGCTTCATGATACTCACTAAGCACGAGGCCACATAAACACATTAATTTGTTTCTGCGCATGCTCAGTGACATTCTGCCTTACAGTGCCTCGTGCTTACTAAGTATTTAAATTTGGCTTTAGATACTTACTAAGCACGAGGCCTGCACATAAAGACGCAAATTTGTTTATTCCGAGGAATATCTCCAGCGCTGTCTCTGCCTTTAGCGCTGTCTCTCCTTTTTATTTTTAATTATGTTTGTGAGTTATAAAATTAAACCTGACGGAATTTTTTTTTATTTCGCGCTGTTGAGTAACTCTATTCCTTTTTATTGGGTTCAATAGTAATTTTCCAAAGTGTATTTCTCTATTCTAAATTTTATGATTTTCAACATTTGGCAATGATGTGTTGAGTATAATTTGTGTATTAGTACATTTATTCATGAAGCAGTCATGTTTTGATGGGTATCAACTAATAAATAATAAAGAATAATTAAGGTACAATGCAAGGCAAGGCTTAATAATGTCAACTGCTACGTTTGAATCATGAATGATACAAATGGATTGTGTTTTTCTTGCAATCTTGAAATGATCTCAAGCTGGGTGCTTTCAGATTTTCAATTCCTAGGTTTAGCAGTAGAGAAATTTCCTTATATCTTTAATTGCACTGCGTTTAATAAATTTAACTTTTAAAAAATGTATCAGTAGATGATAATAATTTAGCGCCATGTAAAAGAATAACGATGAAAAAGTTTTTAAAAAATCATGCATTTATTTAAACTTTACCCTCAAATAGTATAAAAAAAATGCTTTTGCTAATCTGTGATTAGAAAAATATCTACAGAAATAGAGTCAGCGTTGTTTAAAATGGTGACCATAGGCGTAGCATGCTTCAAACTTTTTGAGGGGGGGGGGGGGGCACGAATTGAATTCAGTTAGGGTCCTCCTCAGCGCATTCACTGCCGAACGGTTCTTAAAATATGAAATATTATCATTTTTTTAGATTGAATAACAATAGAATTGATGTTTGAGTGGTATTCAAAAGTTATATAATAAGAAAAATAAATATAATATAAATGAAATGAGAAAAAAAAATATAGCATCGAATTTTTGTTATGGATCATATCATTGTTAAAAACTATGTTAAGGCTAAAGATATAATCGAAATCTTCAAATTCACAGTTTGAAAAAGCGGGGGAAAACCAACTTTCTAAAAAGTTTTCTACAATTTTCCGATTTTAACTGGACTTTTATTAACGTTTTAATTTATTTCAAGTTAAGTTGTGGGGGAGCCACGTGCCCCCCTGTGCCCCACCCCCGACGCTACGCCTATGATGGTGACAAATATCCTATGATGGTGACAAATATCTGTGATGACACCAGATATTCTACCGTTAGTTCTTAACCCATAAATAGTACGTAACCAAACTGGTTACGGGTGGTCTAACTGACCTTATAATCCCGAAAGGTGGCCAAAATTTATATGCATTAGGAATTACCCTACTACCATATTTTATGATATAGTTATCTCATTTTGATCTCAGATTTAAGAAGCGCCACTCTCAAGGTTGTAAATCTAATCCTTAAAAGATGCTTTTTTTTCCCACGCTTGTAAATAGAATTATGAAGAAAAATCCTTCATAAATCTCAGTAAATACTGTCTGTCTTTCAGCCAAGGCGAGCTGAGAACTTAATGGCTGTTCGTGCACTGCGCATGGAATATTATTTTCCGGTTTGCTTTTTATATCTCAACACATTCATTTACATGGTGCTGAAAACCTAATGACTGTCGCTTTCCAAAACAGAACTGAAAAGCCATAATTATTTTCGCCTCCTGTTTGTTTAGAGAATAATTCATATTTACTCAACTAACGAGTTGGAAAGCACGAAACCGTTCTTGAAAAAGGGATAATATTCTATCCTTAAATCACTCCCGAGCATCGCATATGACAGAATTAATAAGTGTGACTGTATAAAATGATATATGAAACTTTTAGGGGGAAAAAAATAATAATAAAAGCCTGGCTTATCAATTCTTTATGCTTGTGTCGCCATCTGTTGACAGTTTTGTGATTTATTTGTATTTGCACAGGAAGTGACACTACTTGGAAGTGAGAAGGTTGAAATAGATGTAACTGATACAGCAACAGATATGTTTCTCCTCAAATAGATTTATGACCAGTTTTTTAGAGATATTAATGTGTTGGTTTTTTTGCCGCACGAATAGTCGAAGTTTGTTAATGAACGCTGCGCTCTGACATTTTCTTCCAAGCCTGCATAAGGAAACTTTCAAAAATATGCTCATTAAATCTTCTTTTAAAAGACCTTTGTGCGTCACATATAAAATTAATATGAGGTTAAATATAGATGGAGATTTATCTCATGCAAATAATTATCTAATTATAACTAAATGGGATTCATACAGCTGCAATTCAAAAATCATTTATGTATTCATTAAAAGAAAACCATAAATCATAGTATTCAATGGAAATTTTTTCATAGCCCCTCATGAATTATGTATTAATCTTAAATATCAGGGTTTAAATATCAGTTTCAGTTTTTTGTTCCTATCCTAACGAAATAGCTATATTATTCATTATTTCATGAAAATTTCAGTGATATGGTAAATGTAATATGTATATTGGAAAGAGCATTGCTTGCAACAGTGTATTATTCCTGAATTATCGTCAGGAAGTGGACAAAATTATAATTTTAAATTATTTATCTTGATTTATAGGAAATTTGCAATGATGAATGGTTAACAAAGGTATAGCAGAATAAATAATTTTTATACCATGAAAAAGGAAGAATATTTCCAATCGCATTGGAAAATCTAATCTGGCCAGTCATGGCCTAAATTGACTTTCAGTTATCCATAATACTTAATGGACTTTACACCAAAAAAGATAATAGTTCAGAGATTTACATATACTGCTTAAAACAGGGTTTATACAGATAATAAATTGACAGAATTTATCTTTTTTTTTTGTCTTGAAAGTCTTGTGTCATCATTTTGCAAGAAATATCGATATTCTTCAGAAAACTTTATTTTACATGAAGTAAATCTTCAAATAATAATCTCAACTGCGAGCTCTCTGATGAATGAGTATTAATATAGCAATAAATACCCCTAGCGACTGTTTTGCACAATTGCGGAGGATCAAATAAGAAAAACAGTTTAACACGGGATCTAGATGAATCTAGTTACTCGCTAAAATAGACATTTTGCATCATAGTAATTGTAGCTCTCTTTATTAGCAGTCAATTCATTATAATTTTATTTTTCGAGCTTTGGGATGTTTGCTACTTCACCCATCTCATTGGTAAAACTTTTTTTTTTTTAATTACAATTTTTTTATTAGGTGATTCACTCGAGAGAGGCCTCGAATATTCTGTAATAACTTTCGCTAAGACAAAGCAATCTGAACGAGAGAACGTACAAATGGCTCTTCAGTAGATGGTAAGTCACATCACACTGTTCTCGAATGAGGCATGGTTCAATTTGTAGGGTTATGCTATCTTGCAAAACACCCTTATATGGGACGCTGAAAATCCCTTTGCCACTCACCAAACACCATTAAAAAAGTTGGTGTGGTTCACGATATGTCGGTTGCAGATCATAGGCCCCATTTTCTTTGACACCGATGTGTACACGGATATTTTTGAACAGTTCGTGATTCTACTGAATGATCGTCAGTTAACGGAAGGTTACTTTCTACAAGATGGAGCAACGTGTCACACATTGGCAACGATCATGGCGAAAATTGAGTCTTTCATCGGCAACAAGGTAACTTCAAAGTGCTTTGGCCACCACAGTTGCCGAATCTGACACCACCAGACTTCTTCCTTTGGGGAAAGTCTATCCGTCTATCGGAACAGGCCTGGCACGGTGGAAGGTTTACAGAAAAACATCCAACCGGATATTGCTGCTATTTCTTTTGATATCCTTGCCAATCTGGCCAGAAACATGGAATGCTTCGTCGAAGCGTCGAAAACGGCAGAAAAAGGAGAGCACTTCATTCATACCACATGAAGATACCACTGTCGATTACATACCACTGTCGATTACACATTAGTCAAAGTATGTAGCGAATTTTTCGGTTGAGACTGCTTCATCCTAGCGAGAGATATTACAGAATATTTGAGGCCTGTTTGGAGTGAATCCCCCTTTAGTTAAGTTAAACGTGGCATTTTGGGGAAATTAAATAAAAGGTATTTTTTATCCTTATTTTTAAGACCAGTTTGACATCACACTAGATAGGGAATGTGTGCTCAATGGTAATATATAGGATGTCTATAAATTATTGTCGCGGTTTCCTTACCTATTAACTTTTGATTTAGGAACATGGCGAAAAATGTTATTACATATTCCTAGTGTACAACTGAAAAAGTTTTTTAATAGCACAAAGTTATGAATACACAAAATAATGAATTATGAGCACAAGGTTAGATAGTTTCCCCATGGCAGCTTTTCGTGGCACGTAACACACAGAGACGGTACTCAAGTTCCCACCAAGTGTTCTCCAAAATTTGCAGTATACCACTTTGGATCGCAGTAGCAATCCTGCGCTTCAGTTCATGCAGTGGGGTCACAGGGATTTTGTAGACAATGTTATTGACATACTCCCACAAGGCGAAGTCCAGCGGTGTGATATCTAGCGATCTCGGAGATCATGGAATGGATCCATCTAGTCCACACCATCTGTTAGGAAAGGTCATGTCCAGGAACTCCCGTACAATTATGCCGCAATGTGGTGGTGCACCATCTTGCTGGAATATCACATGGGGCTGACGACATTGCTACTGGGAAACCTCATACAAGTGTATGTTTAGGTAACTCACAGAGTTTACTGCTTTCTCGATAAAGAAAAATGGCCCGATAACTTCAGTGTACGATAAGGCGTACCAAACATTAACCTTCGAGCCA
This sequence comes from Dolomedes plantarius, assembly GCA_907164885.2. NCBI lineage: Eukaryota > Metazoa > Arthropoda > Arachnida > Araneae > Dolomedidae > Dolomedes > Dolomedes plantarius. The sequence goes on from OU015500.1 coordinate 45,609,625, forward strand.
TCTCTCTCCAGTTCTAGATATGTGTGAGGGTTATCTGAGCCCCTCTGGACTGCGAAGAAACACTTCTTGGACGAGATCAACATTTTTCCGTGAGGTGAGTGGTCTTCCCGCTCCATTTTGGAGTAGGAAGTTAACCGTTTCCTGAAACGGTTTCAACCAACATCAGATAAAATTATCTGAAGGTGGGGATCTTTCCTGTACGTACTCCTGAAGCAAGGTTGTGTAGTGGCGAAGGTTGTGACGAAAATGCTGGAGAACACTTGGGGGTACTTGAGTTCCGTCTCCATGTGTGACGTGCCACGAAAGGCTGCCATGTGGAAACTATCTAACTTTGTGCTCACAATTCATTAATTTGTGTATTCATAGCTTTGTTTGTACTATTAAAAACATTTTGAGTTGCACTTTACGAATATACAATAACATTTTTCTTCATGTTCTTAAATTAAAAGTTATTACGTAATGAAACCCCGCCAATAATTTATGGACACAATGTAGATCACATAAATGATCCAGATTTTGTGTGATTAAACAAGCAAATTGGAACTTTAAACAAGTAGAAAAAATGAACATTTTAGCCATTCTGTAATAATAATAATAATAATAATAAAAATAAAAAAAATAATAATAATAATAAACTGCCTTTAAACTAAAATGTATGGAAACGTGAATTTAAAACCTGAAGAGTTACTGTTAACAGAAAGTCGACTAGTTTCAGTTCCATGGCTTTTAACTATCTCCTCCCATCTGTTGGATATTCCGTTGTGGTAAATTCAAGTGAATTTACTCAATGTTTCAATTGAGTTGACAACAAAATGGATTTGATTTTATATCAGCATTATAACCAAATTTTTTTACACCAGAAATAGTCTAATGAGACTATTCTGGCGTAGAAAAAATCATTCTATGTTTAGTGATTCCCCCTTTCTGCCCCGACACTTACGACCTGTTCATACTGAATCCGGAGCGTTACGTAGTGTCAGCGTGAAAAATGCTAACCAATCACTGAGTCATTTTAACCAATTCATTAAACACGTGATATGTCAAACCAATCACAGGTCATGTCAACAATCTTGGAGTCAACATAGTAATGCAACGCAACGCTCCGAATGCAATGTGAACAGGCCTTTAGAATTATCACTTCTTGGATATTGAGAAGTACTCCCCAAGAAGTTTATATATATATATATATATATTTACAAAGGAACTTCGATCTATCATTTTTCAAGGGACCGATTGCACTGAATGATAAATGTGGGAAAACCATGGATGCGGGAGCAAAACAAAGAAATGGTATCATTGGCATTGGATGAAATAAGCGACACATACGGGAAAACGATGATTTGGGGAATGATCGAACGCACTACTCATAGCCATCAGTAGCGCGATCTATCAATCGGAATTCAATCAAACTTGATAGAGGGACTAAGGCCGACGTGGGAAAGAGTTTCCGTGAAAAAAAAAAAAAAAGTTCCAAAAGTCACCGGTAGGGAAAGATATGGCTCTGTTCTTGTCGGTGCACTCCAAAAACTTGCCTAAAACGCAAGTAAAACATCAAAATGCAAATTCGCGACTACATGGTTGACAGCAGCGCCAGTATTTCGGGCTATAAAGATAAGGGGTGAATACCTAAAAAGCTGTAATAAGCAGGCAAATGAATAACAAAAAATTTCACTGCAACACCACTTTATGCAGCAAATTCATTTCTCCCTCCTTCAATGTGACCACCTACCTGGTGGATGACACATTGCATTCTGAACACAACGTTCTCAACGGCCGAGCGTAACATATCACTATGAATGTTCATCACAGTTCGGGATATGTTGTCCTTTAGGGCCGCCAAGTTAGAGCCTTCACCAAGATACACCTTGGACTTCAAACAACCCCACAGAGAGAAGTCACATGGGTTAGGTCCGGGGAGCGTGGTGGCCAAGCAAGTGGAAAAAAATGACTAATGACCCTTTCTTCTGTAAAGCGATGGCGCAGCAGATTTTTATAGCCCAAAATACTGGCGCTGCTGCCGATTAGGTAGTCACAAATTTGCATTTTGATGTTTAACTTGCGTTTTATGTAAATTCTCTTGTGCGCCGACAACAACAGAGCCATATCTTTCCCTATCGGCGACTTTTGGAACTAATTTTTTTTTCATGGAAACTCTTTCCCCTGTCGTCTTTAGTTCCTCTATCAATTTTGGTAGAATTCCGGCTGATAGATCGCCTTACAGGTGGCTCTGAGTAGTGTCAATTTAATAAAATCACCCTGTATATATATATACATACATACATATATATACATACATACACAATAGGCATTTTAATTAAACAAACAAAAAAATTAAATGAAACAAAATCCTTATGAAATATACCTATTATTAAATTAACTAAAAAAATTAAAAATATGTAATAGTGACTATTTTTGAAAATAAAAAGTTTTTTCCACATTAATGTACGACTGATTTAAAAATCTTTTTATAAATATCTTCAGTAAAATAAAATTTTGGATTAAAAGCAAAAAATGGGATCCCAATGAATAAGTTTTATTGAAATATAAACTAAAAATATATATTGAGTTGTCAGCTACCCCACGTCATCGGTTGTTCCTAAAATTCCAACTTCCCATTTATGGGTTAAGTCACTGCGGCAGCGATGTTTGCAGCGACGTCACATTTTTGCCGTATTGCGTTGTCCGTACCAAAACCCTTTGTTTGACATTACTTTGTAATGACGCTGGAACGGTGCACAATTACCATTGCTATATTGCAAGCAACGATGGGTAACATCTTTAAAAGAAAAGGATGCATTTTGAAACGTCTTTCTGCCTTAGACAGCAATGTTACAAAGAAGCTTCATCCTTTTGTCACAAGGGAACTTAAATGTGTGACCAATATTTGATAGGTATACAATTGAGAAACAATGTTCGCAAGAAGTTACACCGACGCGACGTTTCCAAAGTGATGTTACTTCAGCATGCTTTCTTGAGGCAAAACTTTCCACTCCAAGACACAATAATTAGATGATAAAAAATTATCAATGATGATAAAGAAATTGTCGTCTTATAATTATTACTAATACTTTCTGAGTTTCATTCTACACAAATGTGTGTGATACTTTTTATAATAATTCAGGATTTTCAGGAAAAAATATCGATGATGATAAAGAAGTTACCGTTTTAAAATTAATATTAATCTTTTCTGAGTTTCATTCTTTACAATTGTGTGTGGTACTTTTTAGGATAATTTAGGATATTTAAATAATAAAGTGACATATATCTGCTAGGTACTCGTGGCTGGATATCCTAGGAAACTGAAACTCGCTTTAAATCTTTCGCTGGATATAAGCCGAATCAAAGACGGCAGGAGAAATTCAATATCGGAACTAGTAATTCTTTGTGCATTTTTTTCTTCTTCACTCTGTATTTAACGGCTAACGTGATGATGAGCCCAACGATTTTAAAACTTAAACCTACAGCTCTTGTAGATTTAAGTAGACTCAATGAACAAGAAACTCGAACCTACTGTATTTTCTGCAAACTATCTGGAGCAACGGAGAGAACTAAAAAAAAAAAAAAATGCCCTATATAACGACCTATATTCATCTATTTTAAAGCCTAATGATGTTGTTGTTTTCGAGTCCTTGCAATGCGCACAGTTTAATCAAAATCACATTAAATTGGCCCGAAGGCTTAAAGCCTTCGTGGTACCGACAACTTTGTTGGTGTATAAGAGGTCCTTTGGGGATAGGATGTCTGTTCTCCGTAAGGTTGCTAAGACAGATGGGCGCTGAAACAGGTTGCCTGGGACATGTTGCGTGTCAAGGCAGTTTCTGCATTAACTTCTTGAGTTATCTTAGTTGATTGTCATTCCATTAAAGTGGTTTGGGCTAAGTCTAGCTATTGTCGATGAAATTTTCCTATTGCAATTAATTTTGGGATGTAGAATCTGCTTTTGGTTTCATGAAGTCTTGTTTCTTGCCTCTTTAGAAAGTTGACCTGCTCATTCATTTCTTTCAACGTCGACATGTGCCGGAATTCATTAGAATGTACATGATTAGTTACTATTGCAGATTTTATGGGGGATAATAACATCCTGGGTGATTCTTCCTTTGACATTTTGAATTCCTGAAGGAGGACTTAGAATTTGAGAAGATAATGATGCGCTTAAATGGATGATGGAGTTAATTTTAAGGGCTTCTTTTACGGCCACTATAATGTGCTAGTGAATAGTAATGCCTACATTTAATTTCACATGCTAGAAATAAGATATTGTTGAAAAAAAGGTCTCTCGTGTATAGCCAAATGTCATGGGTTTCGCCAATATTACTGACTCCTCATTACGGCTTAGCATACAATTAAGAACAACGAAAAAGAAAAATCCATAATCTGATTTTCTCTTTTTGCGAGAAACTGAAAAATTCTCCGTTATTATAAGCTCTTCAGCATTGTCGTACTGCCCTAAATTTTGTAATACAAACAATAGATGATATTTGTTTCTTTGTCACTAAGGTTGGATTGACTTTATGTAAGTCACTGGTAAAACGTCAGAGAAATTCTGCTTTTGGAATTTTTTCGCATCAAGTGTACTTATCGACTATGCAAGGGGTGTAACTAGGCTGGGGCATTGCCCCGAGACCCTCGAGGTGAGGGAGCGCCCAAGACAGGGGGTAAAAAATGAAATTGTAATATTTCAGGGGGCAAAATTTGCATCCTTGCCCCGTTGTCCCTAAATGCCTAGTTAAGCCCCTGGACTATGCCCTTCAGAAGAATCCATAATAAAGGCTAAATCTAAGTCCATGGCTGATGGGGGAATTGAAGGTGCATATGTATATTTAAGTGACCCCTCTGTCTAGGAGTAGAGTTTATTAAAAATTTATTAAGTAATTTTCCAGTTTTGTTCATTATTCATGCTATCGATTTTATTCACTGGATAGTCATACAATTAAAAAAAAACTTTCTCGTGATAAAACTATAATTTATGAGGTCGGATTTTTATAGGTGTATAAAACTATAAATTGCACCTAAGTATTAATTACTAAGGAATAAATTGAGTGCTAAATTTTAAAAGTTAAAAAAAAAATATGAGGTTAGAGGCCGTCAGACTTTTCTCGTTAACTAATTTGTTCAGATGAAGGTACTTCCAAAGAGATTAAAACATTTTTCATAGTCTTACGAGCACTAAATGTACCGAAGAAACAAGGAGGATTTCAACGCTTGTCAAATGTTTAGGTAGATGTCAGATTGGATATTTATTTAATAGCTTTCTTTGCATGGCAGCTACTGCCATCTGTCGTGAAAAAGAGAAAATAAGTACAAGTTCTATTAACTCTTCCTTAAATCAGAAGATGGCAGCACTATACATTAAAACTCAGCAAATTTCACAGTGTAGATCAGTGGTCCGCAACTTTTTTCGACCGAGACCCACTTCTTTAAAAATGAAAAATCGCTCGACTCCGATGGATTTTTTTGGTAGTAGCAAAAATTTTTTTTAATTAAGAAAACTTAACAAAAAATTAAAAATAAAATAAGCGAATTTTGACAAACTATTTTAAAAATCAATGAACTGTAGTCTTGTATATATATTTATTTACTTTACATGCTAGCAATGAAAACATGTTTTGGTTACCTTTTGCGTTTGTTTTTGGCAAATCTCATGTGATTAAAATTTCATATTCGAATATCAATGTGTATTTGTGTTTAATTCAGGTAAAAATGAACAAAATTTAAATTATAAAACAGCATGATCTCAAAATTATAAACTTCATATTATAATGTTGAAAATTATAAACTTCATTTTTTTATGAAACTAAAATAGAAAAAAAATGAATGAGAAGGGTTAACCTGGACTTCAGATAATATTTGTTCAATATTTGAGAGAGCTACTCTTGTATCATCTTCTGCGTGAAGTCTTAATAACTGTTTGGTTTTTATAGATACGCATAGTCTCACACGCATAGTATAGGTAGAAGGAAATGGAAGATGTGAGGCACAGCCTTTTGCTGATGAAGATTTTATTGGAAAAGTGTTTGACTCATTATTCACCAGTATCATGTTTTTTAACATATAAATAAAAATATTGAAAATATGTAAATATACGAAATTTAAAGCATATTTTTAATTACTGTAAAATCTTGAGTATAATATTTACTTTTTTTTTCACATTTTGGTCCTCAAAAATGAGGGTGCGTATTATACTCGGTTACAATAAAACGCAGTTTTAAACATTGAATAAACGACAAACAATAGATGAGCAGTATTCTAGTGAAAGTGATTAAGACTGATAATTTCACAGTATTGTTTGTTTTGAATTAAAAATTTAAGTTTTTTTCCCATCGAATTTGACGTTTTCTTTGTTTCTATTACAAATTTTATTTATATTAATAAATATTTGGGCAATTTTTAAATAAAATATTGAAAAGTTATGGGTGCGTATTACAGCTGAATTTTAATTTTTTTTCCGAAAATTTCACGTAAAATCAACCATGCGTATTATACACTTGTGCGTATCATAGTCAAGATTTTACGTTTAGTAATTCAATATTATATAATTTTACTTCAAATTATCCTCGACTCCACCAATTTTTTTTTCGCGACCCATAGTTTGCGTAATACTGATGTAGACAACATGAATTTTGAGAATTTACATCTGTAATTCAACGGTAATTTTTCCATCTGAAACGCAATGCTTTTGATATACAGTGATTTCCGCTTATAAGAATCACGTTTGTTATTACTGTTTTTGATTCTTATAAGTGGTTGATTCTTATAGCCGAAATTTAGGTTTTTGGACAGCCACACACACACACCTATATATCCATATATTAGATAATTTACCATAAAATACTCTTTAATTTGCGTTAATTATCTTTTATTAAATTATTTTTTATAATTTTAAAAATACAACTTAATTTCTAGACCTATAAGTAGATACACATGATTATAGTAAGAGAAGAAAAAATCCAATATTTGTTACCACATACCTGCTAACAATTTTAACATTTCAACTACAGGAAGGGAGCAAGAAAATGTTTTCTATGGTAGTTTGACGTAATGAAGTTTTCAGGAGGCTGTTTATACCTCTATTAATACTAATAGTCTCAGACGAAGATTCACCTTCTAGCTTACGTTTCACGGTTTGATAACGTGCTGAATCTACTAATGTCACGCTTGCCTATGTGATAGTGAACACTTCGCCGAAGATTTATATGTTTCAGGGTCCAGGAAGCTTCAACCAGGATGTGGGAGGTGGGAAAAAAAGAGTCCCTATTTTTGTTTTTCAGGGGAGAAAAGTGAAATCAGACCCGGACGGGTAAAGATGCGCCTGGGTCAAGCTAATAAAACAGTGTTGTGCTAAAGCGTTTAAGGGGAAACTATTATGTTATGTCTAACAAAGAAAGGGATGAATTTTACGACTATATTCCATCCCATCTTATCAATCTTTCTTTAAAAAAGGAAAGAAAAAACGTGCCTTTTGAGGGTTTAAGTGGCTTTTTTTGAAAAAATGAAAGGAAAGCGAAGGGTGTAAACTGATTCTTAAAACCGGTGGATTGATTCTTTAAAGCGAAAATTTTAACATGGAAATAATACATTTGTTTTTGTTTTCGCGATATTGATTCTTATAAACGGTTGATTCTTATAACCACTGATCACTATAAGCGGTGGTTACTGTAGTTAAAGAATTCCCATCCGTTTATATCACAGGTTTTTTTTCTTTCAATGGTACTACGAGTAATTATCAAAAGATGTAATGATTTGTCTTCTCATTATGCACGGTTTTTGCTCGAATGTGCTTTTTCGAAGTATAATTTACTTTATAAACGGAAATTATCATTGCATCAAAGTAATTGTCTAAGAATCTTTATAAACCATTAAATTAGGTGTAAAAAAATACCTTCGCTTCACACTAATTTTTCGAAGAATTGAGGAAAATGCTGCTATTCTAAATATCTCTACTCAAGTACAGTGAAACCTCGTTTATCAGGCCCTTGTTGATCGGGATCTCCGAATAATCCGGATCAAATTTGCAGACTTTTTTTATTTAATGTTCACATTAGATCAGTGGTCATTAATCTTTTAATACCTACCGCCCACTTTTGTATTCCTGATGAAGGCAAAATTTCTTTACCGCCCATCGGTGCATATCCACAGTGACTTAATTTAGCGCAAGTGCGAAATAATTTTTAGAAGGGAGAGTTTGTTAAAATATGTACTTAAATTTACATTTTTATTTATATTTAATGCATATTCATACCTAGATAGCTATGGATGGCTACGGAGCTCATTCGTTGCTCCCTCCTCGAGTAAACTTCGAGAAGTGTCCGGTGGATTATTCACCTGTAATCCAAGTTTAGAGATGGAATTCAAAAGTAAATTACAAACACGTATTTTAAAAAGTCAAACTCGCGAACATGTTAGAAATTTATTTATTTGATACATGGAGGAAGAATAAAATTTGTAACAACGGACAAAAATTCCCACCGCCCACCATGAAAGCTTGAATCGCCCACTAGTGGGCGTTAGGGACCAGGTTGACGACCACTGCATTAGATAATAGTTTTTAACTATGATAGCAAGAACGTAACTATAATTATGCCAAATATTCGCTTTTTAGTTTGATTCAATGTACAGTTCCTGCATAGATTGTACAATAAATTATTGTAATAAAATGCTTTTTGTTGAGATTAAGTTAGCTTTACTAGAGTGTCACTGGGCGTTGACATGGACTGACTCACAATCTATAAAGAGCGGCGAGAGAGAGCGGTGACCTTGATTTTTTATCGTAATAAACCAGTGGTTCTTAACGTTTTTAATAGTCAACACTCTCTTGAATCTGAAAATAAGCTCTCGCACTTCTTTGAAAAATGTATTTCTATTTTTTTATTTAGGAAAAGACATATATTTCAAGATAATTTATTTATTGCATAAAAAATAAGACATTTAAAATACATACTATATTATTACGTATATATCTACATTTTTAAGGGGACAGTGGGCTTTCAAAATTGTGAAATTTGCCCAAAAATTCGATTTTTTTTTTTTACTTTATTGAATTGTAAAACTACGGACGAGTAGGAATGTGTTGCAAAAAAGATTTTTAATTTCTGTGATTACTTTCCTAGTTATAGGCATTTCTATTTAATTTAGATATTATGTGGTTACTAATAGCAATAACTTTAAATGTGTTTTTCTCAAAATAAAAATTTCATGTTAAACGAATATTCAGACTGCTCCAGGCGCATTTCTAATTATCGTATTGCTTTGAAATTTAAGTTATATATACTTAACTGTATATCAAATAAATCTTAATGAAAAAAATTATGCTTCGTATCTCAGAATTTCTAAATTTTGTACTTGAAAAGATGATTTATAGGTATTTTGTGTAATAAAAAGGGTGTTTTCACTATTATTATTTTTTTCTCTTTATATTTTTAATGAATGCTTAAAATAAGTAATAAGTTTCATTGTTAGTTCTATAAGGTATCCTGAAAATAAAAATTACCATATTATATGCAAAAGAAATGCGCATGGAACATTTTTGATTAGGCCAATTTTTGATATAATTAATAATTAATATTTCATAAATTATTAATATTTAATCTTTAAATTTTAAACACTTTTACATATCTATGCTACTAATCACATATTCAAATTTCAACCAAATCCATTCAAAACAAAAAAAGTTAGGTTTGAAGGTCCACTGTCCCCTTAATGGCTACGTTGTTGTTGTTTGTTCAAAATTATCTTTTTAAAACGAGGCTCTTTTATTTGAAAGAGCCACGCGTAGGTCATCAGATACCTTTAAGCGATATCTTGCTTTTGTTTTGATGTTCAAAAGGGATGAAAATTCATTTCACAAAGGTCAGTGATGCAAATGGTAACTGTGATGGATGGCGAGTTGAAAGTCCTTTTTTTTTTCTCACTAGAACCAGCTCTTTTTTTTAAACATACAGTTTATTATGAGACGAGCACAGCACAGACAAGTACAAGAGACGATATATATAACAGGTAGAAGAACAATATTCACAGGAACAAATTATTAACGTAACCTCAACGCTCTAAAGCAAATACCAGCTATGTTCGGAGTCTACAATCACCTCCGAACTTTTCTCTCTAAAAAAATATAAGACACGACCGGAGTCTACAATCACCTCCGTCGTTCTCCGTGACCGCTTATCAGATACGTCTGGAGTCTGTAATCACCCCCAGCGTTCTGCCTAGTACCCCTTCCCCTACGATAGGGGGCGTTATTCCTTGTTATAGTAACTCGCCTGTCTCTACAGTAACAATGTCTCTAATGCTGCTTTTGCCAATTCTGGATAAAGTTCTAACTGCGTACACCAGAACTGTTCTAAGTACAGTTTTTCAAATTCCATTTCAATACGTGCATTAGCTTGTATTACGATAAGATCGTCTTTTAATAAAACGTTGTCGTCCACTGAATTTAGGTCAAACAAAAATGAATTGAGTATCCATCTATTAATTTTGCCTATATTTCCCGTGGAAAAGTAAGCATCAAATGATTCACTCGGTAATTTTCATTAAAAATTTAGAACCTTCTCTCCCACTCCTAGAAATGTTCTCCCGCAGCCCCGGTTAAGAACCACTGTAATAAACGGTCTGATTAGTTAAGGATTTTGTTTTGCTTACTACCCATATTACCCGAATTATCCGGATTTTCGATAGTCCGGATTGCCTATGGTTCCAGTTAGTCCGGATAAACGAGGTTTTACTGTAGATGGTTTGGTTCGGATCACTTAAGTCATTTTTGCTACACGAACGCTAATTAGACCGGGAGCTACTGTTTAAATACCGATTCCGAACGACTACGAACGTCCATGCTAAGAGTGAGACTCGAACCCACAGACTTTGGCCCCCTGGCCATTCAGCCATCGTCCGGCTCTACACAAGTAGATGAAAATAGTTCTTGCAGGAGTGGACAAGGACATTTGCAGTTTAAAAAAAAATTTCATGGCATATGCATATAAATTAATTTGAATGAAAAGGTGTACTGGTTACCTCTGAAGAGAAGATCCCCGAGAAACTGGTCACTCGGGGACAGTTCTTTTTTGATGAGGGGTGGAACGTTAAAGCGAAGGTCAACGAGAGAGGAAGAGATTGTCACCAAACATCCCCCACTTTTCGCCAAATATCGGCATTTGTCCCAAGAAAGAGTCAAACATGACTACTTTTAGTACATGACTACTTTTTTTGTTGCTTGCTTTTAAATAGCTTTAAAAATTTTTTTAAAAATATGCAAATGTGTAGTTTCCGCCTCTACATAACTCGCTACATGTTAATCTAAAAATATATTTAGTGCAAGTCAGCAAGGAGAGTAACTTCACAGTTTAAATTAAAAATTCGTCTATTAGGACTCTTAGCCTTATTTGAGAAGTTATGTAGGTTCGCTGTTGTCCAATAATGATTTTAAATTATTTATTATTGAATTATGAAATGAAGTGAAGTCCTATTTAATAGTGAAAAGAAGTACTCGAGATCAGCATATTTCGCTGGCGATAATAGCATAATACATAGATACATCATAAGCAAGATATTCGAATTTATTAATATTTAACTACTTTAAAAGTTATTTCAATCCTACAGCAAATATTTCCATGTTTACTGTTTAAAAAATATAACGCATATAAAGTTTTAAATTTCCTCTTTCAGAAAAGTTAAATGCCGTTATATTTAGGGTAGTTAAAAAAACGACAACATGATGGATTTTATGTAAGTTTATGAAGTTAATTAATAAATGTTGTGACATGGTGGTGTAAAGGTTAACATCTTACCAGAAATCAAAAGGTCTAGGATTTGATACCTAGTCTATGTAACATTTTTTCCCCTTCCAAGTGGGAAATCAGTTTGAATATGTGTTTGAATAGAGTTTATTATAAATTTATTAGATAATTTTAATTTACCAAGCAAAATGCAGTCTAGAGGGTTTTTTTCAGTTAAATGCAAATTTTGACTGAAATATTTTTAATCGTGAGTCAAGGCTGATGTAAATGTAGATTTACCTGATCTTTAAGCATTTTTAAAAATAAATAATGGGTGCTATTGTTTTCATAGAACAGAACTAATTTTTGAATATTTTATAGAATTTTTCTTTTCACTAATTTCACTTTTTTTCTTTGAACATAACAAATGTAAAGGATTTGAACAAATTCTTAAACTTTTAATTTATCACTACTTGTTCTTTGCATTGTTTTAATTGTATATTTGATCATTTTGGTAGTAAATATGTAAGTATTTTACTATAATACGGGTAGCAATAATATTTATACTGGTGTGAAATTTTTACTGTTTATAAATATTTCTCAATGATTTTACATAAACTAAAGCTACGTTAAAATAATAATGTTTCTATTTCTGCATGTAAGGCTTGTTGTTATTGTTGTTGCTGTTTCTAATGTCCCCTGGTTGGAAGTTCAAGACCAGGTCCATATAGGCTTTACGGGTTGATGTGTGCGGCTAGGGTTTATAATAGCACCGCAAAGGTCGGAGTCCGTCTTAGCTAGGTGCCACCTCAACCCCCAGTGGCGACATCTGGGGGATCGTATCCTCTCCCACCCTCTCTGACCTCATCATGTAAGGGTTAAAACATATTATTTTCCGCTGAGAAGAATTTTTTTTTCAAAATCATGATTGTTGTTGAAATTGAATGTATCTAATGGTTAGGAAATCTAGTTGAAGTATGTGCATATAAATTTTAGCTCAGATCATGTGAAAAAATTTATTTTTTACATAAAATTAATACAGTCTAACCCCGTTATAGCGAACCCGGTATATAGCGAACTCACGGATATTACGAACGGAAATCTTTGTCCCGTCGTTTTCCTATTATACGTAATTTAATTAGTATTGTGTCAGTTTAATGTAATCGATTTTAGTCGATTTAATTCATTAATTATCATTTTTAATATTTTTTATCATTTTTTAATACACTATTATTTAATACACATTGCAACTAATGAGTTATACATTTTGTGAACTCTAGCATTTTCTTAACGGTTCGGATATAGCGAACCACCGAGTAAAGGGAACAAAACCTTTGATCCATTGAAGTTCGTTATAACGGGGTTCGACTGTACTCCATTTTATATTACAATGTCATTTAATCAATGTCACCGGCGATTTAATTATTTCTCTCCATCGCAGGGAAATAATCGTTTAAACACAGAGCTCGTGAAAAATGCACGTACCTACGTTTCAAATTTTGGCATTGGAACTGATTTTCTCGTCACCCTTTAAATTGATAAACTTGAGATTTATTCGACAATTTTTTGGAGAAAATCAATATTGTTATTTTTGTCTGATTAAAATAGAATAAATCAACATAGCTCTATAATTCAGCAGAGGTGAAAGGAAGGACGTTGTCAATAAATTAACAAAACCTAGAAGAAAAAAAAAAGGAAAGTTCAATTGAGGGCCTTTGAGGAAATACCTTATCTTTTTTTTTTGTTATCACGGGGAAAGTTTTCCCGAAATGTTACTTATCTTAGAGTATGCTTCTTGTTATGATACAAAGTTTCTTCGAAGGGTAGTCACTTGTCAAAGTCAGTAAAGATGTCACGCCTTGGTGCTTTCTTACACGTGTATTTTGAAACCAATCCTTCCGCTTACAGATATTTTTTTCAAACCATCGATAACATATTTTAGCCCTGTGTTGAAATGCCAGTAAATGCATTCGGTTTTTAGAGACATGTTCTATGGACGTACCAGAAAAGTCTAGATCACTTTAGCAGATAGTAGTCTCAGCCTCCAAGAAACAAATTCCAAAATATAAGCAACACCTTGAAATGTTTTGGAAGATAAAAGTGTCTCTGCACAACGCATTGTTAGACACCGAGGCAAGTGAAACTTTGCTAGAAAAGAGTTCTTCAAGCAGAAGTAGAGAATGGCGACAAGCTATTCAAGATCGCTATCGCTTGACAACTTAGGAGCGTTTACAAGGTTTTGAGTGATAACGCGTCCTCACTCTTTTAGCTGCCTTAAAAGACAAACATTTCATCAGGAAAAAGATGCAAAATTTGGGGGTCCAGGACACATTTTAAAATTTTTTTATTTGTTGAGTTAAAAATTTGAAATTTTTTGTGATGGTTAACCATATAATTTGTAAACGAAATCATGTCATAAAACTTCTCATAAACTTTTTTAAAAATTTAAAAATTTAAAAAAAGGGGGGGGGGTAAATTAAAATCGTTATAATTCGAAATATTATTTGTCGAATTTCTAAATTTTTTCATTTAATTAAACAGAACTATAAAAGTTTTAATTTTGATCCAGCGTTTTTTAAAATATTAATTTTTAAAAAAATTAAAAATATTTAGAGTAAAAAATTTTAAATGTAACATTTAAAAAAAATTATATTTTCAAAAGTAAATTTTTTTTTCAAATTTTCTGAATCAAAATAAAAGTAAAATAATTGAAAAAGACATGCTCTAAGTTTGAACTACTTATTTTTAATGGTTTCTGACTTATAACAATTTAAAGACGAGAAATGGTGAAAAAACCCATTATGCAGAAAAACGCATTTACAGGTTTTAACACAGATTGACTACTATTGGAATTTCGCAAAACAAAAATTAATATATCCTGTTGTAATTAAGATAAAAACATAATTTAAACGTTATTTTAAGCGGAAATGAACAAAAATTTTTTTAATGCAATCAAATTTTTTTTCGAAAATTTGAAGGATTTTGTGTTGTTACATTTAGCAGCTCAAATTATACCCGACCCGAGATAAGATTGGAAAAGGAATAAAATTAAATAAAATCCATTCTGTTTTAAATGCCACTGCTTAGTGCCTTATGAAAAGCTTTAATTTTCTGTTATGTTAAAGAGTGGGCTAGAAAATAAACCTTAATATATTGTTTTTATAGCATGCAAGAAGCAAAATTTGTCAACAAAGTCCTTAGAGATTTTTATGAATATGTTGAGTTCGTTTGGAATTTTTTGAAAATTCCAAAAGAAATTTTGTAAAAATTTGGATAAGTTAGGGTATCATTTGAAAAATTTTCAATTGTTTAAGATTTATAAACGCCACTGAAGCCGCTTCATAACTGTTTAACAACATAACTTTTCTTACTAAAATATCCATATTTGAAAATTTAAAATAATCAGTATGGAAAGTAAATTGAAACTTATTTTGAATTGTATAATATTCACAGTCCTGTCCAGGATATAATAAAACAAAAGGTTAATACATACTATAAAACAATAGTTAAGTAGTATTGATTGTGGTAATGTTTCTGTGAATTTTGTAACTCCTTAAAATGTTTATATTATTACCTTTAAAAGCAACATTAAATATTGAATTGATTTCATTAGGGCTTTCGTTTTAGGTCAGTTTTTACTATTTTCAGTGCTTTTATTTCTATTTCTTATTATTTTCGTATTTAGAGCTTGCTGAATTCGAAAAACTATTGGTAACATTAGTTGATAGTTTGGTTTAAATATATTAAGAAGAATTTATAATGAGACAAACTTTTGTTCAGAAAACTCAGAAACTTTTTTTCATAACTTATTACACATGGTGACTTCATGTTAGAACTTTTTAAATTAAGCACTTTTACGTATGTGACATTTCTACTATGAACGTATGAACACAAAAGTATCCCATACTTCACTTCTAATTTCGTGTCCCGTAATTCAATTATTGAATTCAAATTCTAGTATTTATGAGAAGGTTAATGCAAACTGCTCCCAAGGAACTGAGTAGAGGGGAACAGTAAGGATACTTTCGTGTATAAGGAGTTATCAGGAAGGTTTGGTATAAAGAGGGAGGGTCTACTAGAAGTAGATATAAAGTTTCGAATTTGCTGAAACAAATACAATAGGGGAAAATTTTATTCTCTACTAAAACAGTGTTGTCTATTGTTACTTCATAATGCTTGGTTCAGTTTGCTGTTCAGCCGGGCGATGGCCGAATGGCTAGGCGTTTGCCTTTGGTACCAAGTCTGTGGTTCGAGTCCTACTCTTAGTATGAACGTTTGTAGCCGTTCGGAATCGGCTTTAAGCAGTAGGTCTCTGTCTAATTATCCCTTGTGTAGCAAAACTTGACAGTAGCTTTCTAAACCAAACCAAACCTTTTGTTGTTTATGTAGTATACATTTTTTTTCACATTTTATTCTACCAATAAATACTCCGGGTTAAGATGTCGTAATAGTTGACTTTAAAGATCTTTTATATCTTAGTTATATTTTGGGGAATTTTTTATGGTATTTTTCCATTATAATTACACTTAAGGAAATGTATGTTGTACCATTCGAGTTTCTAGCTTACATTAAATCTTCAAATGTAGTTGTATAGATTTTCAAAAAATATATTTTTTAATATTTAATATAAAAACAATTTTAGATTTATAGAAAACGATAGGGTTTGCGTAATGCCCAACAAAACATATACTACTAAAAATTCGACATTTGAAAAACTATGATCTCTTCATTTAAACAAAATACAAAGCTGAATTGATCAAATAACTGATCAAATAGCTGAATCAGATACAAAATGCAAAGCTGAATTGGAATAACGCCGTTGACTTAACAATGTGTCTTGAACCTATTTCCAACATTAACAACATTGGATCTTATCGTAGTAGGAATACAGTGTGATGTGATTCTGAATTGTTGCGAAGTGGTGAAATCGCTTTAATTGCTATTATAGATTGCAATACAAATCCAGTGGCTCATATCAACTAGAAATGTTTGCATTTTTTTTACATTTTGTTTTTACAAAAAGTTAGTAGAAATCTTCTTATAGTAGAGGTATGTTATTACAAATACAGATTTGCTTTCTTCTCTGTACAGCTCTCATTGCCATAGCATACAACATAGATTAATTTCACAGCGAAAAACACTTAAAACTTTCTTTCTTAATTTAAGCTTAGTTTTATTCCTAAATAACTCTCAACTCGATGTGGCGTGTAAGCATGCATTAACCCTACAAGGGAAGAATTAACAAAGTCATTAAACAATTTTAACATTATACTCGTTTCTGTAAAAGACTTATAGTCGTGGATAAATTTACATAGTTCCAGATTGGTCTAAAGCTTGTCTAAGAATCTCGTCTACACTTTTACTCCGTCTTTCTCCAATTTGTTCTTATAAAAAAATTTAGTTATCCATTCCACAAAACTCTCAATGCCATAGCTCTGCACAGTAAAGAATCTCTGAAATTTTTCTTTTGGTCGAAACTTGCTACCTTTCCCTCATAACTCTCAGTCACGCTGCACACAACTTTTATTAACTGTAACTGGGACGAATAACTGAAGTCCCACAGTAATTATCAAACCTTTTGGTATATAAGACTCACGTAAAGGGGATATATTTAGATGAGTTTCTTGAAAATATAGCAATGATTTCTAAGCTTCCAATAAGCTGCCCTTGTTACATAATGGTTAGTGACGCAAGTTCCCATTGCGGGTATCTGGGTTCGAAGCCATACTAAAGCATGGAGTTTTATACACTGTCCAATCATATAGAGTGACGTCAGTTCACCCACTAGTTGCTTCCATCATAATGAAATAGCCAACAAGTCATGCAGTGAGTATGCGAGAATGTCATCTATATAAGTACCTGCCGCATCTTACGCACAAAAAAAAAACAAAAAAAAACAAAAAAAAACTTTTAATGGAGATTAAATTGTGAACAGGGGTAAACTTTCCCTTTCTTTCCCGGGGAAATTAAGTTCCATTGCATCACTCAATAGGCCTTAATGAGTCATAAAAAATTAATTGAAGTCAAACAATTTCAACCAACATTTGCATTAAAGAAATTAAGAGTGAAAGCAAAACACAATGAGTGCTTTAGAAGTTTAAAAACTGAAAACCATACCAAAGTTTTCTTTCACAGAAATCATTTCAGCATGACTGTTCTTCCCCATCAAAGAAAGAATGGATATTTTGCGTATTTCTTCATTTGTACCCGTTTGTTTCTTGCCGGTCCAGATACATCTGCTGCTCCCCATTTTACGCCTATTAAATATTTCTGGAGAACTTGTCTTTGTGATTAATCATTTACGTGCTTCGAGAAACATCATGCTTGCGCAAGAACAGCCAAGAACCCTGCGGATAATTGGGTAAAACGAATGAGTTTGCGAGAACAATTATCATTCTATTCAGAGCAGTAGAGTACGCATCAGAACACGGAAGAATTAATAATTATCAGGATTATGCTTGCTGTTTGTTCCTGTCATCTTCTTTAATGTTTCTAGGTTCGTCTACTGCAATTCGATACCTTACAAGTGAATGAATGCTTAGTCGCTTCAGTGAACTTGAGCAACTGCATACGAATAAGTTTGTGCAAAGCGAATCCAATAAGCAAACATTTGATTGTGCTTTTGTTTCAAGCAATTTGAATCGATGTACTCAATTGCACAGAAAAAAAATTAAATTCATTATAGAATAAATCTAACCACATTCACCTCTTATGAGTTAAAGGACATGAAATCATTTTTTTTCATGTTTTTAGTGGTGGGCGGGGGGGGGGGCACACCACCTAAACACAGTCTTATTTAAAACTAAAGCAAAATTTAGCCACTAAAAAAATGTTGCATCACAAAACTAATAAAATGTTATGCTTTCTTAAGAAGCGGTATATCTTACACAGTTGAACCCCGTTATAAGGAACTTCAAGGGACTAAAGGTATTGTTCGCTATATCCAAACCGTTAAGAAAAATGTTAGAGTTCACAATTAAGAAAAATGTTAAGTCACAAAATGTACAACTCATTAGTCACTATGTGTATTCAATGAAGATGTATAAAAAAAGATAAAATCCATTAAAAATGATCATTTATGAATTAATTTGACTAAAATCGATTACATTAAACTGACACAATAGTAATTAAATTAACTAAAAATGAAAACAAATGGAAATAAATGCATTTTATCTTGAATTGTTGATCACTGTTTTGATACAGAAATAATCGGTGATCTTCTGCTGACGTAATGCCGACTTCAAAAACATTTTAAGAATTTCTTTGTCCAATTCATCAAATGACTCCAACACTCTTTCATCCATTGTTTGTGGAGACAAAAATTTATTAATTACACGCATCGCTGCTGTAGCATCTGAGATGGTGGGTATTTCGTCATTTATGTGCTCCTCTTCACCAGCATCAGATGCAGAATCTTTGATTTCAGAATGATTCATTTAAATTTCTTCCACAATATCTTCATCAGCCAGATTTTCACATGTAATGACTTCATCATCACATATTTAGAACAACTGCATGTCACAATCTGAGAATGATGAAATTTTGTGTTTTTCTATCCACATCGTGACAGATAAATCTTCATCGTCATCTTCTTCAACATTCTTTGCTTCTTCAACATTCGTTGTATCTTCAGCATTCTTAAAAAGTAAAAAAAAATTAAAGTTCAGTAGTCGACTGAAAAAAAGGTTCGTTATAGCCGATTCTTAAGATTTCAGAGGTTCGCTATAAAAGGATAATTTAACATTAAATACAATAGGAAAACGGAGGGACCAAAATTTTCGTTCGTTATATCCGTGAGTTCGTTATATACCGGGTTCGCTATAACGGGGTTCGACTGTAATTCTAATATTTCTCTATTCTATGAGAGAATGTTTCAAGCAATCATATGAACGTAAGCAGTATATAACCAAAAGTTACATATCTTGGGCACATCTTGGGCAGAACAGTCGAAAGAGGAAAAGGGTATGTAATTTAAAAAAATCAATATATTGTTAGACCACCTTCAGCTGCAATCACTGCCTCTATTCCTTTGTGCATGCTTCCGAGAGATCTTTGGTATGTCCCCACTCAGATTTGTCTCCATTCCTCGATAAAAGCATCTGCCAGAGAGCCCATAGAGAAGGGCATTCTCAGAGGGAGATGAATTCGGCGTTCTAGCTCGTCCCAGAAGAGTTCGATAGGATCGGGATAAGAACTCTGAGCTGGACATAATATAATTTTTGAATGTTGTCGTCTTCCAGTCCTCGAAACCAGTCATCAACACTGCTCAAAAAATGCTTGTAGCCAGGTCATGCTAAAAGAAGCTAAAAGAGTTTGTTCAGATGAATTGCCAGATTGTTAGACGTGCACAATCATCTAAAAACAGTGTGTTTTAACCTTCTATCGACTAGGGACCACTGTCGAAAAACAGAACAAAAACGTTTGAACCATCTTCCAAACAACCCTTTTAGAGGCACAATGGGTTTCATTTTCTGAATAAACAAACTATTTGTGATAAACGACTTAAATAGAAAGTTACAACTAAACTTAATAACTGCAACAAATTTAAAGTAAAAATAACCTTAATAGCACACATAAAATCCTAGAAAAACTTATATAGGTATGAGATGTTTGAGCTCGCAGTTGCTTTTACAGCTGCAAAATTGCTGCGACGCAGTGACTCCCCGTCGTAGAAAATATATTAAGGACTTATTAGCAGAACAGGGACTTTTTTCGTACTCGATACGTCAAGTAATGGGGAAAAAATAGGAATTTTTGGAATATGAACACAAAAATTCGGAACAATAAATTTTCTTTGTTCCCACTTTTTTAAATTTGTTAAATACACGGTCGTTTACAAACGACAAAATTAACTTTTTTCTATCACTGCTGATTTTGAGGACCACTTTATAGATTCTCCCGGACCACTTGGGGTCCATTGGCCACCGGTTGAGAACCAATGATCTAAAATGTTTATGTACCACTCACAGTTCATAGTTGAAGGCAAAGCAATGAAAGGACTTAGCCCTTCTCAGCAGAAACAAGGACAGACCATCACAGAGCCCCCTCTGAATTCAACATTTGGGTCAATGTAGTTGGAGGTGAAACGGTCCCCAGCAAATGTTATACCTACGGACGTCTAACCGATTGGAAAAGTTTGAAACTTGACTCATCACTCAACGTAACCATTTTATGCTCTTCTATTGTGGCATGACAAAATGTCAAAATATAAACGATCTTTCTATTTTGCCATCAAAATTCAATTAAAACAACACCAGAGAAGAATAGAAAATACCATAAGCGTTTACCGGTCTAATACAGTAGTATGAGATACAGTAGTAGTCTAATATAGTTGTAAGGAGTACAGGATATCGTAGCATTACAATCATGCAAATATTTAGCTGTGTCATTCATAATTTATATATTTGTATCACGATGTTTTGTGACCTATCTGGACTCTAATGTAAATCCGAAAATTCATCTGAAGGGAAATTGCTCTGTTGGAAGTTGTTATGGGATTAATTCGAAATGAAAATTGCACTGCATGCAGGTGTAATGTTCAACACAATATGTCTGGAAAGAAGAAGGGTCCGTGTTTATTTACCGAGTTAGAGAGTGTATCAAAATTTGAACCAGTTTTAAAAAGTAGCATATTTAGTTGAAAACATAGTACTGAATGCAGAATTCAGTGTTTTGACTCTACAAATACTTACCCGTGAATCAGTTTGACGAGTAATGAAACGTACTGACTGTTGTATTTTAGGAGAGAGAAAAATTATAAATGTAAAATTGGGGGGCTTAGAGAGTCTGTATCCATTCTACAGACATTTTTTTTTGCATGATATATACATGCTTTTAACATAAAAGGGAAAAACCAAAGAATGAAAATTGGAAATAGAATATGTAACATCAATACAGATTTTATTTAACATTATGGTTTATTTTCTCCTTGCATTTTACTTTAACTGTCAAATCTTAAGATAATTATTTACCAGTCTTATATATGTTTCAATTTAAGACACACAGCGTAATGTGCAGTCAGTAAAAGCAAGATCATGTGGGAGTTTTAATAGAGTTGAAAATTTACCAGTTTGCGCTTAGTATCGCATACTCGAAACCTCAACCGATGTTGCTTGTTTGTTCGCAGAGTAAAAATCTGTGGTACAAAGCAATCCAGGGACCACATTTTGGAAAGAGAGGCTTCAATTTTGATACATCCTCTTGTGAAGTAATGGGCCTCGTATTTGATATTGTTTTATAGGGATATTGTTAACATGGTGAAAGCTGTATAAGACTCACTTGAAACTCTACTCTTACTCAATGTAGTAAGTGTTCGTAGCCCTTGAAGGTGAGGTAAAAGCTATGCGAGAATGAAATGGTTGAGCTAGGGTACGGTGAAAGCTATGTGAGTATTGCTTGTGCACTCAGTTACTTGTCCAGAGACATAATAAGTATTTAAATCTTTTAAAATTTTGAAAAGTGAATGGAGTCTTCAACGTGTTTGAGTTTTATTATTAATTAAATAGTTTTATGTCAAAACGCTATTCACTTTTGACTCTATTGTACAGAAAAGAAAAATTCTTCATTTTCTTTGTTGGATTTTTTTTTTTTTTTTTTTTTTTTGGAAACACGACGAATACTGACTAAAAATAAAATGAAAAGCTTTTTCTCTTTTTATAAGGTAAGAAGGAAGACAAACAAAGATTTTTGACACTTTTGCATCATAGGGGGTGTTATATAACCGCCTAAGATACAAAAGTGTCACAAATCTTTGAAAAATTTAAAAAACTTAAAAGGTATCCGACTACGTTTAAAACATCTATTTTGACGAAAATTCCAAAATTGTTTTTATTTCTTTTTTTTTTAAAGATTGTAAATTCATGTTTCTAAATTTGCTTTTATTTTTTCTGTAAGATCATTCGAAAGGAAATGAGAGCGATTTAAATATCAGCAGCAGCTATGAATTTCAGTACAATTTGAAAACTTTAATCGTGTTTTCTGAAGAACTTATTTTTCGTCAAAAATGTAAACGACTATTGGGATAACTTAAAATCTAATCATGATATGTCTATGAAATTTTTCACGTATGTTTTTTATAATACTAAGAATGTAAAGGACTACAGATTTGGTTCTAGGCATATTATTTGTTGATTTATAGCTGCATTTATAAAAATTCTCATGGAAAATTACTAAAGTTTTACATGTAATTGCATATAATGACCTGTATTTTTTTTTAGATTTCGAGATATTAACTTGTAGGCCATTACACTTAGAAGGTACTTACGTACATTTAACAAAAAAAAGTTAATCTTATATGCATAATTTTTCTTTTTAGCACTGGAGCCATTTTTGTAAAAAATTGCTAAAATTTGACCCAATTTCCTCAATTTCGTAAAAATTTGCATAGTTAATGTCTATTTTTTCATCATTTTCGAGTTTTGGTGTTAAATTCCGTCGAAAAATAAGATAGAATTTTTCGCAAGTACAGTATTTTAAAAAAAAAGAGCTCCGAACGTAGTCGGATCCTTAAAGTAAAACTCTTTGAAAATCCACTATGAAAATACAAACTTCGACCTGACTGTACTCTACCAAAACGATCTCACTTCTTGTTTAAAAATTTTCCACATGTCATTACTTCTTGCGCTCTTTCATATCACTCCAGTCATTAAGCTTGACATGAAATAAAACTTAATGCTTTTTATCATCATTACTCCACAAAAATAAAACAGAGAACCCCGTAAGGTATTTTTTTCGAACCATAAGTACTATGCACAAAAAACACTCTTACTGTGCGTCAGACTCCATTTATTCACTTTAAAACCTTTACCCAAGAAGATTCGGGAGTAAAACGAGCGACTCCTGATGGAAAAGGGGAGCCGCATTTTCTGCAAGAAAAGGGAGGAAAAAAAAGGGGGGAGCCCCTCGAAGTCAGAAGGAGTTAAGCCCGAGCCCCCCCTGTTTGAAAAAAAGGTGGTGTGAACGGCGAAAACAACTTTAAAGGTGCTTTTATCAGCGTGTGCTTGTCACCTCCAATGAGATTGTCAGCAGAGGGGATATTGTCCGCTTTTCTTCAGATATCTATACGACGGAACCACTCCGCTTCCCTTTTGCGAAAAAATGAGACTGGATTGAGGGTTTAGATCTAGGGGCTTCTTTTAGAAGAAGCTGGCGTTATATTTTAGTTATTCTTAGAGTTATTATTTTCACTATTATGGGCTTCTAAATGTATAACTTCATGCATATCTATCTCAATGTTAAAATCTAACACACGCATTCAGTATATTTAAGAGAATACTTACAGTGCATTCAGTTTGGTGCATTGAAAGTAGGTTATGAAAACTCAAAATCCAATGCTAATCAATAAAACTGAGTATTATACTAAAACTCAAATGTAAACCAAATTTAAAACTTTGGTGCTTTTTCTCTTTCCTTTCATATATCTTACTACTTACTCTGTCAGTTTATATTTAAAATGAACGCCTATTCGCTTTCTCATACATTTATACATCTGATTCTCCTACAAGTCTTTCTTCTCCAAACGCTTAGTTTAATATTAAATATTAAACACTCTGATAAAAAAACCATGTTAGCGGAATAATAGCGAAAGTAAATGTTTCGTATCGAAGTATGCACATGACTGAAATTTGATTATAAATGAAGAATCGTAATCTCCTCGCTTATTGGATGCATGCCGTATATATATATGAAAGGTATAAAAAATTTTAAGTTGATCCCCTGTAAATTTTCTTTCACTGCCATGCTTAGGATGGCATTACCGAATTCCGTTCTCACGAACCCAGGGATATTTTTCATAGCCTCAGAAATCCCTGGGAAGCCACGAAACCATCTGACCCTTTGTCTATGCCCAAATAAGGAGATCTTCCTATACAAAACTCATGAAGCTTTCAAAGAAACATCTTTGCTCAGCAATTCTGAACCGCATATTACCTCCATACGCTAGCCCAGGACACACTCGAGTGGAGGTTGTTTACTAGAAAAGATGCACGTTTTAGATACTCGAAATAAATTGCTTATTCCGGAATTTGATTCTGTAATCTGTTCAATTCATTACTTACTTACACACACACATAATATATATATATATATATATATGTAATGAAATAAGATCAGATTACAGAACTATTAGAAAAGAAATTTATTTCCGAGTGGCTAAACAGACATCTGATCTAATGGAAAGCCAACACCCGAGTGATTCCCGGGGTTTGAGTATAGAGGTATCTGCGGTTGAAGAATTTGCTGACCAAAGATGTTTTTTGCAAGCTGCATCAGTTGTGCAGGACGATTACCTTATTTGGGCATAGAAAAGTAGTCGTACAGTTTCGTGGCTTGCCCAGGAATTGCTGACGCTATGAAAAATATTCCTGGGTTCTTGAAAACAGAATTTGGTAATGCGATCTTAAGCATGGGAAGGGAAGAAAATTTACAGGGGATCAACTTAAATTTTATATCTTTCATATCCCCCCATTTTGAAAACGTTGTCTACCCGGGTGGAGGCTCTCATACATAACATAAAAAAATAAACTACAAAATATTACAATTATACAGAATATAACAGAAGATTACAAAAATATCTGGCAAAGTCCACAATGGTTCCTCCAGATAGCAGGTCCATGCGGTTTCCCTACTATCCTTCATCTTATTTGCTTCGTATGCACTTAACCATAATTACAGTATAAGTTCAAAATATAAGACTGGTATTCAAAATATAAGACGATAACATAAATTCTATGATTACATGACATATTATCTTGATATATTTGATATGAATAAAACACAATATAAATATTTACACTACCTGGAAACTATCTCTTAACACTGTCCACATATTGTATTATTAGTTCTCACATTATATTATATTAACACTGACATTGTTTGTATCACTATCAAAATTCACTCTATTAAATTTTTTAACTTCCTTGGGTACTCTTATATTCATTACAATTCTCTATTCGTGCAAAATTACAATATTATAAATTTTTACATTCATTCCATATCAATATCTCTTCTTTTTCTTCAAAGTACTTTTACATTAATAAAACAACTTCATTACATCAAAATTCGTTTCAATGGCAATACACATTTTATACCTTAAACATACCTTACTTCTGACAAACAAATCACATTTCTCTCAAACAACCGTGTATCCTCACGTTTGCTGAGGAATGCTGACTCTGAAGTTGGAAAGGAGGTTAAAACAGATTCCTCCCACCACTTCAAAAGAAAATTTTTGTGGATGATCAAATGCAGGTAGATGGATTCAGTTTCTCAACTGTAGTTGCTCTCAAAGAAAAACCCCAAAAACCAAAAATAAAATTTTTCCGCATGAAAAAAAAAAGTTTCGAGTTGTGTGGCCATCACAACCCGACAATTTTATTAAAAAAATTAGAAAAATAAAAACAAAACAAGAACAACTCAACTGAGGAAAAGAATGCATCATGACATTAAATTAAATATTATAAAATTCAAAATTCACCTTGATAATTACAAAATTCAAAATAAACTTCACATGATCAGTCTATACCATTTTTAGTTGTCCTTAAAAAGTAGTTGTAGATTCGGAGACTCACAATATTGGCAGTCGATTGATGGGAGTCCATCAGTATCCTCTGGTTTCTGTTCGCTTGGGTTTTTAATATCATTTAACTAAAAATTCTCTCTAGGACGGAAAAATCGAAGGCGAGTAGAATGTACAATCTCAGTGGGAGTTTTATAAAGAGCATTGGGTTTATCAATTTCAAAAAGAACATCTGAACATTTTTTTAGAATAGTATAAGGGCCTGAATACGGTGGGGCAAGTTTTCGGGTATTTGGATATTGAAATTCTTCATATAAAACTAAATCTCCGACTTTAAATATAACTTGTTGAAATCTTCTGTCATATCTTATTTTATTCGACTGATAATATTGTCTAGTTCTTTCTTGTGCAATTTTTCTAGCTTCTTCTATAGGAGGGTATATCTCATTATCTTGGAAAGAAATTTTATAAGGCAATTCGCCATACATTAAATAAATTGGGGGAAATCCAGTTACCGAATGAGGGGTATTATTATATTCTTGGGTGACAGAGTCTAAGATTTTTGTCCATGCACATTACTAGGGCTATTACTAACTTTACATTTTAATCTAGTTACTATGGTTTGGTTAACTCTCTCGACCTTTCCGTTCGTCTGCGGTCTATGAGCAGATGTCAAGAGCTGTGTAACATTATTATGTCTGAGAAAATGTTTAAACTTTGATGAGGTAAAGGCGGAATTCCTATCACTTAAAATTTTCTCGGGTACATGATTTTGAAAAATAGAATTCAAACAATTTATATAGGTTTCCGTGGTGGCACTTTTAGAGGGAAATGTCCAGATGTACCTAGTGGCATGATCAACTACAATGTGTAAATATTTCTTAGTAGAATTATAATAACTTAAACCACCTACAGTATCAATTGATAATAGTTCAAAAGGTTTTTCACACAGAGGAAGAGATTGCATAAAACCATATTTTTTCTGATGAGACTTCTTGTTTACTTGACAAGTTTCACAATGTTTAACATAATTTCCAACATCATTAATTATCTTAGTCCAATAATATTGAGGTGAAATAATTCTTAACATTGAAGCTATTCCTGGATGACCAAATTTTTCATGTACTTTCTCTATTAATTTAATTCTTAACGCTTTTGGTACTACAATTTTGATTAAACCTTGTCTTTTTACTACTACAATATTATCCTTATTAAAACATCTGGGTGCTGTTATATTTTCTAACATTTGAAAATGGATGATTTCCTTTATATCTAACAAGGGTTCTGGAGGGGTTGTAGTTATATTAAAAGCAATTGGGTTTCTTGTTAACATGTCAGCTTCAACATTAGTTGTACCTTTCTTATATTTTATGTCAAAATCATACATAGAAATTTTTAGAGACCATCTGAAAAGTCTACCTGTAGGATTTTTAAAAGTTTTAAGCCAAACTAAGCTGTGATGATCTGTATGTACAGTAAAATGTGACCCATGAAGGTAGCAATGGAATTTATCAAGACTATCAATTATGGACAAACATTCTAATTCCGTTATCGTATAATTAATTTCATATGGTCTAAGTCGTCGGGAGTGATATGCAATTGGATGTTGAGTTCCATCAGGATGTTCTTGTTTTACTATGGAGGCTATGGCTTCTTTTGACGCATCAACATAGACATGGCAAGGATAATTTGAATTATAAAGGGCCAAAATGGGTTTTGAGATTAAACTATCTTTAAGTTTTTGAAAAGCTTGTTGACATTCAGGCGTCCATGCCCATTTCTGGTCTTTCTTTAAAAGGTTATTTAAGGGAATTCTAATTTTAGCGTAATCAGGAATAAATTTATGATATACGTTAATGGTGCCTAGAAATCTTTGTAAATCTTTAACGTTCCTTGGGGCCAATAATTTTTTTATTGTTTCTACATTAGTATTATTTGGGCTGTATGATCCATGCTTAACTTCATAGCCAAGAAAATCAATAGTATCTTTAGCAAAATGACATTTCGATTTTTTAAGTTTAATATTTTCCTTTTCACAAATTTCAAAAATGGTCTTTAAGTGCTGAATATGTTGTTCTAATGTCTCTGAGAAAATAATTATATCGTCAAAATAATTTAGAGCAAAGTTAACTTGATATTTATGAAATATACGCCTAATTGTTCTTTGGAATATTGCGGGAGCATTCTTAAATCCAAACGGCAGTCTGGTAAATTGGTACAAGCCATAGTTAGAAGTGAAAGCAAGCTTTTCAGCTTCCTCATCCTCTAATTTCAGGTGCCAATACCCACTACATAGATCTAACGTAGAAAATACCTTAGCATTGGTCAATTTGTCTAGAACACTGTCTATTCTGGGAATGGGTTCACAATCGGTTTTTGTAATTTGGTTAATTTTCCTATAGTCAATACATAGTCAAGTCCTAGCATTATCTTCTTTCTTAAATGCGAGAGTAATAGGTGAACTATATTGGCTATAACTAGGTTTAATAATTTTAGCTTTTAACAAGGCATCTAATTGTTTCTTTATCTCTGCGTCATCTCTAGGCGACGTTCTGTATGGTCTTTGACTTATAGGAAGTTCTGAGGTTAAGACTACTTTTGGCGATTCTAATTTAATTTCTCCCACATCAAACTTATTCTTAGCAAAAACATGATCAAATTTTTGAATTAAATTGTCAATATCACACTTATCATTATTACAAGAAATCACATTACATAAATCATTATTATTACTTAAAAATGCAGATACTTTTTCATTATTTCCATGACCACTTCTCTTATTAGGATTATTATTATGACAGCTGGTACAATTAAAATGCTTAAGTAATTTATTATCCTGAAAAATTTCTCTAGTTTTAAAATTAATAGTGACATTAAAGAGTCCAATAGCATGACCAGATAATATAACATATGGTAATTGTACATTAGGTAAGTAATAAAATTTTAATGTTTCAATTTTTTCACCCAATTTTAACGGAAGCATTATATACTGACTTACCTGGACGTTTCGCCCCACAGCTGTAATGTTAATGTTGCAATTTTTGAAATTTAGTTGGTGATTTTCATTTAATGTGGATCCTGGTAAAATATTTAGAGTTGAGCCTGAATCGAATAAAATCTGGACTTTCTGTCCACACAACAGGCTTTCTACTACTGGCACTCAGTCACTGTCGTTGGTTCTCACATTAAAGTTTTTATTATGATTCTGCATTGTCATTCTTGGCTGAAAGGAAGGTGCACTGGTGTTGAACCCTGGTCTGGGACGTTGCTGGAAACGGGGCGGATAAAAATTATTCCTCGGTCTCCACTCCTGGTGTTGAAGATCAAAATTTGGCCGAAACTGTCGGTAATTTCCTGGGTGTTGTTGGAAGCGTGGACTCCAGGCTGGAGGTCTATGGAAAACTGGTAGCTTGGGGGTATAAAAAGTCCTTTCCTCTGAATTTTGCTTATCCAATAGTTTTAACATGTTTTTTAGTTCATCACAATTTTTTGTCGAACGAAGTTGGAGATCTACTTCTGGGCGTTTATTCCTTTTATGATGTAAAATTTTTGCTCTTCCGAGGTCATCGCTGCTTTCGAAGCTATTTGCTGGATAGTGTAGTAATACGCTTCGTAAGTTTCTTCCCTTCCTTTTTTCCGTCTTAACAATTGCTGATGTATTTCGGCCTTACTTATCTCCGTCTTAAATTCTTTAAGCAGTTCTGTTTTTAATTCTTCGAAGTTTTTAAACAGGGGTTTGGATAGAAGAAATAGTTCCACATTTCCGGTACACAGCTTGCGAAAGAATATAATTTTTTGCATAGGATTTAATGTCAACAGTTCAGAAACCTGCTCATATTCTGCGATGTAATTTTCGATTGACACTTCATTTGAATAGGGCTTAATAAACACATTTACATCGGACAAGCGGACGTGAGATGGCTCGTTATTTTCACCGGTTAAGTCCACGGTTTGATTCAAAATCGGATTTTCCCCTTTCTTCATTGCTTCTTCAAAACTAGGTCACCGAACAGCGTAAATCCACCAAGGTCAGTAATACAGTAATCCACTTCTGCTCGCTGCTATTTTCGACGCACGAAAGGGCGAATGAAGTTTTACGACGGGTGCTGGTAAAATTAATTAAAACTCCGTTTACATATTGAAATTAAAATTTTAAAACTGGTATCGTCACTGCAGAACATCCTACCGGCTATAAATTCTGTAATGAAATAAGATCAGATTACAGAACTATTAGAAAAAGAAATTTATTTCCGAGTGGCTAAACAGACATCTGATCTAATGGAAAGCCAACACCCGAGTGATTCCCGGGGTTTGAGTATAGAGGTATCTGCGGTTGAAGAATTTGCTGACCAAAGATGTTTTTTGCAAGCTGCATCAGTTGTGCAGGACGATTACCTTATTTGGGCATAGAAAAGTA
The DNA here is from genome assembly GCA_907164885.2 of Dolomedes plantarius. Classification (NCBI taxonomy): domain Eukaryota; kingdom Metazoa; phylum Arthropoda; class Arachnida; order Araneae; family Dolomedidae; genus Dolomedes; species Dolomedes plantarius. Next base: position 45,640,262 of record OU015500.1, read on the forward strand.
GTCGTACAGTTTCGTGGCTTGCCCAGGAATTGCTGACGCTATGAAAAATATTCCTGGGTTCTTGAAAACAGAATTTGGTAATGCGATCTTAAGCATGGGAAGGGAAGAAAATTTACAGGGGATCAACTTAAATTTTATATCTTTCATATATATATATATATATATATATGTGTGTGTGTGTGTGTGTGTGTGTGTGTGTATGTGTGTGTGTGAATGGTGCGAAGTGATCTGACTGATACATTCTTGGCACCAATGGATGTAAGAAGGTTTTATTAGTCCCAGGTTCCCGACACCAAGGGTTGATAATAATACCAGCGATAATAATACCAGTGATAATAATACCAAGGGCGATAATAATACCAGCAGATTAACATAATATGTTGGTCTTGTCAAGTGTTTTTTGTATGAACCATTGGTTGAGTGACTCAAAGAGGCAGGTATTATGAATCAATGTCCACAATTAACACCTGTTCACCGAAAGTTCCGTATTGTAGTTTTCTAACTTTTAAATCCAAGAAATATTTCTTCTTGTGCCGTACAATGATTAGTGAGTAATTCCGTGATCCTTTCGAAGCAGATTTAGTACTTGGAGGAATTTCGATGAACGAGGCCTCCTAGCTTTTATCGTAGAGAGAAATACCCATTGAGAATTCCCCCATCAGCATTAAGGAACGGGCAGAGCTATTACATCTGATGTTCTCTTCTTGTATCCCAATACGACAGTCTGTCCGCCCTGTGGTATATTGAAATCCTCTTACCTAATGCCCTGCCCTTTCTTTCGCGACTACCATGAGCAACCAGATTTTCAACAAGACAATACAGATTATACATACCACATATCATTTATTCTTCAGATTATATCTTTTGAATGCCATTCTATGCTTTAACTTTTCTTCAGTTGAGTATGTGGGAAAGAGGCTAACTTACCTAAAACTCACCGAAGGTGAGAAATTATTACAAGAAGTATCTCAAGTGTCCGCATAATGACATACGCTCCCAGAATATCCGCCTACGTTCAACAAAAGAGTAGCTATAATATTAAGCCCCCCTTCTGTTTTAGTTAATGCTGCCATTTAATCAAAATTAACTGTGATCAAAATTTGGAAGTTTATTGCGTCATTTTTTTGGCAAGTTTCCATGTTCTTGCATAAGGAATTGCTATTTTAATTTTACTTGGGAATGTATATTTGGGAAAATGTGTATGCATAAGAAAAACAAGCCGTTTTCAGTTCAGTTCTCCTTTATTTGGTTTCACATTATCACCTATAAATCCTTATACTAAATAATACTAAATATTTTTCTTTCTGTCACCTCTCCAAAGAATACTAGTTCACAGATTTGACGATGAAAGTATAGTTGATTCCATAACACAGACAGCAGTTCAAGGGTAAACATTCCACTGAAGAAACGTCACTCAACATTACTTTGAGGATTTTATTAAAGCTCTATTTATGCAATATTTTACTATCCTTTCTGAACTGCTTATTTTTCGTCTCTTGTATCAAACTCACGCTGTTTCAGATACATAGAAATGTTCTTAGTTGTATCTGATAAAGTGAGTATAAGAACAAATTAATCCTTATTAGTGTAGAGTTCTGTTGCACATGAGAACTGTTTGAACATTTTGAACAGGATGTTCAAGTTTCGCATATATACCCACATGCAGTTGTAATCATGCGTTAAAGTGGAAACTGAAAAGTCACACATGTGTTGTAAAACCAAATTAGGCTTACCAGTGACATAAAGTTTAACGATAAAATCTCATTATCAAAAACACCAACATTAATCCTGACGGATTGTTTCTAAAAGATATGATCTATAAGAACACCTTGACACTGAAAAACAACAACAACAAAACAAAACAAAACAAAAGCATATTGATATCTAAAATTTGTTTTTCCTTCATGTCTTTAGTTTAAGCTTTTTATTAGTTTTTTTAGGGAAGTGCTACGCTTTGAGTCATAGAATTATTTATCTTGAACATGATTATTTTCTTACAGTTTCGTATTTTGTGATATTGTAGATTAATTCAGTTTATTTTTTTATTAAAACATCATTTTGGTTATTTATATATGAAAATAAGACAGAAAGGAGCATATTTTTCTTTATTTAATGGTAATAAAGATGGACATATAATTTAAGTAAAATAAAAATGCCAATAAAGGCCTTCATATTAACTGTGTGACAGCAAGTAAAGAATTTTAAAAGAACAAGATTAGAGGGAGGTTTTTAAAGAGACAGATAAAAAAGGAATAATTATATATTTACAAACGATAAATTATGTCTCATAATACTTGTTAGGTGCATCAAAGAGCTGCAAAAAAGAATTAAGGATCAATGAGAAAAAGCTACTGCGATGGAAAGTGTCTCGAAATATGTCTAAAGACAATTATCTTCAACGAAACTTTTCTCCCTTTTACTGATTTTTTCCCCACTTGCCATAACCTTTTTTCCTTTTTTCGTATAGTTACGGTCTTCAAGTATGACATATAAAACTTGATACTTTTTATCATCATTACTCCTCAAAAATATATCAGAAAAACCCATAATATTTTTTCAATCGTAGAGTTTTACACAAAAAACACTCTTACAGAGTGTCAGACTCCATTTCTTCACTTTAAAATCCTTACCTACAAATAAAAAGGAACGACTGTTGAAGGAAAAAGGACGCCATGTTTACTTAAAAAAAAGTGAAAGAAAAAAAATGGCTCCTTCTAGTCAGAAGGAGTTAGGCCTGTGCTCCCTTGTTTGAAGGAAGGTGGTGTGAACGACGAAAACAATTTTAAGGGTGCTTTTACGCGCGAGCGCCTGTCACCACCAATGAGAATGGTAGTTGCTGTAATGTCGCTTGCTTTTCCTTGGACATCTATCCAAGTGCAATACGCCTCTTTCGTTTTAAATGGTACACATACGAGTAAATTCAGTGTTGATGTCAAAATATGTCATTTATATAAATATGGAATACAATATTTAATAGGACTTTTTTGGGGAGGCCAACCATTGCAAATTATAAAATTTTGTTAAAAAACCCTGAAATTGTATCGTATTTTTCTTCTTACCAACAACTTATTATAACGAATTCAAACAGCATAGCTTCTTAAGTCGATAATTTTTGTAAAATTTTATACTTCAAAAGCGAGTTAAAAATACTCGAAAATTCTTTTCTATCCTTCTTAAGGTTATTTAAACACAAGAGTCACTAAAAAAAGGAATATTTTACCCTTATGAAATTACATGCGAACTCTCTTTTTTACTTATCAATATATGTATATAAAAATTCATACAACCGTCTATATATATGAATTTACGAGTAAACAGGTGTCTAAAGATATGCACTAAAAGCAATATCAGTTGATAGCGCGTACCTTCTCGTGCAGCTATTTTGATATTTAATAAAAACAATCCTTTTTGGGGGAGATTAAGGTATTTTTTAGTGATAATGATAGACAGATAGACTGCATTTTATGTTGTAAAATTTAAAAAAAGTTAGATCAAATGCAGCGGTCTTTTCCCCTATTTTAACTGACACTTACTGAGGGATTTATAAAGATTGTTACTTATATTGAGCTTTTTATTCATCTGTTTAAAATTTGTCTATTTAAAATGAGTCTTTAGAAACTTATACAAAAAAGAATATTAAAAGTTAAAATTTTCAAAAGAACAAAGTTGAAAAGGTTAAGCTCTTTTCTTTACTCTCTTTGGTCGCTAGACGCCATCAGACTTGGTTTTATAGTTCACATCTATAGATAAGAGGCCGGTCATATTTTTCAAAAGTCAATTTTTGTCTTTTAAAGTAATGAAAACTAATTAAAATATACTCATTAATGAAATAATAAGTTACACATCCTGTTGCCGTTGGTGAAAATGCCATAGAGTGATCAAAATGAGAAGCGATTTGACTAAAAGTAAGAGGAAAATGCTTATCTTACGCTACTAAAGTTCACAATTCTTCACCTAGATTGAGAAAAATAGAAGAAAATTGAGAAAAATAGAATTATGTTTCCCCGGTTCAATGGGGAAACATAAATTTGAAGATAATCTGTGAAAAGAACCATGGTTTATATTGAATATTTAATCCTGGCGTCGCGCCACTAAAATGCCTCCGTTTGTGTCGTCTCTTCATAGGGGTTAATGCTGGTCCTCCTTTATGGTGCTCCATAATAAAATGGTCAACAAAACTGTGGTGTATTATACGCGAATGCCTTCACGACAAGTGCCTCCGTATTGGTGGGAAAAAAAATTAATTCGTGTGTCTTTTTCTTGCGTCTTAACAACAACATCACTCCAGTGAATAAGCATCAGGTGAAATAGAACTTAATAATTTTTTTCCGACCGTAAGTATATAATGCAGAAATACCTCTCTTACAATTGTCAGACTCTATTTATTCACTTTGAAACGTATTCCTAAGAATCCTAGGATATAAACAAATGACTCTCGTTGCAAAAAAATCGAGCCACATTTTATATAAAATAGGAAAAAAAAACAAAAAAAAACAGGGCCCCCCTTGCAGCGGGAAAGCCCTTGCCCTTCTGTTTGAAGAAATCTGGTGTGCACGGCTAAACCGAATATAAAGCTGCTCTTATCTCCTCTACCATTCCCCTTCAATGAGATTTTCAGTAGTTGAGATATTGTCAGCTTTTTATAGCACATCATTGTATCACCCTGTCTTTGCATTTCGTGAAAAGTGGGCGGACAGTGTGCGTTTTAGCATGCAAATTCTCCATATTGATGAATGTTGTGAACAATTTCAGAAGAAGAATCTCAACTCGAATCTTGCAAATGCCGAGTAAACGATTTTCCGAGCTTAAATATTTAAATTTTATAGCTACATTGAATAACCAAACGAATTTCCAGCTATAGTTTATGTAAAACTGGAGCGAAATGGAAGAATGCGTACCGTTTATTCGGTACTCCTGGCATTTAGTTGAGAAGTAATTGACTTCGGTGTAACTAATCTACCATCGTAACCAGGGCATGCAGCCCCCAAATAATTGTATGATACTGCTAATACATAGTTTTATGTGGTAGATATACCTAGGGCCCGAGTAGGGAGGGACTTTCCTTGAGAATCCTCAATATCCCTTTTGCTACGAGATTTCAAATTTTAAATTCTTCCAGGTCATGACTTGTGATGGAATCTGATCTTTTAATGACATCAGTCGCAGTTAAATTTGAAGACCTAGAAAAGTAGCATATAGAAGGTAAATTCAGGGGTCTTTTGCCGTCTGGAAACTCATTAGTTCATCGTTACATCTCATAGCAGTTTCAACGAATGTCTATCACGCTACTCCGCCTAATATACACGATGCTTATTATTTAGAGAACCTTGTGCTGAAACTGGAGGTCATAAAGCGCGAGCTTTTAGGATATAGGAAGAGGTGCTATAGATTTTGTGGAATAAAATGGAATATTAAAAGAAAACCACAAAGTATATTTATCAAGAAGATAAAAAGTGCTTTAAAAAAGAAATAGATTTCGAGTGAGCAAAATGCAAGTTTCTTTCGAAATAAAAGAAAGAAAAGGAAATTATTAGGTAGCACTTGTGACAGTGCAATTGCTACTCTTTTGACTTTTGTATTTGCTTTAATAAGAATGGATAGAGAAATATTGCTAAGTGTGGTGAAGTTTTGACTTAGATTTAAATTTGTGAGCTATTTTGGATTAAAGCTAATTTGTGTCTTTTTGACTAGTAGGATTAATAAAACTTTACCAATCGGGTTGGCGGAATATGTTGTCTTTTTAACAAATTGGAATTAAAATAAGAAGGTATTGTAATGGTTCAAAACAAAAAAAAAAGGGATTTTTTAAATCCAGATCTGTTTCTCTTCAATAAGAAACCTTCTTGAAAGAAAGAATAGGCATAAATGATTCTACCGTACAATATAAAAAAACTTATTATCTTTAGTTCTTAGGGGAAACTACTTGTCGTTCCTCAGAGTAATATCTACGACTTCATTCGTAATTTTGAAAGTACTCGACATTTGAAATCCATGTTATTGAAAGTCCGCAACCGCTTATCACTATTTCTTCCGTTTCGGGCCGCAGGAACGTAGATGGATCTAGAGAAGTAATAAGTAATAAACCAATTGATAATGTGGTTTTATGAAATCTTTATCAATAACTGCATGTGATCTCTCTCTCTTTGCTCATTTCTCACTGAAAATTGTATTAAAAAAATTCCTTCGGGGTCATTTTTTTTAATGCACCAAATGTAGATCGGCCAAGTTTGTTTTCATAAGCTAGCAGTCAATTGATGAAGTGCAGTTTTATTTTAATATTTTAACATGCACAACTGATGAATCATTAATAAATACGCCCAATATTCTTCAAATTTTTACTTCACCGTAATCATTATATTTAACAGCATGTTTTTCATTCACAGAGCAACTAACTTTTTTACACCAGGCTCCCTAAATGTCCTTCCACTGCATTTGTACGCCATGCAATACAATGCTAGCTAACTGAAGGAGCCAGGCGAGTAGGCTTTAAAACTAATACAGAAAAATTAGCCTCAAGACTAATTTTATTACTTTACTCAATGTAGTGGTTAAAATCCTGAGAAAGTGTAAAACAAAGGGGGGAAAAGATCAATATTATAAAAAAATGAATTAATGTCAAAAATTTGAGCAGACGCACAAGGTGCTTCCATATTATATTAAATATCATTTATAACTGCGTTTTTAAAAGAAAATATTTTAAATAGATAATCTGTTATGGGGTGCTAAGAGCAATTAGGATAAAAAACTCCATTTTTTTAGATAACTATTTGTAATTTAAAGAAGCAAGAAAATGCTTTCAATAAAGATAGTTGGAAATATTTAAAAAACAAACAGCGTGGAAAGAAAATATCCGACACGAGCTAATTCCATCGATACAATTGAAAATTTAAAAAAATAATATGTAAACATGTACTAGGAAATGTAATGTTGTCACTTGGAACATTTAAACCAGGCAATTTTTACCTAAACAATCTCATTTTATGTTAATTTTTTCCCCTGTCACCACTTATTGCCTCCTTTTATATCTGTTCCAATGCAGCTACACCTGACATTGAATAAAACTTAATGCCTTTTTAGTTTCGTTACTTAAAAATAGAAAAAAACATTCAATTTTATTTCATTTTCAAATCATAAATACAAAGTGAACGAAACACTGCCGCAGTGACGCACGTCCTTTTTTCAATTTTAAACCACTTACCCCCCAAAAGATTTAGGAATAAAACAAAACGACTCCTGATGGAAAAGAGAGGGTCGTAGTATTTTTCCAGAAAAAATATAAATAAAAAGTGAGATAGAAATGAGAGCCCTTTGAAGGAGTTAGTCTCTTGCCTTCCAGTTTGAAGAAAGGCGTGGTTGAACGGGGAAAACAACTTTAAGGATGCTTTTAGCTGCAAGCGTCTGTCAAGCCCAATGATTCCCGGAAGACTGTCAAGGATATCGTCATCCTTTTTAGGACATATATCCGCCTATTGGCCCCCATCCCCTTACTGTGATATGTAAAGACAACTTTAGTTACATCAGAACGGAAATCAAAATGCCTTTTTTCAGATCAAAGAAATTCTACCTGTTTTTTCCAATCCTGATATTTTTTTATGAAAATAGGAATTTTTGCATATAATCATCACGTTACGTAACCAAAAAATTGCTGAATTGAGTATTATATTTTCCAGATTCTTTTTATTTTCATAAAGAGACATTCTGAGGCGGTCTTTAGAAGGATAAGGCGCGAAGGGAAAAAAGGTTATCTGTCGAATTCTATTATAGTATATTATGTTATGGTATTATTAGAACACAGTACACTTTCTATTTCTAAATAATGAGTGTAATAAAGGTTTTTATTAGTTTCAGACCGTAATGTTGGCCATAAACTTTAACTCTGTGGCTTTAAACAATTACATGAAATCGATCAAGTTTCCACCATGGCGATGAATCATCAAACTGATTTTGACAATAGTTCCACAGAAAGAAAAAAAACACGAGATACATCAGTGGGATCTTTACCCATATTATGCAACACAGAAAAAATCAAAGAATAATTCCAAATCCTCAGACTTCAAAAATTAGCCGTCTTCAACAGTGTCATCGGAATACAAGTTTCAACATAATAATTTCTGTGGTAGTCGGGATTTCTCTTGTCAATGGCCCCGACAGGTAGTAATAAACATTGTGCGTAAAATATGTTAATTCTTTGCATCGAAGTTCAGTTGGAAGAGCACCCACCTCGATGCTAGGAGACCCGGGTTTGATACTTAAAGCTGGCAGGTGGTTGTTCCAATGGAAGCTGACCTATGGAGAAAACGATATTGGATTTTCAAGCAAATATTACTAATAATTTGCATGTAAGCACAAATGCAAATCATTGAAAAAACAAAATATGTAAAATTAACAATCTAGGACATGCATACAGTTTTCGGCCTTGCATACTTTAATTATTTATCCGCTAGAAGCAGATATTATCTGATAGTGGCAGAGAGGCGAAGAAAAAGTATTCAAAATTTATTTAAAGAATAATTAAAAAGAGTATTCAAAATATCAAAGTATTCAATCGAGTTCCTTATTTCGCAGGGTATCTAAGCGCCGGATCTACATTAAATCACACTTTCAAACCCCAGTTCAGAATGTAAACAATCTCTAGCAACATGCTCTAATACTTAAAAAAAGTTCAACAGCAATGAACACGTTATATATTCTGGGCTTAGCTCGACGTAGCCTAGTGATAGCGCGTTGGACTTCGGATGAAGGGTGCTTAGTTCAAAACCTGAAAAACGCCATTGAATATGTGGAGGCAGTGTAATACAGTCAGCCATACTCGTTTAACAAGAAATTCAACAATTTTATTAACAAAACATCAGATCAGGAATGGCTGATTTCCCCCGACATGTAAATACACGATTATTACGCAAACCTGCTGAGGCAACATCGACTTTAAAGATAGCTAGAGGCCTAATTTAACTTGAAGCAGCTACTCATATGCTGATTATTGTCGTCAGAAAAGACTGAGCAACCGCTTACATTGTCCAACTAAAGAAACGTCAGCTAAACTGACAAAAGGCGAAACGAGACAAGACTCGGCGAAACCTAAAAACTCGTGCTTTGACTTATATATAACTACGCAGCCAATAGGAGCTTGGTGTGCAAATCATGACACTTGCTGACGAAAAGTGATTCATTGAATAAATTAAGAGGATTTAATGAATATTTAAGTAAAAATAAACTTTTTAGAATAGAATCAAAAAATAAATAAATTATCTATTAAAAATGTGGTCCATGGAGCACCACAAATACCTTCATGTGTAGGCTGGATATGGGAACATTAAAGTCTTTTCATGTGGTCTCAGAGAGGGTGAAGGTACGAGTCATCTAGATGTCCAAATTGAGGTAGCACCAAGGGTTAGTGTTGGTTCATCTATACGGTGCCCTCATTGAATGCAACCAACGGTTCTCGCGGGAAAAGGGCGAATGTTTTCAATCACAAGTGCCCCTCACTGGAAAAAAAATCTTCGCTAGTCATATGAGCAGAGATCAAGCCATTACTTGGTATTTTAAGTTTGTCTGGTAATCAGAAGGTCTGAGGTGCGATATCCAGGGTGAGGGGTTTTATTTAATAAGCCAAGATTTGGTAAAGCGTAAGAGAGTGTTCATATGTCGCTTTTTACCTGATACTCAATTTAACTGAATCCGGGCCTTATTTTCTACGAAACGTAGCGACATAAAATGTCCTTTTGCATCCAAATTTTTTTATAAGTTTGTGAGGAAAGGGGTCAAAAGAAAGCCATAAGATCGGGATAGCTTAACAAGTAGAACATCTGTCTCAAAATGGGAAATTATGAAGTTCGAGTTTTGGCCTTTTACGCCGAGAAAAATACTCATTCCTCTGATATACTTGTATACTTGTTAGATGGGTGAATGGAAATAAGACTCCTCACACCAGAGGTACCTCTACAAGGATAACGTCCACCTCGTGAATACTGGTTCAGTCAGAAAACCTATATTGAGGAACCCTTGGACAAGAACAGAGAAAGATGAAAGTTATACAAATAATTTCAGCACGAAACGACTAAAAACTATTGGAAAATTTTCATGTGGGCTAAACAAAGTAAAGTAATTGAAATGAGAATTCCTAACATTTCCAAGATAGCTTAAATGCAAGACTATCCATCAAAGGATCTGAACGATCGAAATCGAAGTCTCGGCTTTTACTTTAAATTGTAATAATCTGAAAATCACTCGCGCAATTGTCTACTATACCTCTATTGAGAACAGTTATTATTTTTTACTTATTTCAAGTTTTGGCCACCTGAACGTACTGACAACGAATCAAGAGTATAAAATAAGCAAGAAGAGTGTTCCTCTGATAGCGTGTTTTTGTTGGAGTGTTTTAGCTCTTAAATTTCAGTAAAGTAAATCCTGGTAACCTGGAGTAATTACATATCGTCAAAAGAAAAAGATGGTTCATCAAAGAACTGCACTGAAAAGCCAAAATCGCATTACCACCATGGCAACAATTTTTTGGCTTCTCGGTATAGTGAAAATCCTTTTTGCTTCAGTATGACCTCAAGAAGTTTCAATTTAGCTGAAACACTCTTCATAAGCAGAAATTCACTTACTGTTAATATACTGTTAAACGCATTGAAATTCAACGATATGTCCATTTTTAATTAGTGTTTTTGCGAATATGAAGGAATTTCCTAACTAATTTTGTCATAAAGCTATTTAAAAATAATTTTTTTATAAAAATCTGCTTATTTTCCGTAATAATTTTTTTATACCATTAATTTAATAACATAGTAGTAGAACAATTACCAATACGTTGTATATAGTTTAAGTACAGAATCATGAAACTTCTCTGTTAAAATCAGTTATTACTTTACAGGAACTCTGTTAGACGAGATGTTCGGTGACTGGCCTACTTGCGGCTCATACCGAGCTCGTATATCAGCCGGACTAAGGGCCTGTTCACATAGAATCCGTCAGCGCCAGGGTAAAAACTTTTGACGTATCATATACCAATCACTGACCCATTTAACCAATCAGCGCCAACGGAATCTTTAACGCCGACGCTGACGGATTCTATGTGAACAGGCCCTAACTGCTCGACCCAAACTGACGAAAATATTTACGGGCTAGGCGGGGCTTTGAAATTTTGAGCCGGTGCATATCTCTGCTGCCACTGCGTCCTTCAGTTTTTGGCCGATCCCTCTCTCTCCAGCTAAACGAAATGTAAATAGATGCGAATAGACGCCGGTGATGGCATTTCCCAACCCGAAAAACTCAAAAACGAGACGCGCTACGTTACAAATTGGGTTTACCTCGTACGGGGGAAGGCCCGATTGCTTTTAAAACACGACAAATTGCCACACACACACAGATATATATCCACAACACCAGCAACTTGCTACACACCAATACACACCTCCTGCCCCGGAGCCAACGGCGGAGATAAGGGAGGGGGGAGGCAAAAAAAAACCACCTCGATATATCTCCTAGATTCTGATTGCAAATTATCCGCTGAATAGCACTTTGATGGGTTTCAATGTGCTATGGCCCGAAGCCACGGGGGATACTGCGATAGTGATATATTCGATGCCCCTGGGGTGCAGCCGTGGCCGCGTAACGACGTTACGGAACGGAGGCGCTCCGCACCAGATTGAGAAGTTGTCGCCTAACGTCACCTTCCCCAACCGCTGAAGGAAAGGTTATTGTTATGCAAATGATGGAAGCGATTTTGGAATTTTTTTTTTTTTCGGATTCTTTTTTTTTTTCTGGAATGTCGTTTCTAGATATCTCATTGCGGATTTCTTACCTTTTTTTTATTAACTTATTTTTTTTTTCGAGGGATGACGGAAAAGAACAGAAAAATTCTCGCGGTTTTGCCCGAAGGGAGGCGGTGATATTTTTCTTCCGAGATTTCACTGCAATTTCTCCGCGTTGTATTTTTAAAGCACATTATTGGTCAGTGATTGTATTTGCATTTTTTTTGGCGGTTGCTTGCCATTTTCGTTAGATGTGAAATAGACTCGCGTCTTTTACGCGTTTTTTTTAATTGAACCAAAAATATTTAGAGAATTCTCGTTTAGTCTATACTCAACTTTCTTTTCCAACTATGTTTCTTTTAATTATTAAGGCAGCTTCTTCCTCGATTTCTTGCTTTCAAACACTTATCTTTTGAAATCAACTTCAAACGCGATGCATTTGAAAGATGCTTTATTTGTATGTATATACATATATATATATATATATATATATATATATATATATATATATATATATAATACATTAAATAAAGATCGTGGCAAAAAATTATATATTTTAGGTAAAAATGAAGCCTTTTATCATCAAAAATCTCAAAACTAATACCCCACCCTTTTGTAAGTAATTATCTTTAACTCCATATCTGCATGCTGCGACTATAAAGAAAGAAGCATTTTAAAAGTCCTTAGCTGAAAAAAAATAAAATATCGCTCTTAAACAGAATCTAATTAAGAAAATCAGGTTGAAAGTGAATAGGAAAGGAAGAATGCAAGATTTAGTGCTCAGCCCAAAAAAACCTGCGATTGGATTAATCGGCTTAAGTAACTCACCTCTTTTCTAAAAAGTATGTTATTAACTAAAGAAAAATGAATGGATTTTAAATTTAAAAAATTTGTCAACCCCGTGAGATAAAATATATTATGTGTCATATAAAAAGACGGAGAACGACGTATTTTAGTTAGAGGTGGGGAAAAAATTGGTTTTGAACTTTTTTGATTAAATAAACGTTTTATACCCCAAGACATGTAGATTTTGCGACATATTAATAGGCATCTTGAAAATAGTTGGCGGAGAGATGGTCAGCAAATCTTATCCAAAAAGTAGAATCATTTGAATTCTTATAAATTTTCAGAGAGTAAAATGCAATGTACATTTCTGGGCTTTCGAGCATGCTATGTAAGCGGAAGATAAGGAAAATACTCTTTTTTGGATCTCCCTCAGGTAATATTTTTCAAAAATTCCACAGTTACCAAAGATTTATGGGAAATCTATGGAATTCAGATATTTTATAAGCATCCGGAAGTCACTGAAGCTTTATCTGCTGCAATATCAGATGAAGCAGATCCAATTCCAAGAAGCTGGCCTGTAGCCAAAATAAATTCAATTATCGTATAGTCTTGTGAATTCAGTAAAGAAACGAGATTCTCCATGCATAATTTAGTACTACCTGTTGAAAAGTAGCTACTGAAAGGTAGTGGGGCAAGAAGTTTTCAGCTGAAGTTAGGTGAGTGCTAGTGAGATGATCTCAGGATACAGATATTGTATAGTTTAAGTTTGTTAGTTCAGTATTTTGTCTAATCATCTTTAGATGTACTGTTAAGTAATGTGGTAATTTAAATCTCCTTTCTGCCTTGCCAGTCAGAGTTCAATTTCTTACCGCCTTGAAACTACCAAGATACTTCGTTTAGGAAAAAATTGTAGATTAGGAAGTTGTCAAAAGATTTTTTTGTGGTAATATAATTGCTTACTGAAACATTTTTATCAATCAATACACAGGTTTAGATCACAAACTTTTAAATTTGAATAGTCATTTATCATATTGACAGCAGAGAGTAACATGTAATGTATACATTTCTCTATTTATGGAACAAAATACGTATATGCCTAAATACGGGAATACACTTTTCCCAAAAGCCCACTCATATAATCTTTTTTAGTTATCTGAAAGTCATTGGAACTAAAACTGCTGCAAAGTATAAACCTGATATAATTTTTCCAATAATCTACAGTACCCAATAGCTTAACTTTCAACGCTCGGAATAAAGATATAGCTCATAGAAAGATAGATAAACAAAGCTCATTGGGGAATTTTTTTAGCTAACGATAGCACGTTAAAAGTTATAACTCTGCGTTAAAGAGCGTCTTGTGAGGTATTACGTCATTATTATTATTATAATTTTTTGGCTAATCCTTTTTTTTGTCTTTGTATTTCGGTCACTATTCTTTGACAAACCTTCTTCGCAATGCTAAATGCAGCTTTCACCAGGTCATGATTAGAACGAAAAAAGCAAGCGTGTGTTTAAGTAACTAATAGCAGTGGTTCAAAAACAGGAGAAAGAGAGAAAGTTGTTGTTGTCGTTGTTGTTTGCCAAGGCGAGGTGCTCTTCCATAACCCTTTCAATTTCAACAACCTCCACTGTTTGCCCTGTGTAGAATTTTCCCCGATTTTTTTTAACCTACAAGATCTTGAAAATTTTTCCAATTAAAGGTTGCAAAATGTTTTTACTTCTTTAAACTGATAACAGATGGCAGCACTAGCCATTTTCTGCTCATTTAACTGGAATACATTGAATGCAAGTGAAAAGAAGACTAGAGTTAGGCGTTCGCACTATACGAACGGCGCCCTTGAAAGAGATAAAGTCATTTGCTCTTAATCCACGAGAATCATTGATTGCTTTCAACTGGAGCACCGTATAGGTGACACCACACCAGCCACTGCTGCCACCTCATTTTGACCGAGGATCCCCAGGGGCCAAGATTCCTTCGTATCTGCCGGAGCACGTTCATTGGGCTTTTGACATTACAGAAGCTTCAGGCTGGATTTGAAAGCCAAGTGTTTGCAAGAGAATTAATTCTTTCACCCTCGCTGATCTTCTCACCTGGAAGGTCTTGTAGCTATGTCGGCCTAGTCTGGCCCATTTGAGGGTGAGCTTAAAAATTTGAAATTACTTTTAAAGGTGTGATTTCCTGCTAAGTTTCTATTGTATTTTCAGGTTGTTTGTATAATCATATATATTTTAAGTGATATATTCCTTAATCGTAAAGTTGAGTGCAAATCCCTTAAATCGCAAATAAAAGTTTGATATTCTTCACTCTTGACCTTTAAAACGTTATCAAGTATCACTTCAGGAAAATATCTTTAGTCTACCAAATGATGAGATAAAACATTGATTGAATACTAAATTTTGCGTCTAATAAAATTCCTTTTTGCTTTTCAAATGAGAGGAAAGCCAAAAAATTCCCATTTTGGAAAGTTCTTTATGAGCGGGTGAATTTTTTTTGTCTCATGAAAATACAAAATAGTGGTGTCTACCCTTTTATCAATATTTGACCAATTTAATCATAGATATTTTAAGCTAAACACCCAGACCAAGCCCTATACCATCTAACATTTTTAACTCACACTTAGAGAACAATTTCTCTACGGACATAAAAGTGCGTGGGACTGATAGGTGTGGGCCGTTGCACCAACAACCCATGTCAAAATCTTTCGAATTTGCGTTATATTCTCCTACGCCTGAAAGAGATCTAATGCACTTACTTTGCTGACTGAACACTTCTACAGAGACAGTCACACCCCCACGCTTCTAGACATTTCTGCCCCACACTTGGTAAAATACTAGACAGGCTTGGTAATTGAGCTGGAGGATTTTTACGTTTCCAACTTAAGTTCTAACCTAACAAGCTATGTACTGATCTTTTAGAGCTAAATTCGTAGGGTTTTCGCATAAAAGATTTCAATTATATATATATATATATTTTATATATATATATATATATATATATATATATATATATATATATATATATATATATATATATATATATATATATATATATATTTTTTATATATACGTATATATATATATATATGTATATATGTATGTATGTATATATGTATATATGTATGTATGTTTATATGTATATGTGTATGTATGTACACTGGTGAAATAAATTAAGAGAATTTGCATATTTTATCGAATTTCATGAAAAGAACTGAACTGAATGTAAATCCACTGCTTCTAGACAAAAATGCAACTCTTGTACGTCAAATACGTAAGCGTACGCGTGTGTGTAGTTGGAGCCAGTAGAGAAGCAGGCCAGTAGAGAAGCGCGCGTAAGTTAAGACACATTTCGTTCGCTAGCACACCTCGGCGAATTTTTTGGTGTTATTTTTCAGCAATCAGTTAATTTCAAATTGTAGCAGTAAAATTGAGTAACCACCAACGTTTAGCTGATGGAATGAGGTAGCGAATTGTGGTCGAGGCTAGAAGCAGGCCAATCTCAATTCCAAATTTGTAGAGAGTTCTATTTAACGCCCAACGTCGTGTGTAACTTATGGAAACAATTCCAGGATACCGGATCCATCGAGAGAAAGCCTGGGCAAGGTCGTCCAAGAGCCACAACGGCCAGAGAAGATCGCCATTTGTCGATTATAGCGAGGTGTAACAGGAGTGCTACAGCTTCTCAGCTCTCTCGTGACTTGTATGCACCCACAGGAACCCGTGTATCAAGGGTGACTGTTTCCAAAAGACTTCATGAGAGAGGGCTGTTTGCAAGAAGACCTGCTGTTTGCGCCCCGCTTACTTCTACGAACAGGAGAATCCGTTTATCATGGTGCAGAGAGCATAGAGATTGGAGTATGGATCAATGGGTGACCGTTCTCTCCACTGATCAGTCCCGGTTCAGCCTAAACACCGATTCTCGCCGTACGTTCATATGGAGAGAACCAGGGACCCGCTACCTACCCTCCAATGTCCGCGAAATCGACCATTACGGCGGAAGAGGTTTAATGGTCTGGGCAGGCATCATGTTGGATGGCCGCACAGCTCTCCATGTCTTTGAAAGAGGCACTGTGACTGGTGTGAGGCATGGGGATAAGGTCTTGGAGCCCTATGTTCGCTTTTTCAGGGGTGCAGTTGGCCCTGAGTTCATTTTAATGGACGATAACGCGAGGCCACATATAGCTCTTCTGATCGACGAATTTCTAGAGAGTGAGGATATTCACGGGATGGATTGGCCAGCCAGATCTCCAGACCTTAACCCTATAGAGCATGTCTGGGACGCTCTGGGGAGGGCAATTGCAACTCGCAACCCACTCCGAGAACCATCCAGGGAATGAAAAGAGCGTTGCTGAACGAGTGGGACCAATTGCCAATGGAAATGATAAACTGCATTATTTCAAGTATGAAATCACGCTGCGAGACCTGTATATCTGTAAGAGGGGACAATACCCCCTATTAACCCATTTTTTTGTTTATTCTGCACCGCTGTTTCATACCTTCCGACTCCAACGAGTGTTACGCACGATCATGCGTGTGTATTACAATTATTGAATGGTTATTTGTTTTGTATTGTATCAATGTATGTATGTATATGTATTTATATATATATATATATATATATATATATATATATATAGTGTGTGTGTGTGTGTGCGTGTGTGTGTAAATACATTCTATTATTAAATGCACTTTTGGGGTATGAAAGCTAAGTAAAGCAGACTATAAAGTTGAATATTTCTCGTGGAAAAATGCAACCCTTTTACCATCTGTGAATCCGTCTGAGTGTATGTATATATACACACACTTGCGAACACACAGAGAGGAAGATACGAATATTTAGAAAGGCATTTTTTCCTTTTATGTATTTTATCAAACCAAAGAAATATGGTATTACATGCCCGGTTCATCCCTCTTGTCTCTCAAACGTGCATTCGATATTCCGAAATCTTCATATTCAATAAAACGCATCGGAGAAAGCTTTTTCCAAGGAGGGAAAAAGATTCAGAAAGGAGTCACAAATTCCCTGCTTTCAGACCGGAAAATGTTGGTAGCGACAAAATGACATTTTTCCTTCTATCCACCCAGATACAAAAAGTACCTTATAAATCAATAGAAATGCGCATATAGAAACGCTGGCGAGGAAGACCTGGTTCCAGGCTACATGCCAGGCGTGTAAGAAATTGGAGGAAATCTTTTTCCGGGCTAAAGGTGAGAGAAAAAAATAGATGTGGAGTGATACAGGAAATATCCCATTTTTTCTTTCCCTCTCGCGAGAGACAGAAAGCGAGAGGAGGAAGGTTATTGGGTCTGGAGAGGATAGTTCTTGGAGTAATTACGTTATTTCTGTGCAGGGATTGAACCAACACAAAAGCGACGCGGTCGGTGACGAAAAATGAAAGCCATTTTTATCTACAAATGGTTAGACAGGATAAGATTAAGGGGGACTCAAAAGGAGTGGAGGCTCTGTCTCGAATGAAACGGAGAATAAAAGGTAAAACTAATTTAAGAATCCATCTCTGAAATATGATTTCGATCTCTTTTGGCATTTAGATGCATCAGACTTTCGTTAATTTCCATTAATCGAAGGGGGCCCAAGAAAAAGATTCGAACTCACCGGAGTTCGAAATATTGTAAAAATGTTGGAAAGGAAAATTAATAAAATTGTGAATAGTATCCAGAAAAATACTATATTATGGAAGGTTTAGTTATATAATCTAAGTAATATAAAAAGTGAAAGTATTTACCATTAGTACAGACAGACTTAAATCATTGAATGTAATAGTATAACCCAGGGGTTCCCAACCTTAACCCTACATCGACCCCTTTTAAAGAAATGATTTTATTCATCGACCCCCTCACATTTTTCTGTGTAATATACAGCATACAACATAATTATAATACCGGGTGGGCAAAAAGTCCGTATAAACTTTAAAAATTCATAAAAACCGGAAAAATAACCAAAATAAAAAAAGGTTTGCAGGGTTAGCATCGCTAGGTCACGGAATTTTTTTGAGACAGGAAAAAAAAAGAAACTCAAAAAACAGCCGACAGGTGGCGCTGACTTACAAAAGTCAAAGAAAAGATACGCAAATAACGAAAACAATGCTTCTAAATCGTTTATTACAGTAGTAGGTGTTCCACATGACCCCCACCACAGGGGATAAGGCATTGCAGGCTAGTCACAAATTCAGCAACGGCAGAGTACAGCAGGTCCGGATGTATACATGACACCTCTCGGCGGATCGCGGAACAACGGTGAACTGGTTGTGGATTAGGAGCGCAAGTTCTTATAACCGTCTCATTTGCATATTTCCACAGAATTCGCTCGTACCAGTGACACCTGTTTTTGAGTTTTTTTTTTTTTTTCCTGTCTTAAAAAAAATCCCGTGACCTAGCGATGCTAACCATGCAAACCTTTTTTTATTTTGGTTATTTTTCCAGTTTTTAAGAATTTTTAAAGTTTCTACGGATTTTTTGCCCACCCGGAACTAATAATTGCACATAAAACACTTAAAGATAACAATTTGACAAATACAGTAGACGCTCGTTAATTCGAACTCGGTTAATTCGAACTTTCGGTTAATTCGAACTAATCCAAAGGCGCCAAAAAACTTGTATTGGAGTTAATGTTAAAAATATCTCATTAATTCGAACTAAATTTTTATCAATTCGGTTAATTCGAACTAAAAATTTGGCAAAAAAATTTTCTTTTTCCTCAATTAAAGCAGAAAATACACGCTGTATTTATTATTTTGTGTGTCAAAATCACCTGTATTTTTTTTCTATGTAAAGAGGCACATGCCCGCATTCCTAGACTATTGCATTTCCGCTAAACGTTAGTGGCTATTGTCTTTATCAGTGCTTCACGGACAAAGCGATTTTTCGTTATTTGTATCGATTTTCTTAGAATTTCAGGAAAACCAGTCTTTACTACAGATTCTAGGGAGCTGCGTCAGTTATGCCTGCAGTGCAGACAAGTTAATGGGATCTAGTTTTTCTTCCTCAGTGTGTGATGTGAAAGTGTAAAAATTCAGGATGTCTACTCGTGGAAAGTACAAAACCCTAATTTTGGAGACAAAGGTAGAAATTTTAAAGAGAGTAGAGAATGGCGAATGTAAAACAAAGTTAGCAGCTGACTATGGAATTAAAAAAATATCTTGTCAACTTATTTGAAAAACAAGGAGTCAATTTTAGATTCATGGGAAAAATCAAAATTTGCTAGAGGAAGGAAACGCATGAGAAATGCATCCCAAGAATATCTAGAAAAAGCTCTACTGCTATGGTTCCAGGATGTTAGATCTCGAAATTTTCCGATAAATGGACCCCTAGTGCTAACGAAGGCTGATGAATTGGCAAGTCGAATGGGTATTGAAGATTTTAAATGCAGTGATGGATGGCTTTCACGATTTAAGTTAAGGCACAATATTTCTTATCAAACTGTATGTAGCCAAAGCTCTGGTGTAAACGAAGACGTATGCACTAATTTCGGTAGTAAACTGCCAGGGCTTTTCTCTACTTACCTCTTGAAAGATATTTTTAATGCGGCCGTAATGGACATAGCCATAATGTACTCTATTAAAACTCTTAAAGCATTTATTCAGATGGAACCTTCCTCTGAAAATAAATTGAAATGTTTACTTCAAATCGAGAAGTTGGCTGAACAATGTAGGCATCATAAACAAAACCAAACATCCACTTTACAGTTTTTCCCCAAAGTGTAATTCGCATTTTTAATTAAAGTTTACTTTCTACTGCATATCTTCTGCTTCAATTTATGATTAAGGCAAGTCTGTATTGCTTTTTAATATGTTAATTTTAGATAACATAGTATAATATATTTTCTGGGGTTATACATACTAGGAGATTTTTCTTCTTCGGTGATACACTTTTAAAGATATATATTTTCTCTTAACATCGGATAATTCGAACTTCGGATAATTCGAACTTTTTTTCGAGAACCTTTGAGTTCGAATTAACGAGCGTCCGCTGTATATGATTTTTTTCACAAAAAAACTGTCGTAAAAAATTAGTAATATGTACTTACCTAAATTTAGGTAGACATTGTATAAACATACTAGATATATATATATAAAAAATTTAGCAATTTGTGACCATTTGTTTTGAAGAAATAGTGCGCACAGATTTGAAAATGACAGTTTTTAGAAAAAGTCATTTAAAGTTTAAATGTTCCCTTAATTACTTTACTATTAGCTTTATACATTTGGCCATAAAAGTGATTCCAATTGTAGTATAGACTTCATTTTTTTAAAAGATTCCTTTCATTCCATTCTTTAAAATTAAACCATAATAAAAAATTGAGTTTTTTGAATGTTTTAAGGTGATCTTCCCCCTCAAGGTCCAGTGGATTTCTCCAGTTCTGCCTAGAGTTGGTATACAAATAAAAGCCGACGGCGGCATTCGACATATATACAAAAGCATCATGACATTCGACTTTAGATGCGTGGATCACTCCTCCCTATGAAAATCTGTATTTATACATATTAAAACGGATATTATTATCTATTAATTACATTCCTAAAAAATAAAATTTTAAAACAGAAAAATTTATCACCGACCCCCAATAGACCCCTAGAAAACTGTAGACACTTTTTAAACTTCCATCGACCCCCAAGGGGTTCACATGGATCCCGTTGGGAATCCCTTGTTTAGCCGATTAAAATATATACTCTTTATATACCATTTAAGTGATTATAGTTTATAAAGCAAAGCTATTGACAGTACTATGTTTCATAAACTTAATTTTGCTTTGGAATATTAGACTGCCAAACTCCAACATATTCTATTTCTGAATTAATGTCTGCAAATCAGTGAATAATCAAATGTGAAAAATTTAAGCCTACGGAAGTCGAGGTTCGACAGTAATTTTACGGAATAAATGGAGAATAATAGTTTATTCCAAATGGATTCTCAAATTTTATTCAAACTAACTTATTTTTATAAAACCAATCCAATTTTTTTTAACATTCATCACAGTTAAAATTTTGGAGATTTTTAGTCTTTATTTTTCATTTTCATGAGAAGTTCGTGTAACTTCGAGTGTGTTGTTTATTTTATGCATCAAAATTAGTAAAAATTTAAACGTAATTTTACACATAATTCATGCGTTTTGGTAGTTGCTCATTTGTAATAGAAAATACCATGAAAAATAAAACTAAATATGTATTAGTTGTTTAATTTTTGTGTAAAATAAATTGGTTTAATCTGTCGGTATTTAGAAATATCATGGGTTTCAAAAATAATGAAATTCATAATGTTTGATGTCATACAATTAATTTACGTGCTTGTTTCTGTCTACAGCCTTTGTGTTTTTCTAGAGATTTTTTTAACATGTCATTGCGATATATTAATATAAAAACAAAGTCAAATATTTCCATTTAATTCTCTTAAAATTTTTTTTAGATGCCTTTAAGTGAAATTAACTGTTCAAAAGCAGATGTACAGAATACAATGATTTATACATCCAAAACTCTTTGGTTCTTAATAAATGATAATTTAGTCTAAGAACAGCTGAATCCGAATCTGTTAATCAACTATGTGTTTATCAGATAATGGACCTCCTCTTCCACGCTCAAAAGCCTAGGATCTCGTTACACACATAAACATTTATATATACAGTCGAACCTCCATATATCGAACTTCCCTATATCGAAATTTTCTGTATATCGAACTCTTAGCAAATCTCCATGTTCAACACATAGAAAAACTGTTTCTATATATCGAAATTTTTTCACGACATATTGGGAGATTTTATTCCACTTTAGAATAAAATCTCCCAATTTTTGGTGTTTGAAACAATACTTCGTGGACCCCTGATAAAGTTTTTAATGGTCTGAATAAATGCGAGCATTTCTTTGATGAACTTTCCGCAAAACTGGCTGTTCAGCAAGATATTCGTAGTTTTTTTTTTAAAGAATGTAACTGTGATCACTGTAACCACTGTCTGGATTATTGTTTTTTTAAAGGTATATAGTACTCAATAAATCTTTCACATTAATTCATTTTTTAGTTAACTTTCATTTAATGTGATTCGCATATAAATTGGAAATGGAGATTCGTATACGAAAATAGCTTTAATTTTAATGTTTTAGGAGAATTATGATAAAACTAAGATCAATTCTATATATCGAAATTTCTATATATCGAATTTTTTTTCGGCATTTTGCTACTTCGATATATGGAGGTTCGACTGTATATATATATATATATATATATATATATATATATATATATATATATATAATATATATATATATATATATATATATATATATATATATATATATATATATATATATATATATATATATATATATATATATATAGATATAGATAGATAGATAGATAGATAGATAGATAGATAGATATAGATACATAATTAAATCAAAAATATAAAACCAGATTTTAAAAACTTAATAAAATGAAATTTAATTAAAAATATTACTTCACAATGTCAACAATATCAGTGAACGAAGGGCTGTTTCTTGAAGCTGTGATTTGTAACACAAAAACATGATGACACTGAAAAATCCTTGAAGAAGTTTGGAGAAAAACCAGGTAATAAAGCGACGGAGTAGATACGTAGGTCCCTCCCCACTTTTTCATATCGACGAAACATGGATAAAATTCACAATTCAACAAGAAATAGTATTTAAACAATATACTAGTATCATACCAAAAGAAGTATGAAAATGGTTAAAATTGGTTGAAAAGTGACAAAAATCAGCCTAATAAAAATAGAACTAAATAAAATTAAAGAAATAACGACAGCAGTGAAATTAATATTTTAATGGATTGTTATGGATTAAAATTAGCGTAATAATATTCAGCAAATAAATTAAGGGGATTTAACGTACAAGCTTAAACAACTTTTTGCCTATCCCCTCGATAATATTTTAAGGTAAATGATAAACAAAGTAAGTCGTGGTGCAACAGACAGAATTAAACACATTTTATTTAATCACTATTTACCTTTTTGATGTCAATATTAAATTTACAATCATGCAAAGAAATACGAAACAATAAATCTAAAACCACCAAATATGTGGGTTATAAAAATATCAGGATTTACTTATTTTCCAAAGTATCCTTGTGAATGAATGTTTTATATCTTTAGGTATATTACCTTCAGATCACAATCTATCTTTTCATACGAGTTCATTAAATGTATTATTTTTAAGCACTGATTTGTGATAAGAGGGGATACAGTCTGCTGTAGTTAAGTCTTTCTGGTTGTGGAATGGTGATGAGGAACTTACAGGGGCTTTAGTTTTTGTAAAGTCTATTTATGAATGAGAAGCACAGGTTAATGAGTACTGCTGACGAGGCACTATTCGCTTGATTACATTTTAAGGTAAAATATAAGAGTAGTTGATGGTACAATAGATAAAATTTAATAGCTTTTATTTAATCATTATCCCCGTGCTGTAGAATGATAAATAAAGTGATGCATATGTACATTGCATAGGTTTGCTGGAAATGATAGGTCGTATTACCGTTATGTTGAATAGACTAGATTTGGTTATATTATATTTATTGGCTCTCTGGGTGTGTTTTATGCACTTCCCCGAATGGATAAATTTTGCGAATTAGGCAGTTTTGATGATTTTATGGTGCATACAAAAAGTGCATGTATCTTTTCCCCCTGAAATACAGGAAAAAAGTAGCAGATCTTCTCAAAATTAGTACTGATTTATTTACCTTGAAAAACATATCTTATTAATCCAGTTTCTAGTTTAAAATAAACTAAAATTAATGTAGATTTTGCCAGTTCAAATTTATGAAATAATTATTGCTGAGTTTATGAGAGTAACAGTAACCGCAAGAATTACTAACATTTTGCAACTTTATTTGAAGTTCTGTTTTCTGTTGGTTCCGATGCGCCACAGATTTTGCATTTAGTAAGGTAATCCGTACTTCCTAAAGCCCCATGTCTCACCGACAGATGGCGCTGAGTGCGGAAGGTCCCTTTTCCGTGTGCGGATCGCAATCTTCAATCCCGGCAATATCGAATGGAGAGACTCCGTCTGTACGTAATCCGATAATCTGGGCTTTCTATGATGCCATCCCGTGTTAACTTCATTACTGCGCCGAATGCGGCACTTGCCGACAATAATGTTTAATGGAGCCCGTAAAAGCAGCAGGGAAACCTCTCCACTCATATCGGAGACAAGGCTTTTAAGATGGAGAGGTTTAGTGTAGTACATGGATGGCTAAAAATACGCTGCAGGATTTGAATAAAAGCGGCAGCGCGTTCTGATAGAGAAAGTGTTTAAGTTTCACCGTTTAGGGTGCGCTAGATATTAAGTGATAGATACGAAACGAATTCGATTAAAAGTATTTTAGAGGATGAAATAATCTGTTTATAGAGTCTGGGATGAATATTCTCTTTACCATAAATGCGCTTTAAAAGTATAAAGCGACGGCAGAGATTTATTTGCTGCCGAGTTAAGAGGGGTAACTATTTAGAATCAATATGGAGGACTTAATCAAATTTATTTTTCCTCTTCCTTTTTCCACGTTAAAAGCATTCGCGATTTTATCCACGATGGTAATTGCTCGAATTGGGAACAGATGGTCCTTTATTCATTTAAAAGTAGCACTATATTTTGAGTACTTCCAAGATCGGATCTTTAAAATTTTCCAAACAAAGCATATTATCCAAAACCACCGATAGGAGTGATTGGGAGCAATTTTGTCCCAGTCTCCAAAAGAATTGTCGACTTTTATCATAGATTTTGTATGGTACTTCGGGGTTCGTTCCAGGGTAAATTTGCTACCTGGTCTCTCTTTGGCATGGAAAAAATGATCATGTTAAGTTGATGGTGAAAATAAGGCAATTTTTTTTAAAGATTGTACGAAAAAGTGTAACAGTACTCTTACATAGAAGGAAATACTAAGCCCTTAAGTAATAAAAATGTCTTTCATATTTGCCCTTAAGTAATAAAAATGGCAACCTATAAAATGCACAAACAAAGCGAATTTAGGATGAAGAAAATGTTCCTCCTACACTTTATAACCAGACTAGCTGAATACCCGTGCTTCGCTACGGAGTACATTCAAATTAAATACAACGGTCATTGTATGCAGTTAATGCCAAAAAATATATATATTTATAAAAAAGTCGTAAAGGATATTTTTATAGACAAAATAATGTAGATAAAAATATTGAAATGAAATATAATAGAACATACTAAAGAATATAGTACAGTTAATATAGTACAGTTTGAGGAACATTTCTTTTACTATATTTTAATTTTTTTTTGACAATGTCCAATCGTCTGCCGCATTAGAAAGAAAAAAAATAGTTTTTGTCAATTTATTTCGTTGTTATGCGTGTGACGCAAAATTAATTAAAAGTATCACAAAAAGAAAAGAAACCACGTGATCAGCATTTAATAAATTAAATTCTAAAAATTAATATTTAAAAATTTACCAAAAATCAGAAAATGGAGGTAAAGATTCGAAAAAGATTCAATTTTAAAGGAATTTTTATGATCTTTCTCGTGATATAAATTTTATAACCTTAAAATTATTATTTTAAGTGCAAACTTTAAAGAATGTTACAAAAAAGCTTAAAAATTTAATTTAAAAAAATCTAAGAAAAATTTTTCAAAAATCTTTCTTAGTGCACCCCTACACTATAAGAAGAATCGCTATGCAAAATTTCAACCCTTTAGTTCCAGCAGTTTGGTCTGTGCGTTATCTGTCAGTCAGTCAATCAGTCAGTCAGTCAGTCAGTTACGGAACTGTTTTATATACATAGATTACTTCATCCTCTAAAATATTTTTAATTGATAGGTATGCACAATGGGCAATGTGAAAATATTTAAAAATGAAATATAAAATAAATACGAAGCAATGTGCTGTATGGGGATCTATTATAATGTACATAAATAAAAACTTTAAGTGTTTAAATATGGAAAAAATTATAATATCGACTGATGTGTGCCATTTTAAAACCTATGTACCTCCTTAAAGACCAGAAACTCTGCAAAAACTGTAATAAAATTGTAGTTTTTCAATTCAGATTTGTATGGCATTATTAAAGCAGGAAGCCTACTTTAACGATTTTTTTTTCCATCTCTCCACTTCATCGTAAGGCACGCCGCTCAAATCCCACAAAAAAATCCAATTTTCCCAGCGTTCATTGACTATTAAACCTCTGCTCTCATGTTACCATCTCCAACTGCATATCCTTCCCCTTCCACGCACAAAACCCCAACAAAGAATGAATTGCGTAGCGCCCTAGGGCGTCGCATATTATATACCACGCACACGAACCCTGCTGTTCAGCATAAAACGGGTCAGTCAACGGATATGCGTCTTTCCCAGACTGCGTATCATGCACATGGCCGTCTCCCATTCTGCTCCTGAAAAGGCTATTTTTGAAAATGCTCTCCTGATTCATATTCACCGTGATCACTTGGGCCACGGTTGACTTGGCCTGAAGTTCTCGAGACTTGTAGCGTGAGGTCTGTATCTTTAATATGTATGAGGGGCGCTCGACCTCGCCAATTGAGAACAATAGGCTGATATCGTAACGTGGAGGTTCTTATGCAGATGTCTTGGATAATACTTTCTCCGGTTTGCAGAATATGATTAGGATAGTTAGCACTCCGTTACTCTTGTTAAGTAGCTGCGACCGCTTCGAAAGGATATCACTGATTGGGTAAATTACGTAACAAAATATTAGAGGGAAAATTCAGAAATACACCAGGTTGCATTTTATGTAATGTTTGCAGTTTTATCAATATTTACAGTTTTTATGATAAAAATAAAAATTATATATAAAAAAATCCTCGTGTATTGCTGAATATTACCTCAGTATCCTAAAACGTATGAAAACTTACAATTTTTATAATAATGCAAATAATCTTTAAAAAAATCCTAATGTATTACTGAATATTTCCTCCAATATCCTGTTACGTAATTTATTTTATAAATGATATCATTTGAAGGTGTTACAGTTGGAAAAACCTGTAATTAACAAGTAAAGCCACTTCAAATGAATATCATTGATTGGGTAAATTAAACATCAGGATATCAGAGGAAATGTTCATTAATGCACAAGGATATATTTTAAATAATGCTTGCAATATTATGAAAATTTACAATTTTACATGCTTAAACTCAAATCAAGGTTTTTATGTTAAAAAAAAGGGGGGGGGACAGTCGAACTAGTTGGAACAAAGTTCTTGCCGATACAGACTAGTTCCACTTCTAAACGTTCATTAGTTAGCTTTATATATGATTACTATAAGACTAAATATTCAGTAAACCCTCTTTGAGTATTATTTAATATTTATTGTTGAAGAATAAAGAGTTGTTAGTCAGTAAAGAGTATTTTTACACCTAATTCTTAGTCAATAAAAAGAATTTTAAACAAAAATCTCTCAACTGATCATATTAATTAATTACGTTACAAGTCCCTTTTGAGATACTTGTCATCTGTAGAATTGAAACGTATTGAAGTTAGTTAGCAGGTGGAGCTTTTGAAAAATGATAGAATTTTCTTCTAAGGCAAAACATTAATTGGTTTAGTAATATATGATGGTATTGGGAAAAAACTTTAATAATACTTAATAATTTTTAATTCAAATAATTATTTATGTACCTCTAGCCGTTAAGGAGGCATATCGGTTGACTTTGCAATTATACCTCCCTATGTTAAGTTTTAGTAAATTTTCCTCTCCTTTTTCTTGTCTGCTATTAGCAAATGCATATTTATGTGGTTCTTCCTTTCTTTTTATATATCTCTAACGGTCCAGGCACATTATAAAGTACGAGGGCTACTTCTGAATAACTCCTTTATTCTCTACGTAGAGGCAGACTAACATATACAGACTTGGGGCATCCAAAA
This sequence comes from Dolomedes plantarius, assembly GCA_907164885.2. Lineage (NCBI taxonomy): Eukaryota > Metazoa > Arthropoda > Arachnida > Araneae > Dolomedidae > Dolomedes > Dolomedes plantarius. The sequence continues at coordinate 45,668,678 of OU015500.1, forward strand.
TAATACACAACAGTACCGCAACCCGCGGTACTAAGAAACTAAAGGTCGCAATGAATCCCTCAGGCAGAGTATGAATTCACTAAAAATACCCGTAAACCTCGGCTCTGAGCTAATTCTCGAAGTCGTGCAGCCACCTCGGCTAAATACCAATACACGCTCTATCTGTTAAACACCGCTATCACCTTCCATCAAGCTCGCCTCGGCTCTCTCCGTATCGCTACTCCAGTCTTGGGCTTTTGCCAACTCAGCGTGTGCCCTTTAAATAGATCAAACACCTGCGCCGAACTCACTTTGGATGGCATGTACGGCGCTGCTACCAGAAATTTGCATCTGAGCAACACGCGAACCCTACATATTTTTGAATTATGTTTCTGCATTGTAGGTAAACGTTTAAATAAAGAGCAAGTACTGCTGAATATTAAAAATTTGCCTTCAGTAATTAATTTTTTACAGGGTATTAAATTATTGATGTTTATCGCTACAAAATTAAAAGGCAGTTTTTTGAAAAAGTTAGATTTGAAACAAAAAGATTTTTGAAAAAACGCGAGAATTGCATTTTAACGTCTTCTTTGGAGGAAATGGATTTAAAAAATGGGCATTAATTAAACTGTGATTAGAAAAACATTGAGAGGAAAATGCCCCTTAACTTAACAAAAGGATTGGAAATCTACAAGGTCAAGTGGTGCACCACATTAAGCATACTGTTGAGAGTTCGCTGGATGTTTGTTTACTCGGAAACAATCATTATTGTGAACAGAAAACAAAAAAGTAAAAACAAATAATAGTCAGTGAATTAAAAACATACTAGTGACAACATATTTCGGCTACTTGGCAACTTTATGACATTGGCGAAATGAGTAATAATACCATTCGGTAACAGTTTTAGGTTCCTAGAAAAGTGCAAAAAATATAAATATTGCTCCTTAACACCTAAACAGAAAGTGGCCATACACAGTGGTTTCAGTGTTGAGGAATGTTTCATTTCAGCATTTTGCATATGTTAAAATATATATAAAGAGGAACTGAGTTACAGACAGGAGACGAAATATTATGTGTTAAAAAGCGTAACTGCTCTACATATAAGGAGAAAACCTTTCAAAGGAAAGAGATTCTACTGAATCCTGACTCTTATACAGGCACGCATTTAGGAGTATATATATTTATATACATACATACATATATACGTACATACATATATATATATATATATATACACATACACATATATATATATATATATATATATATATATATATATATATATGTGTGTGTGTGTTTGTGTTTATTTATATACGTATGTGCGTGTATATACATATGTATACCATTTAATCTCAATTTTTTAGCTATTCTTTAAATTTTATATTCCAAATTATTTTAATAAGTTTCTCTCTGAAGAGTCCTCATACATTTCTCGGCAAGCTTCTGCTAAGTTAGAAAAATCCAGCTCTATTAATGGAATTTCAAAAGTAGCATCTGTATCTTGCCAAATAATTTTTAATGTTCTTTGTACAATTCTAGTTTTATGCATTTTATGGTATTTTAAATGAAAGAGTTTTTTATACATAACGATTTTTTGTAAACTTCTATTCAAAAAATAAATTATCTGACAGACTTGAGGAATTGCTATGTATTAATTAGCTAACATAACAGCCTTTGAATATTTTTTCTCTGGATTGAAGAATCTGTCATGTGTAAATTGAAGTTACATTACATTCTTTATTTTCGTAAATAAATGGTTTCTCACTGGTCCTGAATTATTAAATATATATTTTTCTTTCCTTTGGTTACATTGTTTATTGACATTTGATTTTTATCCTATTTAACATATTAACTTTATCGTATATCATTCATCCATTTAGAAAATAATAATCTCGTAGCACTAATTAATCCCTTTTAATTACCAGGTGTGATAATTGCATAATTCAGTTCAAAATTTTTCTTGTAATCCAGACAATTAAATCTTATCAGTTCATTACTGCATCAAAATTGATACATTCTGAACTCAACGTTTATTCAGGTAATGAATATTTCGGCTGATGATACATATTTTTTTTGGACAAAGATTCATTAATTTACGGCCTGATTCTTTTAATATATTCTTCCATCAGATATTCCTTTAATTACTGTCTAATTTGTGTTTTTATATAGTAAATTTATCATAAGACTTATTATTTCTTCTTCACAATTTATATCTGCCAATTTTTTATATGTTTTTTAATTTGAGCCTCCCGATTTATTATGATGAATTAGGGTAATACCCATAATATAAATTCAATAGCGTAAAATATTAGGAAATTATGGGCTTAAAATTTTATAGTCGTAAAATATGCAGATAAATAAATTTATTATGAGAAGTTAGTGTAAAGAGGGAAAAAAGTTGTTTTGTTTTAAATTGCATAATGTGCAAATTATTATTTTCAAATTGCATAATGTGCATTGTTTTAAATTACATAATGTGCAAATTAGTGTTTTTCAGTGATTAAAATATATAAAAAAATTGAGTTAAATATCAGGAAAATCAATAGGATTAATCTCAATCACTTGCACACACATCAAAAATGAATAGTTTAAATTTGATTTTGTTCAAATTTACAAGTTAAGATTATGTGTTTGAAAGTTTCCCATGTACCATATTAATCGCTTACACTGGTGAAAGTTAGTCATTCTAATTGACTTACGGTGACAAAAACCTGTTACATGTCCTTGCAGACCCATCCACACAATTACCTAATTTTTTTTTTTTGCGTTTAAGGGGTCCAAGGCACAAAATTCTTCAAATTTTTGAAAAAAAATTATTGCATTAAAAAATTCTGAGTTTTTTCCACTTTAAATGACGTTTAAATCATGAATAAATAATCCAACAGAGATAGATAAAAATAATACGAATATAGACAAGAAACAAACAGAAATCAAGCACTCTGGGCATCCACGCAAAATCGGCAAGATTCTGAAAAAGTGCCGGAACTGAACCATAAAACAACAGAGGTAACCGACAAGTCTCTGCATCAGGGAGCCTAACCATATCAGTTACCTCAAGGGGAACTTTCTGAATAGGATGCAGGTAAGCCCAAAAAACATCCCAAGGCCCCGAGTCCCCCAAGGAAGCAATAAGTCAAAAAGAAAATGAAGACAAACACAACTTACAGTATGGGCTCTTTTGAGCACTTTTTCAGAATCTTGCCGATTGGTGCGTTGATGCCCAGAGTGCTTGATTTCTGTTTGTTTCTTGCCTATATTCGTATTATTTTTATATATCTCTGTTGAATTATTTATTTGTTTTTTTCATTATGGGGATATGAAGCTTCTGCGCTATCCTCTATTGAAAATGTTTTCTTTGCAGGATATGTTTTATGTTAAAGTGATTTAGCAGTCTATGCTTGAATTTTAATTTTTGTTTATTTCTATTGTTTATATTTTACGTTTAAATCATGCTTATATCTTGATTAGAACAGAGATATCAATTTTTATTTTTGCAACAGTCTAATAACAATCTTTGTTTAAACCTGTAAATACGTTTTTCTGCATGATGGGTTTTTTCACCATTTCTCGTCTTTAAATTGTTATAAGTCAAGAACCGTTAAGATAAATGGTTCAAATTTGAACATGCCTCTTTCAATTATTTTACTTTAATTTTGTTTCAGCAAATTTGAAAAAAAAATATTTACTTTTGAAAATATGATTTTTTAAAAATAAGTTACATTATTTTTTTTTTTTAAATTCTATAAATATTTTTAATTGATTTTAAATTAATATTTAAAAAAACGCTGTATCAAAATTAAAACCTATATATTTCTGTTTAATTAAATGAAAAAAATTTTGAAATTCGACAAATAGTATTTCAAGTTATATCGATTTTAAAATACCCCACTTTTTAAAAATGTTTCAAATTTTAAAATTTTTTAAAAACTTTATGACAAGTTTTAAAATGTGATTTTGTTTACAAATTATATGGCTAACCATCAGAAAGAATTCAAAATTTTATCTCAATAAATAAAAAAAAAATATTAAAATATGTCCCGGACCTCCTTGATATGCATGTCGCTAACCGTTGAAGCAAAGCCAAACTTTCTGTTGTTCGGTGAGATGACATAACCAATGCCCCTAAGACTTATCATGAACTGCCCTTTGAAGCTAGCTACTGATGTGTGACACACAAGGGGCCACTAACCATGGATCTAAATCACTACATTTAATCAGGTGGGGCTATAAAGACCCGTTTTCCTAACTATTACCCACAGAATCGTGTCACGTTCACACAAAAGCTCACAAATTTAGATCTTTTTACCCGATACAGTGCTTAAAAACCTTAAAATTATATTTTTCGTAGAAAAATTTCCGATGTCATTCTCATATATAATAGATGAAAATATAAGAAATAAGGGCATTACAAAAGGGATCCTTTCATTATTTTTTAGAAAGAGTGAGTTTAACTTCCGTATCATTAACAGGAAACTTGTGGAAACAGAAACAGGAATAGAAGGCATCGTCATAACACAAGAATATTTAAAGTTTATATTTCATTATGGTTACTAAGACTTTTATTTCTAACTTCAGCATCTTGATTCGGTTCGAGGTGTTTTTGAGTACAACCGAACCAAATGCGGAATTTCTATAAATTTTTAACCGGTGTCTGACAAAGGGCAATCATTCAGCCAAATTCGGAAAGAACCCTCGTCTCTCGCAAATTCTGATGCAAAATTCAAAGCACAAGAAGCATAGATAAAATGCTTAAAGCTTGCCAAATGGGCGGAACTTAAAATCTCGCTACCTTTCCAATTCATCCCTTTCAGAACCTGATTGACAAATCTAAAAAGTTTCCTTGTGATAGTGATTTTTTTAATGCCTCAATAATTTTTAAAACTATTATTCCAGTTATAGTCACGTTCGGAGATGGAACTAACCATGATTGAGAGAAAATCAGTTTTAAGCTTTTTGAACAAAAAAAAAAGCTTTATATTTCAAAGACCGAATGCTATGTTACGTTTCACATGAGGCAAAGTGCACTAAGCGCAAGAAGATATGAGAGATGCTCGGGTTATTAACCCTTTAGCGGGCGAACCCGTGTACAAAGTGCAACATTTTCGTAATTTTGAATGGTTTGTTTTTACATGTAAGGTTTGAATGTTCTAAGCAGTTTCTATTTATAGCTACACCCTTTCCAATGCAGGTCTGATTTTCTGACCCATGTATTCCTTTCCATTCATTTGTTAGTCGTGATTTAACCGTGGTAAACCAGTGATTATATTGGATTACAACAATACGATAAAAGCAGGAGTTGATGTAGTCGATCAAATGTGCAGCTATTACACGGTATCTCACATATCACGAAGATGGACAATCTCATTGTTTTTTAGGTTTTTGGACGTAATAAGAATCAATTTGCAAGTTGTCCTTAGATCCAACGAGGCGGACAGTTTTGAAATAAGGCGATTGTATCTGCATTCTTTGGCCTTTAATTATAAATATATCTCAATATTATCAACATTTTATGACTTGCTATAAAACTCAGAATCATTATTTTCAATGTCAAAAGAAAAAGTTTATTACAAAAGGAATAATAAAGGTTGAAAGAGACGCTGGCACTTTGTGCCACGTGTTCCAAAAGTTGGCACGCCCGCTGAAGGGTTAATTCAGTTTCCCGCATCGGCAACTGACAGTTTGGGTTTCAAACTGAAAATTCAGTTTTTCCCAAGAATGTACACCCCAAAACTTATTCTGTCATAACCAAATATGCGTTTTAATGTCACGGTATAATATATATTTAAGCAAGAATTTTCGCTATGTTTATCCTCCAATATTATATCTAAATGCTGGGAGATCTATAGTATGACATTACTGTATATGTATTCGTATCATTTGATTACTCCACTAGAAGATAGTAAATATTACACCTTAAAAAATTTAAATTAAGCTTCTATGGGCGGTTATATAGTTAGTTTTGATATTTAGATATATCAGTGCAATAGTTAGACACGCATTTTTGGCACACTTGTTTTTCTTTTAGAAGTTTTTAATTAAATCATTGTTAATCAGTTTCTTAAACGGTTAACATTTTAGTTAGATTTGTATTTCGTCTTTTTGCACCTTTCACTATACAGAGAGATTTCGTGCATGTTTATTAGTCATATAATGATTTGTTGCTTAGATGTTATATTTTATCACAATTTTCTCTAGAAACAAGACATTCAATTTGTGTTAACTTTGTTTTTCAATTATTTGGCATAAAACAAATTATAAAACCTTTTCCATGAATTTGAGAGTTTGCAATGCTTTCGAAAAATAATGCAAATATTTGCACTCGACTAAAAATTTTTGCTCCTGTCAGACTGTGCACAGTATATTTAATTCGAAAGACAAATGGATTTAATTATGCGAACAAACACTGCAGACATTTTAAAATTAGCTTAAAATTCATTTCCAGCAAATTTTGTGAGAAAATTACGCAGCCATTAGTAACATCCTAAATATTGCAATTATTTCTTCTTTTTAGTTATTTAATTTTTTTTTCAAAACAGCTAATTCCTTCTGCTGGCAAATAAAACGCTTTGCTCTTAAATTAATTACCCTTTTTATGAAAACATTTCTCACGAAATGATAAAATGTTTTATGTCCACGACTGTATTTGCTTAGAGAGCTTTTGAAATCTAATTACCTTATTAAAGACGATGCTAAAAACCTATTCATATCAGGTTTGTAAAAATTAACACAATTGTTTGTGTAAACACGCGACCTAATCATATGCAAAAATGAAGAGGACAGACAACCAAAAAAATAAAAAACAAGTACCTCAGCAACAACACAAATAAAAGTGCCTAATGAAGAAGACATTATAAATATGCATTGCACTGGATTTCAATTACAGGGAGGTTTTTACACTGCGCGATTTTGCTTTTTCGCCTTCTTTTGCCGTCGTCATTAACATCGTCTTTTTTGCCACCGTTGCAGAGCTGGGAAGATAATCACTTAGTTATTTTTTAACGCACTCCGCATTCGCATGCAGCTGATTCAGAAGCAGCGAAAGAAGTAGCTTTTCAATTTCAATTATTTTAAGGTCGCTCTCTTACGCTTGCGGTTAATTTTCTAATTTTCTTCGGTTTCAATTTTTTCGTCTTTTTCTTCTTTCTTTTTTTTTTTTACCTCTCGGATTACCTATCCTCAGATAGTGAATGAGATATCTGGAGAGAGGAGATGGAATTTTATCAGACTAAGGAATTAATTTTATTGGTTCGTGCCGGTTGCACGGTAATTAATTAAAAACCCGAATTGGTTTTGGAGGAGGTGGTAAAAACGCAATTTTTCAAGTGGTTTTCTAAGTACGGAATGAGTAGACTGTGAAATTGGCAGAGGGGTGTATAGGAAATAAAAATAGGTGCAAGTGACTGCGGGGATCATTTACAAATTGTGCTTGTAATTATTTAGCAAAGTAGGTTATGCGAATACTTTATTTACAAATTTACATGCATTTAATAACAATAATATTAAAACAGAAAGACATATGAATAAATATAACTACAAGGGGCCGTATAGAGACTTAATATGCTGTACACACCTGCAAATTCAGAGGGGTGATAGTAGGCATCAAGATGAGTAATAATCACATAGGAATGTATGACCGGAAACACAAACCTGACGCTGGAGGGCGCTGTTTACTTTATCGGACTGTACCTCTTACCAACTCCTTAGATGGCTAGAAATATCGCATTTTTCAGGAGGAGGTAGAAAACTCAAAAACAAAACAGAATCACATAGGAATGTATGACCGAAAGCGTAAACCTGGTCAGCTAGAGGATAAACAAAGATGCAGAAATGTTGGCTTTTCATTTCTGCATCTTTGTTTATCCTCTAGCTGATCAGGTTTGCGTTTCCGGTCATACATATTTAAGTGATTCTGTTTTGTTTTTGAGTTTTCTACCTCCTCCAGAAAACTGCGATATTTCCGGCCATCTAGGGGGGATTGGTAAGAGGTACGGTCCGATTAAGTAAGCAGCGCCTTCCAGCGTCAGGTTTGTGTTTCTGATCATACATTCCTATATAATTATTGCTCGTCTTAATGCCTACTATCTCCCCTCTGAATTTGTCGGTCGAATTTTGGAACACCCTGTATATTTATATCGATTACTATGGATATAGAGTAAATGTGATTAGAAAGATGGATAGATATACCACCAAAAGATAATATATCTATTCTCGAAACAAATATAAAAAATAAATAAAAGTCCGTCTATTTATTGCTACTATGTGATCATAGCTCTAAACTTAACATTATTCCAATTTTCTATATATGCTTATCCGAAGAGTTAGCCATCCTTTACAACTCATACAGTAATTATTCCAACCCACAGACATATAAATAGATGAAAGCAAATGTTTAAACACATTATACTTAGTCTGACGCTAGAATAGTATATTACAGGTAATTATACGCACCTGTAACCTATATTTATTTTACTCTTTTTTAGTGTTGTCTTTCGTATGAAATCTGTGACGCTGAAGGAAATTCTGTGAACCGGGAAATCTAAATCTGACCTCATCAAATTGAAACTGCAACCCATTAGCCTGAAGGCCAAGAACTGTTGTGATAAGGAGTGAATTAATTCTTTTTATATTACTTCCAAGGTCTGATAATGCCCGTTGTTTCGCCTCCGTTGAGCAACGCTTGACACCTTCATTTGCATTCGAGTACGAATTTGAATCTAAAGTTAGAAAAAAAAAGGAAAACTACTTGAGATGCGCTAGTCAAATTTTGGCCTTTCCGTGATTTAATAAAAATTATTTTGATGTTGGTCGCTTAAAAAAGGAAAAGTTCGTCACTCAAAAGTTACTCAACTGCTTTATTCAAAACTGTCGGGTCCACTTCAAGATTATTTTAATGCAATTCTAGCATGTATCTGGTTATATTTGCGTATATTTGAGCCCGATGAGAGTGTTTGATGAGAGTAAATAGTTTCCTCCACAGAATGAAATAAAAAGAAAATTTTTAAACACAGCGAACGTTGTAATTATTTTATTTTATGATTTTAAGATTGAAACAAAGTTGGAGAAAAATATAGTAAATTTTGTTGGTTTTCATTCCTGTTACGACATTACCTAAACTGATAACTTACACAGCTCTCTCTCTCTATATATATATATAGCACAGTACTTCCAGTCCCTTCACCAGTCAAGGATGGTCCCCTTAAATAAGTTACGAGTAAGGCTTCTTGTTCAAAAGCTTTAACGGGTTTTCTGGAATCCACAAAGTCCACGAAATCTTCATAAACATTTCCTTCGTAGCATTAGCGTGTGGCAAATTTCAATTGTGAATCATGAGCAGCATCTGTTGTTTCTTTCCAAAAATCTTGGCACTTGCTCTAGATATTATTTGTTAGTTTATTTCCTTTGCTTCTTGTAATCTTTGTTTCTTTAAATTAAAAAAAGCATGACCTAAAGGGGAGCTGCATCCCCTCAGCCCCCCCTGGATCCCTTTGATATATATATATATTGTAACATATTCCGTGCTTGGTGTCAAAGCCGACACGCTAGGTAGCGTCACACCGGTTATGTATAGTGATCAAACAGCTTACTAATAAGAACTTTGTTACACTAATATCGATTTATTTGAATTATTCTGGATTAAAATATTTCACGATTAGGTCGTGTTCTGGAACATCAATTATACACTAGTAATGTCCGTTGAAGTCTGCGACGCACGTTGAATATAGTCCTCTCGGCTGGCTGGATGCACTGTCGCTACAGCTCGTCGATCAGGCCTTCAGGGAATAAAGCACTAATCGCAAAATTTTCAGATGCTGGGAACGGATTCCACTCGTCGGAACCAGCCCGAATGAGGAGAGCTCGAACTCCAAGCGTAATTCAATCTATTTATCACAGAGTAATGGACGGCTCGTCCCACACTCTCACCAAAGAAACTAGCTGCTTCGAAAATAGAGAAGATCAAGCTTTGATCTCTAAACGACCCTTCTCAGCGAGAAAGAGATCTTCACCCTTCGGAAACAGGATCGGGATTGGCCTAGGATCTGGATCAGATCCAACAGGAAAAACAGTCTCTGACTCTCCTTTCCTCTCCTCTCGTCCCTGTAAAAATCTCCTGCATCCGCCTTTAAAATTTTTTTCCCTGACGGGATCTGTAACAATCCCGCTCCTTGATCTGAGCTCTCATAGGCCCTTGGCTTTGGCCCGTGTGCAAAACGATACCTGTTTTTCATATCGTTATCGCACGGGTGAATCATTACGGCCTCTCATCAGAAGGATGTCTGCTTTTGTTACGCTTTTGTGTTATAGTGTCTACGCTCGAGACATCGTGGCGACTCGCTATTTTAAGTCTCTCCTCACCTGTGAGTCGAACAGCTGATTCTTTTGTAAGCCACCCCTCGCTCGAGGAAAAATATTGCATATTCGCAGTTCGCCGAGGGGCTTACTCAAGCCAAGGTTAATAAATTTCCTGGGCCTTGAGAAGGGGAAATGTCACAATATATTGTAACGTTTACCTGTGACTTGGTGTCTAAGCAGCGGACACTCTAGGTAGCGTATCACAGGTTACGTGAAAGAATTTAACAGCAAACTAAGCAACATAGAATTAAATTGATACGTCACTTTTATTGGAGTGTTCTTGATTATATGCACACGATTAGGTCGTGATCATAGGAACTTAAAATGTACACAGAGGGACGTCACTTGTGTCCGCACACACGCAATTTAGGAATATTCCTCCCAGAAGTCTCGATGCACAGCCACTGCAGGTCATCCTCGGAGATTCAGCCTCGAATGCTGGAACCACTGTCAGGGGAAAACTTTCCGTTCGATGAAGTCAGACGAATGAAGTAACGTTCGTGCCTCGGACTGAACAATCCAGAAATAGAGCTATTAGCTCTCTGGCTATCCAAGAACAGGCTCTGCTACTTAGGACCGATGTCTCCGGATTTCCGAGAGGAGAATCTCTCTCCTTACACAACCAGGTTATTCTAATTTTAAACTCTAAAGATCACCACAGAGCAGCAGGCAGCTCGCCTTACGCACTCTCTCAAGATCGAAGATCAAAGCTCTAAGACAATCGAAGATCAATCTCGGCTTTCTCTCTCTCTAAGAAAGAAACCAGGAGACTCTAGCAGAAACTAGAAGAGCTTCTAAGGATCTATAGAATAGTTCCTACAAAAAACGAAGACGCTCAGCGAGACCCCTCAAAAATCTCTTGCATCCTCTTTTATCAGTTTTTCCCCTGGCGGGACATTTTAATCTTCGCTCCTGAAACTCTCTTCCTATTGGTCCTCCTGGGTCCTGGGTGCAATACGACGATCATTTGCATATCGATACAATATCGGAATATCCTCCATCGACTTCATAAGGGGGCGGAGGTCCTTTTATCTTATAATGTCAAACTCGTAGGCAGTCAGGAGCCAGGCATTGTTCTGGCAGTCAGGAGCCAGGCTGCTTCTTCACCTGCTTAAAGATCAGCTGTTTCGATTGTAACTTGCGCGACCCCTGCAGGGAACTGAAATTCCTGAGTGGTGAACCCGTTCGAACGTGTTAGTGGCTTTAAAGTCCCTTCTCTGCTCTTTATCTAATGGTTTTTCTGGCTTTGAGGCTGAAATTCCAAAATATATATGTATGTGTGTGTGTGTATGGGAATCGAGGAAACAGCTCACCACTAGAATCGAGCAAACGGCTCACCGCTAGAGGGCATACGTGACACGAATACACAGTTACCAGCGCAGGGAAAGACCGGCAGTTTGATTGCTGCTCTCGCGTAGGAGACGGACAGTTTGACTCGGTCTTTCGGAAAGGAAAGACTCCGGTAGGAAAGAGTCGGCGGATTCCGTCATTCTCTTGCGTAGGATACCCACATAGAGTGAAAATTATCGGCGCCGTGCAATAGGCAAGCAGTGTCCGGTGCTTTGAGTGCGACGTGAAGGTGACTGATGCGACACAGTCTATCTAGCTTCTCTACTATTCTTACATGTAAATATATTGCATTCCATCATCGATTTTTGAATAAAGAAGTTTATCGTTTTCAAGTAAACGTGTGATTTCCAAGTTATTTTCATTTTCAGGCAACGTTACACAACCTCGGATTTAATGTGTTGCTCAAAATTGTTAAATTTGATTTAATTATTATTTTAATCTCTGCTTTATTGCTTAAAAATTATTTTATATATACAGGTGGTTATCAAAATAATGGAAACACCTATCAATATTATTGGTGTTTATAAATGTGATTCGTATTCCTTAAAAAACAAGTCTGGCCACAGGTATTTTTTTATATAATATAGTGCATGTATTATTCTACTGTCAGGTAGCAGTTATGAAGCTAAGGGCATCGTGCTTTTTGGGGGGAACAGCGTAAAATGTCAAACCTTGTAGACCTTGCGAAAAGGGCAAATTGTTGGAGAGCGTTTAAATTGGAGTATCTGTTACTGAAACCCCCAGACTAATGATTGTTTTTCGAGCTATGGTATCAAAAGTCATGATAGCATACAGAGTGCACGGAAAAACAACCTTTGCCAAACAGAATAGTGGACGAAAGGAAGAGCTGAGTGAAAGCGACGGACGAGGTAATGAAGCGGATTGTGACATGAAGAAAGAAAACAACTTCAACTAAAATGACCGAAGAGCTCAATCTGCTTCTGCATGTTCCGGTATCAACCATTAGACGTAAAACGGAACTTCACAAACAAAGCATTTACGGAAGAATAGCTATTCCCAAGCCACTTGTAATAGATGCCAATACAAAATATCGTTCACAATGGTACAACGAGCGCAAATCCTGGTCGAGTAATATGTCGGAAAACGGCATTTGGTCCGACGAACCATTGTTCACATTGTTCCTCGCAACAGGATGTATGTATTTCTGGAGAACACCTCCACAAGCGTAAGATTCTGGCTGTCTCATCTCAACTGTCGATCATGGAGGTAGTTCTATCAGGGCTTGAGAGGACATCTCATGGTTTTCTCCAGGCCCTATTGTAACTCTAAAATGGAGATTGAATGGGAAGCACTATGTCGAAACTTTAGCTCACTAGTCAATCCTATGGTGCAAAAATTCTTTCTTGCATGAGATGGCGTTCTCCAGGATAATAAACCCCCTATACATACAGCTAAATCTTTCAAGTATTGTTTTGAAGAGCATGAAAAAGAAGTCAAATATCTTATCTTGCCCTGTCCCCTCGACTATATATCATCCAACCACTGTGATCTGTATAAGCGGATAGAGCAAGGTATCGATATCCACCACAGCATCTCTACAGGAACTTTCATGATTTTTCCCTGAAGAATGGTATAATATATTCTTAACCACTATTCATGACTTGTATAATCCAATTCCAAGGTGAATCAGGGGGTATTATATACAAATGTGATCCTGCGCCGTATTAATAAAGGTTTTCATGATGTTTCTTAGTGTTTCCCTTATTTTGATGACCACCTGTATATATATATATATATATATATATATATGTATATATACATCATTTATCTAAAGTTTGCAAATACTATAGCCATATGCATGGCGCAGCCTAGCAGCTAACACAAAAAGAACAAAAACACAGGTACATGATTTTCTTGATATCTTTTTGACTTTTTTCAGTCTAATTGCTTGACTTTTTGTCTTTTGGGTGTTCATTCACCTATATTTCTATCTTTGGGTGCTAATGCACCTGTGCTTTTGTTCTTTTTGTGTTAGCTGCTAGGCTGCGCCATGCATATGGCTATAGTATTTGCAAACTTTAGATAAATGATGTATTCGTGCTTTGTGGTTAATGGCTGCTTTAGCGCATGACCACAAAAGCTATTTGTTGTTTTACTTCACGTTGTGTATATATACATATATATATATATATATATATATATATATATATATATATACATATATGTATATATATATATATTATCATAAACTGGGCAACTCGACTTCCCTGCCCAGTCTATTCGGATAGCATGCCGAACTATGGCTAAGTCCTAGCCGTCCTGTTCCCTCAGAAATCACTGAGAATACGCTGGATTAATGAATGTAAAAAAAAAACATTTATTCAAATAGCGTATTTACAAAATATGTACAGTAAATCATTGAGTTTTGCACCTCCAGTGCAATCATGGCCTCCAGCCAAATCAATAATTCACACGTGTAAGGCTCTCCGGCCCAAAATCACAATCCTTTATCACGCGGCTCCCCGGCCCGCGAAAATCCAACTGGTTCGAGCAAAGTCGACCTCCGTCAACGCCGAACCCCCACCCCACCCCTCTCTCTCTCTCAGGCCTGCTCTGGTGACCTCCCTCTCTGGCCAGCACAGCCGGTCGTCCAGTCCAAACCGGTTTTCCTTCGACTGCCTCCCTCGGACATAAGCCTTCTGTCCGAAACCACGTGCACTCTAGTCTTTGTTGTTCGGCTGTTTACTGTTCGTAGACAGCCGGCACACCTCTTGATCGATGGACTTGATCGTACGCGTGTCAAATCGCCCCTGGAAAATACTCATTCAAAGCTGTAACGAAACTTCAAACTCTGTACTATATTCCATATATAATACCGGGAGTTAAGTAGAGAGTCCGCCGACATCACAATATATATATATATATATATATATATATATACACTCATGGACAAAAAAATTAGCGCACCAAGAAGGAGTCGTCAAAATGAAACGAAATTTTGCATACGTAATGACTACTTTGATATAAGTAAATGATAAGAAAATCAAAGAAAAAGGATAATTTATTTCAGAGAAAAAGGCAAAAGAACGGAGGAGTTAATACTCCGTTGGACCCACTCTAGTGCGAATGCACGATGCGATACGATCGGGCATTGAGTCATGCAATTTTTGTATGATGTCTTGAAACATTTCGTTCCATATTTGCTGTAACCTTGCCTCTAGTTCGTTCAAACTCGTGGGATGCCCAACTCGTCGTCCCAAATGATCCCAGATATGCTCGATTGGAGACAAATCTGGGGATCGGCCAGGCCAAGGAAGGGTGGTAACAGTGCGGAGACAGTCTTGTGACACCCTTGCCGTATGAGGCCGAGCATTGTCTTGTTGAAAAATGGCTCCTGGGAGCCGTTGAATGAGTGGTAACACATGTGGTTGCAGGATTTCATGAACATACCGCTGGGCTGTCATGGTGCCACGGAACAATACTAGGGGTGACCGTGTATTGTAGGCAATGGCACCCCATACCATCACACCAGCTGTGGGAGCGATGTGTCGCTGTGCAGCAAAGGCAGGATTGAAGCGTTCACCACGGGCTCTCCACACACGAACACGATTGTCATCACTGCCGATATTGAATCTGGATTCGTCGCTAAAGACGACTTGGTTCCATTCCGCTGCAGTCCAGTTTCCTCGTGTGCGGCAAAACTCCAAACGGAGGCATCGATGGTTGGGCGTCAAGGGCAGCACACGTAATGGGCGCCGCGATACCAACTGTCCTTCAGCCAGGCGCCTTCGTATGGTTCGAGAAGACACAGAGGACCCTAGTGAAGGTGCTACCTGTGCCTGGATGGTGCCTGATGAAGCAGTTGGCTGTACGCGTGCATTTCTTACGATGTGGCGGTCTTCTCGACGACTGGTCTGTCGAGGGCGTCCTGAGCCTGGTCTTCGTGTACATGACATCTCTCGGGTCCACTGGTCCCAACACCTCCTCACAACACAATCAGAGCGGCCTAATTGACGAGCTACTCGCCTAGCTGACCACCCAGCTTCCATCATCCCGACGATTCTCCCCCTCTCAAACTGCGACAACTGCTTATATTGTCTTCGAACACGGCGTAATGGCATGTCTATCTCAGCTCTTCCTTTGTAAATGATTCAGCACACTCAAACAAGCTTTGGTTACCTGTTTTATACTCCACAGAGTACGATGTTCAACGCCCTCTACCGGCTATACGTAATGCGCAATCACGCTGCATTTCTAATCATTTGCATATCTCCCCGACATGTACCTTCATTGCAAGTTTCGTTACGATCCCGCAATTATTTCTTGGTGCGCTAATTTTTTTGTCCATGAGTGTAAATACCGGGAGTTATTCAATAAAACACAAAATATTTATTTGATCATCCGAATTTATTTTGTCGCCTTCAAATTAGGCCCAATTTGATGAAATACACTTATACAAACGAATAATCTAGTCGTCGAAACACTTCTTATGGGCACTGATCGGTAAGGTCTTGATATCCTTCAACGAATTTTGTTTTATGCCTACAATAGACTCAAAACGTCTTCCACTAAGTGGTAATTTGAGTTTGAGGAATAGGAAAAAGTCAGCTCGAACCATATCTGGCGAATACAATGCTTGGTCAATGACATTCGTTGAGGTTTCGGTCAAAAAATTCCGTACAAGGATTCAATACGTAAGTCTTCAGCAACCTGCATATGGTTCTTCTTTTGAAGAAAATCCAGCTCCTTTCAGAACAAGCCGTACGGCAATGCTTCTTGTGGCCAAAACATCAACTAAAATAGTGCGAACGGATTCGTGAGACATGACCAGATCCAAAACCATCTCTCTTAAGCTATAATGACGATTTTCCATCACCATTTCCTTCTCTTTGTCAATGGTTTCGTCAGTTGAAGACGTTGAAGTTCGACTTGAACTACGCAAGTCTTCAACCACTTCTAGGCCTTCTTTGAATGCTTTGTACCACTCGTATGATCGTGTTTTCCATAAAGCTGACTCACCTTAGGCTTTCTCCAACATTTTCAACTATTTAGCACAGAAAATTTCGCAGGCAACAAAAAATTTGAGTCAAACTCTTGGTTCAATACCTCAATCCATTTAAAAATAGCAGAGTATACTTGAGTATCACTAACAAAAATAACTGCTGGGGAAGAAATGGTTGACATAAAGGCACCAAAACTCCAGGTGACAGTTAGGTACTCCTGACCCATCTTACGGTAACTTTTCTTTTGAATTCCTTTTACTCAAGTTTTTAAAAATGAGTCATTCTCGGCATTAATTTGACAGAATATATGCAATATAAATGTATAAAGTATCAGAAGTGTAGATTATCAGGAAAAAAAAACCTTCAAAATCTGAAGAATGTATTAAATACTTATGGCTTAGCTTGAGTTGGTCGATGCGCTATATAAGAGATAATAAGGAGAAGTTACTAATTTACTCATAAAGTAACTTCCTAAAATTTAGCCTTTTACTAAATTAGACTATCTTAAGATTAAGGAAATATGTATTAAAGTTTTTATGGAATATGTATCAGAACTTTTATGGAATATGTATTAAAAATATCAGGAAATCTCATATTTTCAATACATCCCATACATTTTTCTCCCTAGCATTTCTCTTATTCCTGATGCGATTTCAGTGACGAGTCTCTCATGTGACGTCGGCAACGTACCATGAGCTAGCAGATGCTGGCAGATGAAGTGGGTGTCACGCGAAAGCGAGCCCATTGTAACGGTGTACGAACGAGTGGTTTATCTGGGTATTAGCATCACTGAAAGGCCGGATTATCACCCCTCGCCGTATTCATTACATGCGGTCTGTCGCGTTCTGCCTACAAGTGCCCTCCGCCCTTAACGGTCACGGGATTACAATGGTCATTCGCCTGGATATCTTTTACAAGGACGGGATTGTCGGATAAAGTAAACTGAGGTTTGCGGAGGGTGAAAAGAGCTTTTAGAGGAGAGGATAGATTTAAGCACACCACTGGCGAAAAGAAGAATGGAGAGGTGTCTGGAAGTAGATGCGCACAAAGAGCAAGGTTTTTTTTCATAGGACGCATTAACACGGGATGTTTTAACTTATAGTAGGAAGACTGCTTCAGTATTCAACCACTTCCTTCACTCACCGTCTGAGAGTAGGAAGTATTTTTTCTCTTTGGCGAACGTGCAATTCTGCCCATGCGAAAGTACATGGGAAATATAACGCATTTGCATCTATATCATATACATGTATGTGTATGGATGTTTACCTCCATAAACATCATACACATGTAATACATACACACACACACACATATGTATATATATATATATATATATATATATATATATATATATATATATATATATATATATATATATATATATATAAAACAATTCCGTAACTGACTGACAGATACGTAACGCACAGACCAAACCGCTGGACCTAAATGGCTGAAATTTTGCGATTCTTCTTATAGTGTAAGGGGGATTTTTGATAAATTCTTCTTAGTTTTTTTTAAAGTTAAATTTTAAAGCTGTTTTTGTAACATTCTTGAAAGTTTGCATTCAAAATAATAATCTGATGTTTATAAAATTTGTATCACGAGAAAGATCATGAAAATTCTTTTAAGATGAAATCTTTACCTCCATTTTCTGACTTTTGGTGAATTTTTAAAGATTAATTTTTAGAATTTAATTTGTTAAATGCTGATCACATGATTTTTCTTTTTGTGATACTTTAAATTAATTTTGTGTCACGTGCATAATAGTGAAATAAATTGACAAAATAATATATTAAAATACAGTAAAAGATAAAATTTAACCGCTAGACTAATTGAGATGGATGTTTTTTAACAATTTCATTCAAATTAGTATGTTTTAAGGATATTAAACATTCAAATTAATTGCATACATTGATCGTTGTATTTAATTGGAATATTTTCTTCAACATTATTTAGTCTATAAAAATAACCGTTACGATTTTTTTATAAATATATTTTTTGTGTCTTTTTTTGGTATTAATTGCATACATTGACCGTTGTATTTAATTTGAATGTACTCCGTAGCGAAGCACGGGTATTCAGCTAGTATGTATATATATATGTATATATATATTTATATATATATATATATATATATATATATATATATATATATATATATATATATATATATATATATATATCCACACATACGACTATCATATATTCCTTGCTATCCTATAATAAGCCTTTTTAAATGTTCCCGTAACGTCATTTACTCAAACGTCATTGTTACCAGTGGGTTCCTAAGCTGCTTTCTGGTATACGATCGTTTGCTTTCGACGAGGTATCGCAGACAAAACAGTTTTGTATGATCGTACAGCAAACCATCTTTCGTTTAATGGTAATGTTAGCACTGTTGATAGACAAGCGTTATCACTAAACTATATTTCATTTGTTTTTATTGATTTGGTTTTGCTTCATTAGTTACCTTTCAGTTTCAACTTTTATATATATAAAATGGTAAACCAAACACTGACGAGAGCTCAACTGAAACAAGGTTTCATTCTCGTTACATTTTAATCGGTAACCACTGCAAGCGTCAACGAACAACTCAGTGTTTGTGAAGAGGTTACAAGTAATAGCCCCAAGGATATTATTTTAAATACCTTCCTGTGCTTCAGTAAACAAAAGGGGGAAAACTGAGCTACTACACTCATTCGCCCCCTTACAATCATCCTAAACAAAAGCTGAACGAACATTGATTGCTGCTTCATGTCGGTAAACTGTTGGAATAAGAAAGTAAGGCATCGGAACAAGTATAGTTTGTGGTGTGTTTAGTACCTAATTAACATTAAAAAGAGTGAAAGGTAAAATATCCTGTAAGAGTTTTAAAAAAAAATTATGAATAAAAATGAAAAGAAGAAAGCTGTTTACTAAAGTTAGATTACAATAGACACAAGTTCTTGAGAAGCTAAATGCAGTTAAAATTTGAAAAGATGGGGAAAAATTGTGGCAGATAAATTACAATCATATGGAGTACAATTCCTGATGCTTTTGTGGGAATTGAGACCAATAATTTTAATCTGCTCACCATCTTATTCATGTTATTATATTTCTCGATTTTTTTTTATCGTCCTTTATTTTTTTTCCGGTTATATATACGCTTCTTTTTGTAGTACTGTAAGCGGGCAATTGTTATACAAAGCATTATTTTAATTTCTCAATATACTTCTAACGTAAGGTAATGAATAGATACGAACATATCATTTTCATGAAAGGAAAATTAACATATATGCATATTGCTTTTTCTTGGTGTTAAACAATATAGGTCAGGAGTGATGCAATAAGTATCCCTTTTAAAGGGGGGTGAGCTGAAGTCGTATCAGAAAGAAAAAATATTTCTTCTCTAGAAAAGGTGATTAAAAATTCACTTTGGAATTGCCTTATTTTCTATTTTGGCCCCTTAGATGCACCCTGATCCTACTCCTCCTGTTAATTCACCCCTGTAAGCAAGTAATTTTTAATATACAGTCGAACCGCGTTATAGCAAACCCGATATATAACGAACGAAAATTTTGGTCACGCCGTTTTCCTATTGTACGTAATTTAATTTGTATTGTGTCAGTTTAATGTAATCGATTTTAGTCGATTTTATTCATTAATAATAATTTTTAATAGATTTTATCATTTTTTAATACATCATTATTGAATTCACATTACAACTAATGAGTTATAGATTTTGTGAACCCTAGCATTTTTCTTAACGGTTCTGATATAGCGAATCCGGATAAAGCGAACAAAACCTTTGATCCCTTGAAGATCGTTATAACAGGGTTCGACTGTAAATAATTCGCTTCGTTTTAGTCCAGAATTCTTCATATTACTCCTTCTAAAATCTGTGAGTATCCGATTAAAGATATTTAAACGGCTTGACATGGACTGTTAAATAAATGTTAATACTAATGTAAAATAACAAAAACTCTCTCATACATACAAATTCAAGAGAGAATTTTTTCGTCCTCAAAAAAGCTTGAGCAGTATGGTAAAGGTGAAAACCTCTTATAGCCTTAAGCGAATTATGATTTGAATGACATGCAATCCCCATATTTTATTTCATTTTTTTTTTTTTTTTGCTGAACAATTTGTGCCCGCTTTCACAAGGTATTCAGTGAGCTCTCATAATTATGGGATTGCATCTATTCCTTTCAGGATCATTTTACAACGCTCCCATGGCAAAGAAACCGATCTCCCGAGCCGAGAATAGAGCGAGCCGAAATAAAAATTCTCGGCTAAAAAACTACCTCTCTTCTGTTCGCCGAATAAATACAGCCGTCCGCGTCAAAAGGACCCCATATACATTACAATCTATTATATCACCCCATCCACTGATGAGTACAATAGAGTGCCGAGTTGAAAAAAGAGGCTTTGAAGTACTCTTTAGTTCGACACTTCAGCCCACTTTGTACCACTTTTACAAACAGCCTACTATCACAGTCTAACGCCTTTTATATTCTACGCTTATTTGCACATACTTTTTTTTCTTTCGCCAATGGAACCAGTTTTTTTTTCTCTTTTACTTTTATTGTCTTTTCTAATGTTATTATCCCAGGATCTTCACATTTTATTGTTGTATTTTGTTTCCGATGCCCTTCCCGAGGTTTAGCGATATATTTTCTTAAGAAAGTATTCTTTGCTTCTATTGAAATAATATTAGAGAGAGCACTAGCTATATGAATCATATATATATATACACTGGTGTAAGAAATTAAGAGAATTTACAGACTTGGTCGATTATCTCTAGAACTACTGTACCGATTTTAATGAAATTTGATATGTACATACATTGATACAATACAAAACAAATAACCATTCAATAATTGTAATACACACGCATGATCGTGCGTAACACTCGTTGGAGTCGGAAGGTATGAAACAGAGGTTGCAGAATAAACAAAAAAAAATGGGTTAATAGATGGGTTAGTATGGGGTATGGTCCCCTCTTACAGATATACAGGTCTCGCAGCGTGATTTCATACTTGAAATAAGGCAGTTTATCATTTCCTGTGGCAATTGGTCCCACTCGTTCAGCAACGCTGTTTTTATTCCCTGGATGGTTCTCGGAGGGGGTTGTGAGTTGCAATTGCCCTCCCCAGAGCGACCCAGACATGCTCTCTAGGGTTAAAGTCTGGAGATCTGGCTGGCCAATCCATCCGGCGAATATCCCCACTCTCTAGAAATTCGTCGACCAGAAGAGCTCTATGTGGCCTCACGTTATCGTCCATTAAAATGAACTCAGGGCCAACTGCACCCCTGAAAAGGCGAACATAGGGCTAAAAGACCTCACCCCTATACCTCACACCAGTCACAGTGCCTCTTTCAAAGACATGGAGAGGTGTGCGGCCATCCAACATGATGCCTGCCCAGACCATTAAACCTCTTCCGCAATAATGGTCGATTTCGCGGACAGTGGAGGGTAGGTAGCGGGTCCCTGGTTCTCTCCATATGAACGTACGGCGAGAATCGGTGTTTAGGCTGAACCGGGATTCATCAGTGAAGAGAACGGTCGCCTATTCATCCATACTCCAATCTCTATGCTCTCTGCACCATGATATCCTGGAACTGTTTCCATAAGTTGCACACGACGCTGGGCGTTAAATTGAACTCTCTACAAATTTGGACTTGAGATTGGCCTGCTTCTAGCCTCCCCACAATTCGCCACCTCATTCCATCATCTAAACGTTGGTGGTTACTCATTTTTACTGTTACAATTTGAAATTAACCGATTGCTGCAATATAACACCATCTATTAACCCATTTTTTTGTCTATTCTGCAACCGCTGTTTCATACCTTCCGACTCGAACGGGTGTTACGCATGATCATACGTGTGTATTACAATTATTAGATGGTTATTTGTTTTGTATTGTATCAATGTATGTACATATCAAATTTCATTAAAATCGGTACAGTAGTTCTAGAGATAATCGACCAAGTCTGCAAATTCTCTTAATTTCTTACACCAGTGTATATATATATGGTGCCCGGTATAAAGGGCTTAAGTCAGATGCAGTGATTTAAATATACTAAGTTATTGGCTTTTATACCAATCGCAGAACAATAATTTCGACCTGGGGGCGCGGGGTTGGAGTAAAAACATCCACAACATAAACTAACAACCATCATAAATAACAATGAACAATTAAAAATTAATTTACATTTAGAATTGAAAAAAAAACGTAGTCCGTCTACGACGGAATCCAAAGCGGGAGTCTAAGTCCAGGACTCCACTTCACCAGAAACCGCGACAGAAACAGAAAAAGGAATTTTTTTCTGTTTTCCGTTTCCGCAGAAATTCTGTTGTTCTTCGACTCCACTTCGGCGGCGCAGAATCCGCTGCTGGCCAGTTTCGATTGCTGGCGCCATCTGCAGTCATTTCTTTGTTTCTTTATTTATTGTTTTTACATTGGCTTCTCGAAGATATCTCGGAAATCTCGAAGATAGTATGGCAAACAACACCGATCTTGCTGTGATGAGTTTGCACTTCCTAAGTCTGCTCTCTTTAATCAGAACCTCTGAAGCAAAAAAAAAAGAAAACACCGATTCTGGGTCCGAAAGATTTTCCAAGAAAGGGAAAAATATGGTATCCACAACACCTTAATTAGAGATCTTCGAACTACCGATCAGGAGTTCTATTTCGAGTAAGTAAACATTTATTTAAAGATGTCAATTTTTTTCTTTGCCTAACACATAAAAATTTCATAACGCAATATTATATATTATAGCTTTATGCGGATGACACCAGATGTGTTTGATGAGTTACTCCAGGCTATAACCCTTTTTATAGCAAAGAAAAACTCATTTTGGAGAAAAAGTATCTCAGCAGATGTCAGACTTGCTTTAACATTAAGGTACATTTTTGTAATTTTATGTTATACGTTATTAATTTTTTTATTGAAGAAGTTTAAATAATCATTGCAAAAATTAAAATGGAATAATAATTCTATTAATTTTCAACTGGCCAACTTAAAATGCTGGAAATTTACTGAAGTTCTACACAAAAATGAAACCAGTATTTTTAATTGGTGTCATAATTACTTCTCATAAATATACAATTCTCTCTCAATTATTACTTATACATCCATTTTTTTTTTTTTAAGTCTTGAATAAATGATATAGGAAATCAATTGTATTATTACTATATTTATACCTATTATTACTTATACATCACTTTTTTTTTTTTTTGGTCATGAATAAATGGTATAGGAAATCAATTGTACGATACTTTCAGTTAAACATTGCTGTTTTGTAGAATCAAAAGTAATTTTCCTCTCATTTATGCAACAGAACAGTATAGAAAATACAGTATAGAAAATAGGTAAACTTGGGTAAATTGTAAAAAAATTATTCCTTATACAGCTATGGAGAAAAATAGAAAGGTGGATAATTACATTACCTAATTCAGCATGTTCATATTTTTTCAATTATTTTTATGAAAATTGTATTTTATTTTAATAACAAAATAATTTGCAGATTCCTGGCAACTGGTGAAACATACAGAAGCCTAAGTTTTGCCTTTCGTATTGGAAGGCAAACAGTTCAAAAAATAGTACCTGAAACGTGTCAAGCAATCTGGAATTGCTTCAAATTAAAATATTTGCCTTTTCCAACAACTACAGATGAATGGAAAGAAATTGCTGCTAATTTCCATCAGAAGTGGCAACTTCCACACTGCTGTGGAAGCATCGACGGAAAACACATTTTAAGAGAATGCCCGAAGAATTCTGGAAGCCTGAATTTAAATTACAAAGGAACCTTCAGCAGCGTCCTTTTAGCAGTAGCAGATGCTAACTATAAATTATTAATGATAGATTATGGGCATTATGGTAATGAATCTGATGGTGGGATTTTTAAGAAAACTTTATTTGGCCGATTGGTAATGAATAATGACTTAAAATTTCCACCACCAGATTTGCTGCCAAATTCTCAAAAAACATACCCATATTTTATAATAGGGGATGAAGCATTCCCACTGAGGAATAATTTGTTAAGACCCTATCCCAGGCGTTCCAATTTTCTGTTTGAACAGAAAATATTTAATTATAGACTGAGTAGAGGCAGGCGGGTTGTGGAAAATGCTTTTGGCATATTAGCAGCCAGATTTAGAATTTTCAGGCGACCACTGAATTATAGTGATTCAACTGTAAAAAGCATGGTGCTTGCTACTTGCGTTCTCCACAACCTGCTCATTGAAAGGTCAGAAGCCTACTGTCCAATTGATTATGTGGATTATGAAGACAGCAACCACATGCTGCATATGGGTTTATGGCGAAAAGATGGTGATACCTTAGCTTTAAAAAAACTGAGCAGCAACATGTATCAAAGAGAAGCTAAACAGCTAAGGGATGACTATACAAATTATTTATGCAATGAAGGCTCAGTCCCATGGCAAAACAAAGCAATTCAGCCACCAAATTGTTCAAAATAACTAGTTGTTTTTCAATTATATATTTTTTTATTTTACTAACATTTATTCACAATTTCATTTCAAAGAATAGAATTCAAAACTTATAAGTATATAAAATCATTTTATTCATCATCATTTTCGATTTCTTTTTTGTGCATCAAATTTTCGATTTCATGCATTGCATCTCTTTGATGCTTATTTTTTAGATTTTTTAATCTACATCTAAGATAACGACAAAATTGAGACACAGTATCATCTTCGCTTTCAGTTTGCTTGCAGAAATAGTTGGCAATATATTTAGTCGTTTCTTTCACATCAGACATCAAAGGATCCAGTTCTATGAGCCTTTTCCTTTTTCTAGTATCTTTATCTTTACTGGATCTAAAAATCCAAAAACATTTCTTAGTAAAAGTTCTGTACTATAAAAAAATAACTTTAAGCTACTAAAAAAAGAAATGTTAAATAAATATTACATATAAATATAAATCAAAAATGTTAATTATTTTAAAGTACTTAATGAGTTTTTTCTTTGCCTATAATAATATGTTTAAATTCTTTAATTGGTGTTTGACATTTCTCGACCAAAGTTTTTTCTTTTATTTATTTCTTACATATTCTAAATATATTACTTTTCTAATTATAGACACCATGTATATAAATTCAAATGTATCACTGCAAAACATATTTGCAATTTCTCATTTCTTAATTGTGAATAAAGAGATGAACTAATGAAATGCATGTGCTGATTTTTGTTTGTTTACTTTTTTGTGAACTGTGAATAAGTGTGCGTACCATTTCACTTTATAAGTTACTTAGAAACACACTAACACACTATTAGATTATACTTTTAAATACATCATTGTCAGTTCAGCAAAATATATTTTTGCTTTTGGCATTTAAATGGGGGGGGGGGGAGAGACAACACTGTTATAGCTGTTGAAAATAGATAAAAGGTCTTTATTTACATAACTTGGACAGTTTGGTTTGATGATGGAGTTTTGCATTCTAGCATTAAGAGCACTTTATCAAAATTAAAATAATTAAGTTTAAATATTAACAGAATAAAAAATTATTCAGTTCATGGATGTAGACAAGGCGGAGTTAAAGTTATAATAATTCAATTTGAATGAGTACCATGCTTTAAACTTTTTTAAATGGATTATGTACTTATTTTTCTCAGAACCTCCCCCACAAAAATAAATCCTAACTACACCCATGATTCAGTTCAAATATATTACATAAAAAAAGTATAATACCCAGGTGTAGGTGTAGAAAAATTTGTACATGCAAATTCAGTTGAAATGGAGCCATCAAACGTATCATCCATTTCGTAACTGCCGTTTTCTTTATCATCCCTAAAAATGAACATTGTTTTTGCATAAAATTCAGAAATACAATATGATTTATTCATTTCAATTTCTAACAACATTTCTAAATAAAAGAGAAGGAAAATCGCTAGGTAGAGGATTTAAGATTCTCCTGTGCATGGGGAATTTTTCAAGCGAAATCCTCAGATGAGATATATCCAAATACAATAATGAGATATAAGATAGATCCAAATACACTTAAAAAGTTGTTATTTTTAATGTCAATTTACGCTTGATTTACTATTGAATATTTAATTATTTCCCAGTCTATTAATAAATAATTTTTTAAAATAGTTTTTTACATGAGAATATAAAAAAATAACTTAATGCAGCACTTACATGGTTTGAGGATCATCAAATACTGGCTGCGAGGTAGTCAGCTGAGGAGTTTCCCCAATGATGCTTATTGAGCTAAAAATATGTTAAAAAAATAATAAACATATTATTCATATAAACGAAGACTTTATGGTTGTGCAAAATTTTATAACATAATACACACTTATAAGATAGTGTATACACAGATGACAATGAGATTTGTTTAAATGCATTAAAAATTTTAATTTTCATTCCTTTAAATTACTTGTGGCTATTTCTTACTAAAAGATCAAAGATAAACATTTCAAGAAAATATTCGGGTTTGAATTTACTATTCATTAACATAAAGTTTATAAAAAAAAACAAAAAAAAAGATAACAATTGTACATTATTAATGCACGTTTGCATAGTACAAAACCTTTAACTTTTATCACTATAAATTTAAATAAAAGTAGATTAAAAAATGATGAAATTTGACAAGAAAAAAAGACATGAAAAAATTGACATGAAAAAAAGACTTCACCAGAAAACACCAGACTTCACCAGAAAACAGTCTTGTTGAAAACAAGTTTTTTCAACAAGACTGTTTTTTCAGAACTCCTGATCGGTAGTTCGAAGATCTCTAATTAAGGTGTTGTGAATACCATGTTTTTCCCTTTCTTGGAAAATCTTTCGAACCCAGAATCGATGTTTTCTTTTTTTTGATTAAGATGTTCTAATTAAAGGCAGCAAACTCAGGAAGTGCAAACTCGCCATAGCAAAATCTGTGTCGTTTTCCATACTTTCTTGAGCTTAAGTATTTTATGTCCGAATCACAGCCAATGTAAAACAATAAACAAAAAAAAACAAAAAACGACGACAGATGGCGCCAGCTGAGCGGAATCTGGTGACGTGGAGTACAGAAAGAACGGAATCTCAGCAGAAACGGAAAGCAGAAAAAAATTCCGTTTTCTGTTCTGTTTTCTGTTTCTGGTGAAGTGGAGTCCTGGCTTTAATGTTCTCCCCAAACAGAGTAGAGGGGTCGTGATAATGTTCGTGCTAGCGGCGCCCTCTTGCGCCAGACATTATATGCGTTTACAAATAACATTTTATGAAGTTTAAAGTTCATAGTTAAGAGTTCAGTTCTGCTTTCTATAGATCGGCCATCCTAGCTGTCATGCGGCCTCGGATGACATTAAGCAATAGGCACTAACAGTCTCTGAAAAAGAAATAAAATGGAACACACTTACAATACACGGGACCATGAAGGGGATGCGCTGGTGCTGACATCGAGTACACGGGACCATGCAGGGGGTGCTCTTGTGGTGACATCGGATGGCGGGATAACTCGTCAGTCGTCTGAATCGGGATAGTGGAGATGCCACGGTTTCATGTAGTCGGCAACGGAGGACGTGATGTTGGGACCTTCGTGTTGTCCGACTTTGACGACATCGTACCGGTCATGGGCTTGACACTGGTCACTTGGTAAGGACCTAGGAATTTCGGTCGTAACTTCATTCCAGTTCCGTACTGAGTGCGCTTGATTGCACACAGTTCTCCTACTTGGTACTTGTACGATCCTTTCCTCTTCTTATTATAGGATTTCCGATTTTCTTCTTGAATTTTAAGAATATTTTGCCTTGCTTCTTCCTTCATTTTATCTCTCTCTTTCATCATCGTGTTAAGGTACTCTTCTTCTAAGACTTCTTTCACTCGTATGTCTGTTATGCCTTTTAGTTTCACGCCTGTCAACAGTTCGAATGGTATGAATTTAGTACTTCGAGAAGCGGTACTGTTTATTATCCGTTGAACCATAGACACGTATTTGTACCATTTCGTTGGATCGGAAATTGAAAGTTTAGAGAGTATAGGAATTAAAGTTTTATGCATCCTTTCAACCTGACCGTTACCACGGGGAATTCCTGCTGTAATTTTAATATGCTCTATTTCTTCTTCTATGCAATAGGTCTCAAAATCATTCGAAATAAATGCGCTTCCTCTGTCACTGATAATTAGGGAAGAATTTCCAAAGGTAGTTTGTTGCAGCTTTAATTTTTCTATTGCGTCGCTTGACGATGTCGATTTTACTGGGTATAACCCTGCAAATTTCTTAAAGGCATTGACGACAGTGAAAATATGTTGATAATTCTTGTTCGTAGAAGGCATAGGACCTATAAAGTCAATGTGATACGTGCTCAACGGTGAATTTTCTTTTGGGATAGGATTAAGTAAACCTTCTCCTTTGCCACGCTTTCTGTTACATAGGATACATTCTACGCAGTTGGCAATGACGTTATCAATTTGTTTTCTGGCATTACGTATGTAATAATTTTGATTTAAAACGTCTTCGGTCTTGGATGATGCAAAATGATTTTTATTGTGAATTCGTTTGATTATTTCTTTTTCCATTTCTTGAGGCACCATTAAAAGTTCTCTTCCATTTTTATACTTATATAAAATTCCATTTTTGACAAAATGTTCTTCATCATTTCCCTTTTCTATCAAGGTTTTAATCGTTTCAATATTTTCGTCTCGTTTTTGGGCAGCTTTAATTTTGGCGGTTATATCGTCGTCCGTATTTGAAATAATTAGCACAGTGTTGCGACTTAGCGCATCAACATGTTTCATCTGTGCTCCTGACCGATGGATAACTTCATAGTCAAATTCTCCCAGGAATAATGACCATCTTGCAATTTTCGGTGAAAGGTCTTTCTTGCCCATTGTCATCTGGAAAGCGGCACAGTCGGTTACAATTGTAAATTTGGAACCAAGCAAGTAATTCCTAAATTTTTCAATGATTCAATGACCGCGAGAACTTCTAATTCGTACGAGCAATACTTCTCTTCAGCTTGCGACGTCTTCTTGCTCATGTAATGGATGGGGTGATATTTACCATTTTCATCTTCTTGCAATAACACAGCTCCGTATCCATGTTTGCTAGCGTCAGTATGCACTTCGAGTTTTCTGCCTTGCGTAAATATGCTCAAAACGGGTTCAGTAGCGAGATATTGTTTTAATCGCAAAAATGCCTCTTGTTGGTTTGAACCAAAAATAAACTTCTCAGGTTTTCTAAGCAAGTCGCTCAAAGGTTTTGCGATAGTAGAATAACCAGGGATAAATTTTCGAAAATATCCAGTGAGGCCTAGAAAGCTTTGGACCTGCTTAATTGTCGTTGGCTGAGGAAATTTCTGCACTGCAGCTGTTTTTGACGGAGATGGCTTAACAGTTCCGTTTTCGATGACTTGACCTAAGAATTCTACTTTTTGCATTAAAAACTGGCATTTCTTCAATTTAATTTCTAATCCGTACCGAGAGGCTACTTCTAAAACTTGACGTAATCGTTGAATACCTTCTTCTTCATCTACTGACGGAATAATTATATCATCCATATACAATATAGCAATACCTTCATTAATGAGGTTTCGGAATACGTGGAAGATATATCTCTAAAAAACACTGGGACTGTTAGAGAGACCAAAAGGTGTTTTCAAAAATTCATATTGTCCATCAGGAGTTACAAAACTAGTAAATTTGAGACTATTTTCTTCTACATCGACATGAAAAAAGCCATTTCGGAGATCAATCGTTGTGAATATTTTTGCACCCTGTAATTTATCCAGACCGTCTTCAATTACCGGTAAAGGGAAACGATCCTTTATTGTTTTCTTATTTAATGCTCGGTAATCAACACATAGTCGCGTAGATCCGTCTTTTTTCTTAACCAGAACAATCGGACTTGCATAATCAGAGCAACTAGGTCTAATTATTCCGGCTTCTAACCATTCTTTCATTTGTTAATCTACAAATTATTTCTCGGGAATTGCTAAACGTCGAGGTCTTTGATACACGGAAATATCGTCGTTTAAAATTATCTCCATAGAAATATCTACGGTTTCCATTTTGTTTGGCGTATATTTAGATACAAGTTTAAAAATAGTGTCTCTTCTTTGCTTATCTTTAATGTGGTTTAAATCTAATTCGTTAGTAACAAAGTTGGGTAAATTTTCCATCAACAATAAAAAGCTGTTCGTGTTGGAGGGCTTCAGAATGATTAAAGAATCTTTTTTCAAAATAACGTCAGCGAAATCTAACAGAGGGGTGCCAATAATAAGGTCAAAAGTCATCGCTTCGTTCGGGACAACGTGAAACAGCAATTCGAAGGAGTGATCGTTGATTTCCAAGCTATGCATAAAAGAACCCTTGGTAAACACATTCTTAGAGCCTAGTCCTACTAGATTTATGGCGGGGGGAGAAACAGCTGGTAGACACAGTCTTTCATAGCAAGCGGATCGTATTACATGCAAACTGGAATCACTGTCGAAAATACCCGAAAGCTCATTATCGTTCAACTTGACGCTTATGTGTACAACAGAATTTTTCTTTGCGGGAACACGGCGATTGATATTCATGGGTTGAGCCGGGGTTTTATGACTTTTCACTGGACAGTTAGCAGAAACGTGGTCATTCGTAAACTGGTTGCAATTGAAGCATTTTCTTCCGCGATCTTTAAATGGGCAAACACTATGATTTTTATCACCGCAGTTTTTACAACGCTGAAAGCGGGGAGACACGTCTGAAAGAGGGGTGAAATGTTTTTTCTTTTTTGTCGTTTGTGGTTCAGATGGAATCGTAGTATGATTTCGTATTTTTTCGTAAATACCTAATTTTTCCTTAAACTCTTTTAAATCTTTCGCACCGTAAAGAATTACTTTGTTAGACGGTTTTTCAGGAATACCATCTATAACATATTGAATTAGGGATTCTGTTTCGATGTTACCTCTGCTTGCTAGTTCTTTCATGACTAGAAAATATTCTTGCAGAGATTCTTCGTTGTTTAAACGACGTTTCGTCAACATTTTATAGAGTTGGGCGCTTGTGCACTTCAAGGCAAATTCTTGTTCAAGAGCTAATTTAAGCTTAGCCCACGAAGTTAAGCCAGATTCACCTTGAATAAAGAGTTTCGCTAATCCAGTTAATGATCGTTTCGCGAATATTAATTTTTGAAAATCATTCCATGCGCAAATACCCGCCGTTTCTTCAAAATCAGTTATCCACTTTTCGATGGAATAATTATTTTTCCCGTCAAACTTTCTCAAACTGTCTTTGATATCATGATAGGAAATAGTAAATTTAGAAAATTTATCTACTGATGGTTCTACACGGGTTAATTCGCTAACTTCGCTACGAATTTCTTCATTCACGTGTTCATCGTCAGAATTGTCGCTATCAGATTCAAAATTATCATTTTTAAGCGTTTTAATATCTAATAGGCTATCGAGAATTCGAGTAGCGAGAACAGTTTCATTTCCGTCACAATCAATACATAAAATATTGCAAATTGTAATTAAATTCGCAAGCCTAACGTGTTTCACAGCAAAAGTTAATTTCTTCTCATAATGTTCGTCGTTTTTCTGGTAGTCAAAGCCAGAAAATTCTCGTAACCGTTTCCGGTTTAATCGGTCACCTTCAGTTTCATAAACAAAATTATGCAAACATTTTATAGATTTAACAGAAGCAGACTTCAAGTTTGCTTTGATTCGGGGAATATCAGCTAATTTCATTTTTTCGATTTAGAATCGTTAATCGTAGCAAACATCGTAATTATTCGTAAACATAAAATAATGCTCGTAAATCGTATAAATAGAATTATCGTAATTAGCCGTAATTCGAAGAAACAAAACAGTCACTATCGTAATTCATAAAAATAGTCTTACTTCAGTTCGGAGTCCGTTGCATAGTAATGCGTTGATGGGGATTCACGTCGTGTGCTCGTTGATTTCTTTCTAATTCATACCTAATCGCACTTCCGACACCAAGTTGTGGGGCGCGGGTTGGAGTAAAAATATCCGCAACATAAACTAACAACCATCGTAAATAATAATGAACAATTAAAATTTATTTACATTTAGAATTGAAAAAAAAACGTAGTCCGTCTACGACGGAATCCAAAGCGGGAGTCTTAATATTCTCCCCAAACAGAGTAGAGGGGTCGTGATAATGTTCGTGCTAGCGGCGCCCTCTTGTGCCAGACATTATATGCGTTTGCAAATAACATTTTATGAAGTTTAAAGTTCATAGTTAAGAGTTCAGTTCTGCTTTCAATATATATATATATATATATATATATATATATATATATATATATATATATATATATATATATATATATATATATATATATATATATATATATGACGAGCGTAGTATTACGCCCGCCATATTAAAATTTGTGGCAGTCATGGTAATCCGGTGGTGTAGTGAGAAGCAATCCAGTATTCATTGAACACGCATCAGTTCGATTTAACCATATTTATTTCTTCATCCGATTACGACCACTGATTCAAGAAAACGCATATCTTAGCGCTCACCATTTTCAATATACTGCAGCGACGCTGAGCTAAACGCCCGCAAGCAACGAGCTCCCAATTTAATCTGTGTAATTCTATGTTCTCATCAGCGCGTCCCCTTTTATGGCGCATGTGCAAAGCTCCATATGGAAAATTCTAGAATTCTCTTCTGTTTACCTAAGCATAATTTCTGCGCCAAACCCTGTACATCTAAAAATAAATTCCCTCCATGGAACTTCAATTTTGCGAATCGAGGTCATCTTCCGAAAACGCTGAAAACCCCTTTTTCCCGACGCATTTTGCCAATGATTTTAATGTTAAATTTGATTATTTTGAGGCCCCCCTGTAAATTGCTCAATTACTATTATTTTCTAATTAATTCTTAACACACACACACACACACACATGCACACACACACACACACACACACACACACACACACACACACACACACACATATATATATATATATATATATATATATATAAAGCTTCGATTCTCATTCTATTTTGTACTTCTCTCGGAAACAGAGAATTTTACTCTGTGTGATTAAAATTAAGGCCTTTTAACACGCTGTTAATCTAGTTATAGTACAAATTTAGAAAACTTTTCGTCCCGTGCATTTGAAAGAACCCAATAGAAAGATTGTACTCTATCTTCCCATTTGTTCTACCGAATTTTCATTTTCTTTTCAGTATTTAATAAACATTCCGCGACCGCCCACCTCATTTTACCTATTTAAAAACTTTAATTTAAATAACAAGGAAAATGGAACACATACTTTTTCATTCAGTTTATTAAATCTATAATCGCTTCGCTACGTGTCGAGAGACGTTGGACATAAAATAGGGACACAATTCACTAAAAGTTGATATTTCGGATAAATTTCCATTTTATGAAATAGTTTTGACAGCCCTATACACGCAAAATGGCATAAAACTCACCTCCATATAAAAAAAATAAAGACATGATGCAAATATAACTTTGTTTTACACACATACAAATTAACTCTAGAATTACAAAGTCAATCAAAATGACTGGTTTTAACATTGTTGTGAATAAGTACATTTTAACAGCCTAGTTCTAAAACTCTAAATTTTCTCCAAAATGGATAAAAATAATTTCTCTTGTTTCTAATTGTATATGTTCTTTTGACTAGTATATGTGAAAGAGCAGCAAATCGAAAAATATCAAACATGGAACTGAAACCAAAACATCAAAGCAAACTGAAAAAAAAAAAGTCTATGAAAAGATGCTTAATGATAACATTTCTTTGTTGAAAGTGCCAGCATTTTAATAAAAGGAGGTTTGTTTAAGAAATTTTAATTAAAGGAGGTTTGTTTAAGAAATTTTAATTAACACCATATAATTGAGGATTAAAATTTGTCTTTTCCTCAAATTGCAAAAAAAAGTTGTAAGGGGAAAATTTAATGTACTTCCATTTAGTAAAGCGAAACGCAACATTGTTCATGTATATGTATACATACACACACACACACACACATATATATATATATATATATATATATATATATATATATATAAATGTGTATATATATATATATATATATATATATATATATATACACACATTTATTTATTTATTTACTATAATGTATGCGTATGTTTCTATATACATTAATATAAATTTTTGTGTATTTACATTCTAGGCATGCAATCAATTCTTACATTCTAAAAATATTCTTGAAGAGAAATAAAATATGTTTATAATTCGAAATTTTTTCTCGAAAGACTAACTGCTAAATTCATTGACTAGATAAGAATAAACAAATTCAACTTCTGACATGAATAAACTGACAGCTAAAAACCTCTTACCTACATGGTTCTGTCAGAGAGTTTTGAAAGAGATGCATTTTGATTAAGAATAAAAAGGAAAATAATAAATTTATTTATGTATTTTAAAGTAAAACAAGCCGTAAAAGAGTTACCCCTTTAAAGTAAGCACCACGCTGCTTTTCCCTTCAATACATTAATCCCGTGTCCTCCTATAAAAAAATGAGGTTTATGCATTGAAAGCCTCTGTTTGGAATATTCTGTTAACGCAGAATTAATAAGCAGCTAGAGATTAAGAAATATTCAAAAAGTTATCAGACAAAGAAAGGGTATTTAGAGGGGAAAAGTTCTCAATTTTTTATATTTTTCATCTTTCATTGGAAAATGCTGTTTTTGCACTTTAAGTAAATATTTTAAATTCAATCTATTTCAGCTTTGTATCTTGCAGTTTACTTATTTGTTTATTTTCTTATCCTCAGTTGTTTGGTGGTACTTAATTTTTTCATTAAACAATCTTCCTTTTTATCATAATATTGGCCCTAATGATAAAGTATACATATACGTTTATATGTGGCTTTTGGTGGCCCTGTGGTACAGAGCGTTGGGTTTTAGTGCTGAGGGTGCTCCGATAGAATCCTGGCGTAGCCCCCCTAAAATACCTCCGCTTGTGTCGTTCCTTCATAGGGGGTAATGCTGGTTCGCGTATATCGTGTTCACATTATAAAATGACCAGCAGACTGCGGTGAATTATAGGGAATGTCTACACGACAAGTGCCTCCGCTAATTATATATATATATATATATATATATATATATATATATATATATATATATATATATATATATATATATATATATATATATATATATATATATATATATATATATATATATATGTATATATATATATATATATATATATATATATATATATATATATATATATATATATATATATATATATATATAGATAGATAGATAGATAGATATAGATATATAATATATATACACACACACGCACACACACACACACATATATATATATATATATATATATATATATATATATATATATATATATATATATATTCCTTCCATTGGAAATAACATCGTTAACTATAGAAATATTTATTAAATTCCATAGCTTACTACCTAGAATTTAGTTGTGAACGTTTGTGTATCAGAAATAGAATAGAATGCAATATTTTCATGACGAATTCTCTTACTGTCCTCTACTTCTGTTTTGTAGTCAAATACCTTTCCTTTACCGTGTTAGCATTTCAAACCTCAAAAGAAATGTCCTGAAAATCAACTTTGAAGCACTTCAGAGATTTTGGCAGGGGATAAATGGGCAGATAAAATAGAGAGGTCTTTAAACGCGGTCCAAAATGGAGGGAGATGGGAATTCGAGATAACAAGTGCACATATACTGCATTATAGAAACGGGGAGCATAAGTGCGGGCTAGCTACTTCTGCAAGTTTGTCAAACTCGAGGTTTACCATTGTTGATATACGACTCTTTCGTAAAGAATGGGTTCATGGATACAAAAAGTAGCACTTTTCTAAGAAAAATGTCAAGTTGCTGTTGCCACAGTCTTATTAAGTTATCCAACTCTTGCAGCTGGGATTTCTTTGACCTAATCGAGTGGAATTGCTGTATTCCCAAACTGACATAAAAAAAACTTTGTTAGATATACTATCGATGTGGTTACAAATAAATATAAGACATCATAGGAATTTTCTTTCTCTTTAGTTTGTTACGTGCAATCGTTTGATTATCCAGAATCGGGAAACGAAAGAATAATACGTTCACATTTCTTTATTATGATTTTCTTTTTGAAGATTCCAAAAGACTCAAACAAAACTACACGTGATGAAGCAATAAAGTTATTATGAGGGGCTAATCAACGCGTAATCTTGTACTGTACATATATATTGCATTTAAGTTTTAGAACTGCGTTTTTGAGCACAGTCTTATATCTCGAGATTTATTTGTTTTCTTTTGTTTTCTTACACGTGCTTTTAAAACCATGGTGTAAAGAACTCATATATATATACCATATATATATATATATATATATATATATATATATATATATATATATATATATATATATATATATATATATGTGTGTGTGTGTGTGTGTGTGTGTGTGTGTGTGTGTGTGTGTGTGTATGTATGTATGTATGTGTGCGCGTGTGTGTCTAAGTGTATATGTAAGGAGAGATTCAATGAGTCATATTTTTAGGAACCGATTGTTGATCTTTCTTTTTTTTGTTTAACCAATTGTTTTGCAATTTTAAAGCTACATACTGCACGACCATGGCCAGATATCTAGGGTAAAATTTTGTTTCTTTTTATTTCTTTCCGACTGAAAACATGCAGAAACTGATTTACTGTATAAATCATCCGTTAAATTGATAATAAACAACTGGCAATTTGGTTGCTAATACTTTACAGTTTCACGACAATGTTAAGAGAAGTAATAGGGCTTTAAACTCTATAATCATCCTATCTCAACATAGATTAATATCTTGTGATCCAAATATTGTATGTATTTGGTTTGTATATGACTACTGTGCAAACAAGCAGATGGTCTTACAAAGAACTGTGGAATCCCGGGGAATCCATTGTTTGTTGAGTCATAACAGAGGTTACCTCAGGAACCCCCCCCCCCCCAATATTTCCCTGACTGGAGTAAAATAAATAAACCCATTCATAAAAGTTTCTGGAAGTTAAATGCCATTCGAAATTCGGTTGCTTTACACTGAACTAGCCTCCCTAGACATAGGTTCTGGTTGCCCCACTTGTAGAATCACAGGGTTTGGTTAGATAACCGTATTTTAAAAATATTGTTCTTTAGTTTTAAATTTATGGGGAGTAAACCATAGATATGATGAATTTCTTGTACTGAACTCTGAGTGTAATTACAATATATATATATATATGTGTGTGTATATATAGGTATGTGTGTATTCTTCTTTATTGTCCTTTAGTTTTAGAATTTATGGGAAATAACCCATAGATATGGTGAATTTCGTGTACTGAACTCTGCGTGTAATTACTGTGTATATATATATATATATATATATATATATATATATATATATATATTGTTCTTTATTGTTCTTTAGTTTTAGAATTTATGCGGAGTAAACCATAGATATGATGAATTTCTTTTACTGAACTGTGTGTGTAATCACTGTTTTTACTAAAGAATTATTTGTTTTTCATGCCGCGGTTTTACACATTAAATCAATTTACTTTTTTTTTTCGATTTTGATTTATAAGTATTTTTTATTTTCAACTATATTTCTTATTAAACTTAACTTTTTTTAAAAACTTTTCTTTTTTTGTTCATGCATTTGCGAGCTAAAAATAGAGGAAGAAATAAAATAATAAAATATTGCATTATAGTAAGATGAAGGGTTTTATAAGGTTTATTATATTTCTTGAAAATTTTTTTCAGAAAACAAAATTTTTTTGGGTTCATGTTTCTAGGAAAGTAAGTTTTTAAGCAGTATATTAGTTTTATTTAAAGGATTCTTTATATAACGTTACGTTGTCGACTCAACAAATTACATTATGTACAGGAGTTCCACTTTAACAGCGTAATAAAACTTACTCAGTTTATTGTAACTCCCGACCGAAAGATCATTAAAATTGAGTCTTATTCAATGGTATTTCCAAAGTGAAATATAGTTATAATCAAGGATAGCAAGCAATTCTTGATTCAAGGTTTAGCAAAGCTAGGATAAATCAATATGTGAAGAGGTATAAAAAACTATTTAATTGGCCCTTTAGTAAAATTATCAAGAAATTGAGATTCCTACTTACAGTGAAATTGCATTTATAATTAAGGATGACTGTAATTTCACCTAAAAGCTAAAAAAAGCCTATGCGAAAAATTAGTTTTGAAAAAAAGATTTCTCACATAGATTTATTCTAGTTATTGGATAATACGTTAACTCTGTTTAATCTATCCTTCGATTAAAATGGCCTAAAAATTCAAATCTTAATTTTTTGACATTTTCAATGGAAATTTGCTCAGTCGTCTTTCATGATAACAGCATTTTCTCTTAGGAGAAAAGTTCAACAAGCAATGTGGTAAGGTATCCGACTACGTTGAAAAAATTAATTTGGTCAAAAATTACAATTTTTTATTCTTTAATTGGATAGATCAGTTATTTAGCTTTACAAAACAGGTTTATTTTTGTCTGTAAGTTAATTAGAAGCCGAGATATTAATGATTTTATAGTAACTGGAAAACCGGAAGTGGAGATTTAAATCACCGGAAGTGGCCTTTTATTAAAGGGCCAGAAACCTGTTAACAATTAGTACAAACAGAATTTCATTTTTTTAATATAATTTTAGTGAACTTTTAATGAAATAATTAAAGTAAGAACACTTTTGAACACTGTGTGGCAACGTTAAATTACTTCACATAGCTTGTAATTCTAAGCACATGTAAAAATTAAAATTCCTTTTTCTCAAAATTGGGATATCACCCTTTTATGATGACTTAAAAAGTAATAACTAAAAATATTATCATTTAAATTTTTGTGAAATTTTGTGTGCCTAGTCTATATATTGTTTTCTAGAGTATGTACTAAAAGAATTTTGATTGAATGAATATTTTCCAATTTATGACCTATTATTTCAATAATAACGTTGTAAAATTGGCAAAAATTTCCTAATAAATCTTCGATTACTTGTAAAACATTCATTTCTTAATTTGACTTGAAAATTTTAGTACATTCTCTAGATAAAAGCACGTATTTTATTTTGGTATAATTTTTATTCAGATAAGACTAACCGTTTTTAATGTAGCATTTTTGAAGTTTTTTAAAAATTTCCTTAAAATTCTACATATATTTAGCGATTTTGAAAAAACATAGAAGTTTATTTTAAATATCGTCTCTCTCTCATTAATGTTTATTGGAATTAAATCCAAAAATGTATTTAAAGTGTACCTACACCATGGGTTTGTAAAAAAGGGGCTTTGAACGTGTTCGGATACAGTATTTTTAAAATGACAGCTCAGTTTTTTTTTTTCCAAAAAATTTGAACATTATTTCATATTTCTAATTGAATTCACTACTATGATTGGAAATAAATACTGTTTCCCATATTGGAGAATGTAGAATAAAACTAATAGAATTTTAATGTATCTCTAATAGATGAACACAGTTTAATGCATCTATCAATCAGAACCCATTAAAATTGAAGTTTTGTTGATGGCGGTTTCAAACGGCAATTACTGTCATGATGTAAAATTAATGGCTAAACATTCATTTAAAAAAAAAGCAGATTTACTTGATGTGCAAGTTTAAAAAAATCATATCAATTTAATACGTACATGAAGTGCTTGCCAATAGATGTGTTTATCAATTAAAAACTTTGAATATGAGAGTCCATATTCCATGAAGTAATCAGTTTTAATCATCTGTCATCACACTGTGATTTTCGAATAAAATAGACGAATTTTATTTCTAATGAGTTTTTAAAGGGTGGACTTGGTTTAATGTGTTATCTGATAAAAATCAGAAAATGAGTTATAGAGATGGTATAAAATAAATATATTTTATCGAAACAGACACACCTCAGCACAAAAATGGCAGATCTCTACTGCCAGAAAATAAATTCTCATCAATGATAACACGTTACATCGAGATCAATTTTTCATGCAACCATTTTAAATTCATATTAAGTCATTGAAATCCACTGTTGAAAACAGGAAACGTTTACCGGGCATTAACTGCCAAATAAAAACTTGATCATTAACCCTGCAAATCATTTCCCGCCGAACAAATTACACGCATTATGTCAGTCCTCCGTCAAACTCTCTAACACCGATTTAATCGAGGCGCTGCTCTCTAATTTGCCGTAAATGTTCACAAAAAAGGTCAACCATTCCCGCGTCCTAACTACACAACGCCCCCAGCGAGTGTCAATATTTACGTCAACACGCCGAGAACGCAGACGATCGATCTAATCAACTAGTAATTGCGTGACATCTTCCTTTTTTTTTTCAAAAAGAACTTTTCTGCCGTGCCCAGAGTTATAAATTAGAGGGGACGGACCCCGATTTTATCCTTCCGAACACGTGTTGAATCAGTGCCTTGTCCCATGTCCTATTGAGCTGTCTGAGTTGGAAAGAAGTGTGGTTGCAGGAAATGACAGCTCATTGTGATAAGCGTTTTTCACAGGTACAATGACATAAAGGTCGCCGTTTGTTACTGACTGTAGCAGTTCGGAGAAGTTCTCGTTTCTGACATCTGGGGATCGAGGCATCTTTGTCAATATTTTTTTTTCTTGCATAGCTTCGTACTTTTAATATACATGGTGTTGTATGCAAATTAAAAGCATGAACTTAGTTACAGAACTTAGTTCATGGGAACAATTAGGAGTCAGGGTTATTGTCTTCATCAAATTTAATGTGAATTTATTTCAATGAACACTGTTAGCTGAATCTTCAGCATGCGTTTGGCGTTAGTACGAATACTATGAAGTGCACTGTAAAAAAAATCGTTATTTCTATGGCGTTTCTATAACTGTTATAAAGGACAGCACAGTGAAACTACTTCTTATTTTTTGCAACTCTTTCGAAAAAATAAACAAAGCCAATTCTGCAATATCAAGGCTTTAAAATGAATCTCAGTTTCAGCAACAATTTGTTTAGCTTAACAAATAAAATGTATGAATTGGAAACCGACTGTATAAAAATAGTTTATTTTAATTTTATTTATTTATTTTGAGCAGCTTTGTTGAATGTGTTTTTTCCAAAAATTCCAACAACCATTTACCGCATTATTGACTCACGTTCAACCTTCATGATTTTTTATCAAGATTATTATGATTGTTCTTACCAAATTTGAAGAAATTGATTAGGAAACACTTCCATCCTGCAATCTTTGCAGGTTTTCCCTTTGTTCCTGGAATTTATTTCAACATTTAAATCTTTCTTCTCTCTGTTTAATTTAATATATCGAAGGCATTTTGTTCTCATACATGTATGTATCTCCGATTATAATCTTCTGGGATATATTCCAACATTCTGATATATCACATACCCTGGTATAACTTAATACTACATCATCATTTATCGTGTTGATATCTCATTATTTATATAATCAATATCTCTGCATAACATGAAAGGAGAAATTTTTGGAAAAATAATATGATAAAAATAGAGAAAGGGGTAGTGTGGGGTCAGTTATTTTATTAATATAATTTTATATCTTAGTGGACTGTAAAAGAATCCATTAACAAAAATATTTAATGTTCTTGTATAAATGCAACTAATCAATCTTTTTACTTCTTTTAATAAATGTAATACAGGAATGGCTTACCTTTAACATCATCTGAATAATACTTGAATAATAAGTCAACACTAAAAAATTTACTTCAATGCATGTATCCTTAAATTGCGTTTAATATTGACTTCATTTTAACACATAACTGCTGAATCCATGACATACTGAATAACCCTTCGGAATTAGGTTTTACAAAAGGAATAATTGATTTCAAAATGTCAACAGCTTGAACAATAATCTGCACAGAATCTTTAACAAAAAAAAAACAAAAAAAAAAAGATTAAACGGAATTGCATCCAACATAGCGATTTCTGAATTCTTACATGGCATTGATTAGAACAGAATATACACCACAACAAATTAAACATTTCTTAGCCATTGTCTCGCCATTACTCAGAAACGAATGTGCAACTACAACAGAATTAAAGAAAAAGTTACATAGTGATGACCAGAAACTTAATTAGAATACAAATTACAAACAATATGATGAATAAAAGGAAACAATTATTATAATGAATTATTTAAAAATAAAAATAAAAATAGTAAGTATTTTATGAAGACTGAACAGGTAGTGAAATAAATACTTCCTCACTAGTGCTTTATTTATATCCGAAAAAAAATATTAAAAGACAGGGGATGAAACTTCACACTGAAAACCAAAAGGTAAAGATAACCTGCAATGAAGGTTGTTTAATAAAATCCCGTCATCCGAAACTCATATATAATCTTGATAAACTGTCGATGAAAACTGTGATCTCAAGATAAGCATCACTAGACATTTTAATTTCAACTTAATGATATGTTTACGTGTAATTTATAAAATTAGGATCTTAACTCCTCTTATTCATCCAGTAAAAGGCAGTTGAGGTTACAAGAGTTTTGCATACTAAGGTGTGGTAATGGGTCCCCCCTCCCAATGCGTTAAAAATGAATAGTATAAATAAAATAAATTGCAGTTACGTTCTTTAGTACCCCTCCCCGCCTCTCTCATCCCAGAAGCAGATATCTGTACTCTAAGTACTGAATGAATCCTGAAAATGGAACAGGTCATGCACTTCTGTACTGCACCTATTTGCTTATGCCGGTTAGTGCCTCTTCTGAGTAAGTCAACTTTTATGGTGAGCTACGTTCAAATTTTTCCTTCAGTTCTTTACTAATCAGTCTATTAGAAATACGTATAATTTTCCAAGTAAGAAAATGACCTTTTGCGTTATTTGATTTTCCATACCTCGCAAACACAAAATGAACACTCTCTGTACGTCAAATTTCCTCTGCTCTGCGTACAGAGAGAGCCAGAAATTCAGAGGGTTGTATTATGAACTGCATACATGCAGAAGTTTCTTTGAAAAACTCTGCTCCTAACATCTTTTCACCATTTCCGACAGTATCACTTTCCTCTGTTGTCGACTCCACCCCTCTCACTTACTTGTCACTTGCCTGAATAGAAATATTTTCTGCATCAGTGACCGAGATATACTTAGAGGGTTAAACTCCCTTTTAGGACTGTTCAGCTTTTGAGGCGGAAGCCCAAATAATATAATCATCAGCTCTTTATTTCCATTGTAAGAGCGTTTCGTGACTACCTACACTGATTTAAATGGCAAATACTGTCTCACATGTGAGGAGGTTTCTGATTAAAGATTCTTCTGACAAAGCATAAAAGTTGGAATCGGAAATTTTGTTATTGTAATCGATAAATATATCTATTTGCATAACAGCGAATTTTCGTGCATACCAGTTGGAATCATGTTAAGGTAAAATCTCACACAAGTAAAAGAAATGATTGTATTAACTGCTCATAGTTTGACAGATAATAGAAGGGATTTTTATAAACTTGATTACAATCTCTTTATTTCCATTGTAAGGGTTTTTCATGACCACCTACACTGATTTAAATGGCAAATACTGTCTTACATGTGAGGAGGTTTCTGATTAAAGATTCTTCTGACAAAGCATGAAAGTTGGAATCGGAAATTTTTTTACTGTAATCGATAAATATATCTATTTGCATAACAGCGAATTTTCTATCATACCAGTTGAAATCATGTTGAAGGTAAAGTCTCTCACAAGTAAAAGAAATGTTTGTATTGACACTGCTCGTAGTTTGACCGATAATAGAAGGGATTTTTTTTTAAATTGATTACAATGCACAAACCCACAGCTGTTTAGCAAAATTTTTGTGTGTAACAGATAAATAAAAGTTTTGATTTGACAAAGGTACAAATGAATTTATAATCGTTAGCTTCATTGTTAGAGAAATAAACGGGATTTCAATCACACTTAAGTAAGTGTTCAACAAATTCTCTTATATAATAGATAGATCAGTGTTAATCATGACTGCGAAAATTTTA
Source organism: Dolomedes plantarius (assembly GCA_907164885.2). Lineage (NCBI taxonomy): Eukaryota > Metazoa > Arthropoda > Arachnida > Araneae > Dolomedidae > Dolomedes > Dolomedes plantarius. Next base: position 45,713,236 of record OU015500.1, read on the forward strand.
CATAAATAGTAGAAATAAATGGAAAATAATACTTTTCAGCAATAAATGGTGAACTATAATTTGACAAGGAAATTTGACGATCTGATCAGTGCTTTTCTTAATGGTTAGTCAGGGGATAGGTTATCAAAAGTCACTATTATGAAAAATATGATTATGACTCATGAAGACAAGGGACTAAAGATCTCGGACAAAGAAAGTGTGCATGAATTATTTAATACGGCAGATTCAACCAAATGTGTCAACCTCTGATGAGATAACCAAAAAAAAAAAAAAGCATTAAGGAAAACAACCTTTCTAGTATAACTTTCTCTGTGTTTCAAAAAGGATTTTTGTTTTCGAATATCAAGTTCGTGGAGAGGAGCTTCCCCCCCCCCCTTCCTTCATTGTATCTCTGAATATGACTTAACATATAATACTCATAAAATATAACTTGCATGATATACTAACTTAATATATAACTAGTTGGTACCCGTCTGGACGACTGGATAGTAAATAAATGCACTACTACACAAATGGTACTCAACACAGGATTACCAAATGTTGAAAATCATAATATTAAGAATAGGGAAATACACTTAAAAAAATTACTATTGAACCCAATAAAAAGAAATAGGGTTACTCAAAGTGCAAAATAAACAATTTCCGCCAGGTTTAGTTCTATATTGAAAAAATTCAAGAAATGTTAAATCACCAAGAATCCAAGCATCAGGATTTTATTCGTTCAAGAGTACCAACTAAAATATACGCTTCGCACAAGAAGCAGCCAGGTGGAGCTACCAGTACGCCAAAAATATATGTATATTCAATTTTCAACATATATCTCACATAATTAAAAATAAAAATGGCAGAGAGAGAGAGCTAGAGAGATTCCTCGGAATAAACAAATTAACGTGTTTATGCGGCCTTGTGCTTAGGGAGTATATAAAGCCAGATTTAAACACGTCACTGAGCATGCGCAGAAAGCAAATTTTAATTGTAAATTATCGCTCATTAATAGAATTTGCAGTTACAAAAAGCAAATTTGACAAATCAACAGATTACAATCTTTCGTTTAAGACCAAAATTAAGTAAATTGATGCTACAGTTTTCTCTCACAGACTGCCCAAAAATTCGGCTTAGCAATTTAAATATATAGATGTACATATTTTTTTTTCCTATTGTGGAGGCACTTGTCGCTAGACATTTGCCTTTTGCATAATGTACATATTTGAGTGCTGAAAAAGTTAGAAAAGCATACTAACTCTTATCACTAATAACCCCTACTTTCGATAAGAACAAAAATATGCATTCAAATCGTCTAATCATTAAAATTTATTTTTCTTGGCCTTGTTGACCCTGTTGAAGAAGAGAAAATGCTAACAAGCTTTTCCAATGTTTTTCTTTTATTACCTGCTGAATTTCAGTTTCCTCATTTTCTAATTGTATATTTTTGTTTTGCTCTAATTGTTGACTGCATGACTGTATGACTGTAATAAAAATTATGATACATACGTAAGTTCAATTTTATTTTAAAGTAATCTATATTAGCCCAATAGCTGGGTTCAAATAAATGGCCTTACCGAACAAAAGATCGGGTATTAGATTTTTTTTCTTATTAGTATATCTTTAGTTCAGTAGTGAAAAACCAAGTTTTTCAATTCAAAAGACCTCGGCGGAATTTTCTGTGGCCTAAAAACAACGAAATTTTCGACTTTTTTTATATTTTTTAAAACATATATCGGCAATGGTTGGTTCTAGAGCTTAGATATCAATTACAATCTTAAAGAAGACAAAATTTTGAACAAATCTTACATTTACATCTTTTTTCTAAACCCAATAACAAGCGAGCTACAGCGTCAGGAAAATGGCATATTTTATTCAACTTGTCGAGAAAGGCGCAAAACTTACTTCTCTAACACTCCTCACGTTTATTGTTCTTGTGTTTGACCTGTCCGAATCGGGTTGGGTCTGAAGCGTTGGAGGTAGAATCCTCCCCCTGCGTGGGAAATTTTTTATTTCGTTTGTATTGGTCTTTACATTTCTTTACTTTTCTCGTGATCTGTTTTTCTCTGGATTGTTTCAAACTAATCGCGTCATTCTTGGCATGTTCTTTTGCTCGGTACAGTGTTATAACGTGTTTATTCTATTTTAATAATAGTTAAAAGGGATTTTTAGTAGTTAATTATTATAGTTTAATTTAATAGTTTGTCACTCCATAGTTCTTCATTTTCGTTCGCCGTGAAATATGAACGAACCAAAAGTTGAAGTTTGTTTTATTTGTGATTTGAACTTAAGTGAAGGTGATACTATAGTAGTGAAAAAGAACGGAGTAAAGACTCTTAAAAAATGTAGTCTTAAACGTAAAAACCCTAGTCATCAAAGTTTTTTGAAAAGCTTAGAACAAGTGACAGTACACAGAGCTTGCCAGACAAGCTACATTAATGAGAAAATGATCGATGCAGCTCTTCGTCGTCAAGACCATAGTAGTAATCAACAAGCTGGCGTGTCTTCCTCAACTCGAGGACGAACGGGTCGTTTCGATTTTAGAAAACAATGTTTTTTGTGTGGAGAGGTAAATGAAGAAGATTTTTTGTCAAAACAACGTAAGTTGCCACCCGAAAAACGAAACTTGATTCATAAAGTTACCACAAAAACATCAATTAAAGATTCAGTTATGAAAGGTGCAGGGATTCGCAATGATGAATGGGCCAAAAAATACAGGATCGAATCAGGAATGAAGATGATTTGCATGCTGTGGACGCCTGGTACCATAATTTTTGCTACAGAAAGCTTTACCAAAAATCTGAAAGTGGATCAAAAAGAGGTTATTGTCATTTTTCAGATGTTGACTATGTTATGGAGAAAATTTATAATTATTTAGAAGAAAATACTGAAGAGTGCCAATTTACTTTTGAGGAGTTGATGAACGTAGTAAATGAAGTTCCGGATAAGAGAAGAGTGAAATCGCGTCTCGAAAAAAAGTATGGAGAAGACATTTTAATCGCTGAAACAGCCAACAAAAAGACAGTGATTTGTTTTGAAAACGTTGGACATAAGATTCTCAATGAAAACTGGTATGTCAACAGGAAGACAGACCCTCAAGAGGAAAGTCTAAGAGTTGTCAAAGCAGCAGCTGAAATTATAGTGGAAGACATAAGATCACAAATATATTGCACTACTGAGTATCCCCCTTCAGATAACTTTTTTTTTGCGATGCCGTGTTATTCCTGATTCATTGAAGTTGCTATTTGATTCTATAATTTTGAAACACAAACGAGGATCAATTGACAATTGGAAGAAAAAAAGTATTGCGTTATCGCACGCAGTCATACATGCAGTGAGACCACGTTCATTCGTGTCTTCAGTGTTGACGGGAGTCGGTGCTTACCTGTACAGAAAGTTTGGTTCGAAGCTCCTTATTAACGTTCTGTCTGCACTTGGATTTGCAGCATCGTACTCTGAGGATTCTCTACTAGAATTATCCCTTGCCCTGCGATCTAAAGAAAGTAAACTACGAGATGACGCTTTCTGTCAATACGTGTTTGACAACGCTGATTTTATTGTTGACACTCTTGATGGTTCTGGAACATTCCACGCTGTGGGAGGTATAATGTGTATCATGCCTTCTGCCTCAGTGTTGCCCGACAAAAATATACAACGCTTAAAAATGTGCTCATCAGCTGAAGTTGTCAAACAGGCAGGAACCATAAACCTCCAAATTTTTCCCAATGCAAAAAAGGGAGGTTTAAAAACAATCATCATTGAGGATTTGCAGAAGCTTTGTCCGGTGTCATACGATTGTGCTCCATCTACTACAGAATTGATTTGGCAGTATGGAAAATGGTCAAAAAATCAAAGTGTCTCGGGATGGAATGGTTTTATGGAACAAGTGACAGCTAACAGAGAATATGACAGTTTAAGATTATATGCCTTCCATTTATCAACTCACCTCCATCACACTATGACACAGTGTACACCTCTCTGCTAACTGCATCAGAATATTGTAGAAAATTCAATCAAAAGACGTGTATTGTTACTTTTGACCAACCCCTATATCTCAAAGCTAGGGATATTATTGCAAATGGTCTTCCTGAATTGAACAATGTTGTTGTTAGGCTTGGAGGTTTTCACCTTCTAATGTCGTTTATGGGCTCAATTGGTGCAATAATGGCTGGTAGTGGTTTGCATGATCTCTTTGCTACAATTTACGCTGAAAATAGTGTGAATAAATTAATTACCTGACATGCATATGCACGGGCTGTGCGAGTCCATATAATCACAAATGCTGTTTTAGCTTCTCTAGTATGAGACACAGTTAAGCTTACAGAAGATGAACATTGTGCAATGGAAGATTCTATTACTAGTCTTGATCGATCTGTGATACTGGCTGCCTTCACTACGAGATTATCACCAAGTACAAACTTGGTTAGGAAATGTAAAAAACCCAGACGAGTGGGGGTGGGTATGCACTTCTCATGGCTTGGAGCCTATTGCAATGATCAAAGATCCAGCACCCGAGTCTCTACTCAAAGTTCTTTCTTGCTCTCGCAAACAGCTTTGTACTGGTGCATGTAGTTGTCGAAAAGCAGGGTTAAAGTGCTCAAATATGTGTAAGCACTGTAGTGGCCTCACATGTCAAATGTAATTGAACTGCCTCATGATTTAGAGGATGAAGATGACGTATCACCAGACATAAAGATGATGTCCACCCCAGATCATCAAAATAGCTAAAAACAATAGGTATGAAGAATGTTATTTAATTTGAAATATTTCAATTTTAGTACAGTTGTTGCATCATTTATAATTGCATAATAATAATTTTTATTTTTATGTAATTTCTTCTATATATTATTTCACTTCTGCTAGATTTTCTAATTTATAATAATGTATATAAACGGCTTTTATTAATGTTGAATACTCCAATTTTTGTAATTAATTTCCTATGTATCGACAAATGTGTAGTTTGTGTGCATAATTATATAAATATGCAAACTATTCTAGTATGTTGGAGTAAAAATACATAAATGTTGTAATACACATATTGTGCATTTCTCAAATGTGGATATATATATATATAGCAATTGTACGAGTTAGTGTGTTAGAGAAGTAAGTTTTGCGTCTTTCTCGACGAGTTGAATAAAATATCCCGTTTTCCTGACGCTGTAGCTCGCTTGTTATTGGGTTTAGATAAAACATGTAAATGTAAGTTTTCTCTTCTTGAAGATTGTAACTGCAATCTAAGCTCTAGAACCAACCATTGCCGAGATATTTGAAAAAAACCAAAAAAAGGCAAAAAATTTCTCTTTTTTTCACAGAAACAGGCCACAAAAAATTCCGCCGAGGTCTTTCGAATTGAAAAACTTGGTTTTTCACTACTGGACTAAAGATATACAAGTAGGGAAAAAAAATCTAATACCCGATCTTTTGCGCGGTAAGATGTATATAGCTACTGGGCTATATATATAAAACATTTCCGTAACTGACTCACTGATTGACTGACTGACATACAACGCACAAAACGCCAAAGCGCTGGACCTAAAGGGCTGAAATTTTGCATGACGATTTTTCTTATAGTGTAGGGGTGCACTAAGAAAGATTTTTGAAAAATTCTTCGTAGATTTTTTAAAATTATATTTTTAATCTGTTTTAGTAACGTTTTATAAGTTTGCATTTAAAATAATAATTTGAGGGTTATAAAATTTAAATCACGAGAAAGATCATAAAAATTCCTTTAAAATGAGATCTTTTTCGAATCTTTACCTCCATTTTGGGATTTTTGGTGAATTTTTAAAGATTAAATTTTACAATTTAATTTATTAAATGCTGATCACGTGATTTCTTTCTCTGGTACTTTAAATAAATTTATTGTCACGTGCATAACAACTAAATAGACAAAAAAAAATTTTCTTGCTAATGCGGCAGACGATTGGACATTATCCAAAAAAAAATATTAAAATACAATAAAAGATATTATGTTCTTCAAACTGTACTATATTCTTTAGTATGTCCTATTACATTTAATTTGAATATTTTCTTCTACATTATTTTGTCTATAAAAATATCCCTTACGATTTTTTTTTATAAATATATTTTTTTGTTTTTTTACATCAATTGTATACATTGATCGTCGTATTTATTATAAATAAATAAATAAATAAATAAATTTATATATATATATATATATATATATATATATATATATATATATATATATATATATATATATTTATTTATTTTTGGCATTATTTGCATACATTGTCCGTTGTATTTAACTTGAATGTCCTCCATAGCGAAGTGCGGGTTTTCAGATAGTCATGCATAAAAGACACAAGTTTCGAATGAAATGGTTGCTAGATGCAGATAGAAAATAAATTAGAGGGAAAAAAAATCTATAGTCACTATTTGTTTATTTTCATATGATTTATTGCAATAGTGCCGTATAATTCCGTAATTCCCAGAAGAGTAAGATATTAAAATGCATGACGTGTGACTTATATATACAAAATACAAAATGTTATAGATGGAAAGTAACTGTAATGGGATTAAAGGTCTTGCAGTGCTTTGCAGTGAAAACAAGTTTCGTATGTTTACCAATTTTGAAGCTGAAATCCTTGAGAGTAAGATATCAACTATCGAGATGCATATTTCCTTGTAATATATCGATACAAATTACACCGGAGTAGAACTGCATGTACTATTGTAGAAATCCTCCTTTACAACATCCTTTTTCTCTGTTCCAATAAAACAAAGTGAAGGAAATTCGCTGACCAGATGTTTTATTTTTGGTGTTAACTTTGATTTCTTGTCACTTTTTTTTTTTGCAGTGACATTTCACGTCAAACATGTTATTTCCTCCTCATCTCACACATCTCTCTATTGACATCTCTTAAACATTTCGAAGATGAGGAAATGGAGGCTACTCGCTACTTTTTTGCTTTAATGCGCTTGTGACCTTCATTTATATGCGAATATTTGATACGCATATTTAATTTAAATTTTATTGTATTTGTGATGCTTTGCTTGGCATGTGTCAGCTTCTGTAGTAAACGGAATGAACGGCTGGAAATAATAGTAGAAAATTTAATCCTCGCTTTTTTTCTATACGAGGTGTTATGCATTTCGTGGTCGAAGAAATCACTCAGAGTTTCCTTGCCGATATATTATTTTTTCACTAAAGATCGCAAAGATAAAATTTTGCTCGGTATATGTGTAATTTTCAGTACATCAGTAGTCTGACTAACACCTCCTCAGTAGTCCCTGAATATTATTGAATTGCAATCGATAGGTGCACATTTTATTTGCCTGAAGCTAAGCAAAAATGTTCAATTAAATGAGGATGAAACTGGAATTCTTCAAGTGATAAAAGAAAAATATTCAAAAATCCTATTAGCATTGCTTCTTCACCAGATGCCCTACTAATACGTATAAAAATCTTAATCATCATACATAGAAACAATAGAAACATATTTGTAAACTTATTGAAAATGATGCAGATCTTGTTGAAGACCCGATGACAGTATACTTTACAAATTTCTACTTCATACAAATGTGCACATAATATATATATATATATATATATATATATATATATATATATATATATATATATATATATATATATATATATATATATATATATATATATATACAGTCGAACCCCATTATAACGAACTTCAAGGGACCAAAGGTTTTGTTCGCTATATCCGAACCGTTAAGAAAAATGTTAGAGCTCGCAAAATGTATAACTCATTAGTTGAAATTTGTATTCAATAATAATGTATAAAAAATGATAAAATCTATTAAAAATGATCATTAATGAATTAAATCGGCTAAAGCCGATTACATTAAAGTGACACACTACTAATTACCCTCGTCAAAAGTGAAATTGCAACACCATGAAGGAATGCGCGTAGCGATGTGAAAATAACAGGATCGGTAGATGTTAGAGACATATGCAAATGATTAAATGCGCGTGCGCATTTGGTCACATGATACCCAGTTTCTGGCTATAAAAGCCAATAGCTGGCTCTCTCTGTATATGATGCTATGAATGATAGATTGTTGTAAGGGAACTTGAAGAAGGGTAGAAAATGCCTCGGAGACATCAGTGAGCTGAATACCAGCAGTTATCGTCTGAGGAACGAGAACGCATCCTACAACTGCATGAGCTCGGTTTGTCGATGCGCGGAATTGCCAATCGTGTTGGATGGAACATCAGTACAATTCAGCGATGTGTGGCACGATGGACGAAGGACCATCTGAAAACACGGCAAAGAGGCACTGTATCATCCAGTTGCAAGTCAGATCACACTGATAGGCAAATTCGTCGAATGTTTCGTGGGGACCCGTTCGCCACGGTAAGTCAAACCTACCTACCATTATTAGATGGGGCATCTGTCTCCTGCTAAACCATCCGTAACAGGGTGCATGAGGCAGGGATGCGCGCACGGCGGCTAGCCACTGAGGTTCCTTTAACCACTCGATACAGGGCTGCCCGTCTGGCTTTGTGTCGACGTTATCGTCACTGGACGATCGAATGGCATCGGGTATTGTTTTCAGACGAATCCCTATTTTGTTTACGGAGGAATGACGGCCGTGAACACGTGTGGCAGCTTCTCGGAGAACGTTACTGTAGAAGTGAAAATGGTATAATTCCCCACGGTGTGTGGACAATAAAGAATGTATTATAAAGGATGCAGAGGCAGGGGTAAATACAGGATTGTAAACCAATAAAAAAATAGAAGAATAGCTGTCGGTGTGGCCAGTGATAGCGATCTGAAGTCTAAATTTTACAAGATGGATGGTCGTTATTTTATGGCCCACAGTAAAAACGTCAGATGAGAAGGATCAAAGTTGTTTGGCAAAATAAAAGGATGTTGGGGGAGGTACTACATAGACTATGGACAGAGGCGACAGAGGCGGTATAATAGAGAACCAATTAGGGGTAGGAACCACTGGAAGAAAAACAGCCCACTGCCCAATGAAAGTGAGAGGCGTGCCAGAATGCCCCCCCCCCTGTAAACGGACAACAGCTCCGCTAAGGACGGAAGGAATCGGAAAAGAAGGAGACGGATTTTAGATTGGGTTCCTGAGAGTTAGATGTCGGAGACTCTCGTCTGCCCCATAGCCTTGGAGAAGTGCGAATATTCCGCCAAGGTGTTCCTACACTGGAGATAATACTGGGTCCCGGTCGCCGATGCTACGATCATCGCTGCATACATACGTTATAGTAAGTGCCTCCCCGATAGACTCTAAAAATTATATTTGACTCTATAGTTTGCCTCTGTTTCTGGGTATCGTATGTCAAAATTGTTAATATGAAACTGATTGTAATATTAATAGCTCTGACAAGTTAATTGAAATTTGGGTTATCAAATAAATGTATGTTTAAGGTCAATGCGTTGTATTCCTTGCTTGTTCCAACCCACGCATGCATCCATTGCTTCTAGGTAATTAACTCCTACAGTTACCTGCCAGCCCATATCGTCGAACGTCACACCGGCCCCACACCAGGCTTCATGGTTTGGGGTGGCATCATGTTCGGACAGCAGACAACCCTTGAGCACATTACTGGCAGTTTAACATCGGCCCGATACGTAACACAAGTTGATATGCCTGTGGTCAGCCACTTGTGCAGGCCACCCCGGGACGTTATTTTAGCAGGACAATGACCGGCCTCATGTCGCACGTCACACTCTGAACAGCCTCGGTGGAATTCACCTCCTTCCTAGCCGGCAGCCTCACCCGATCTCTCTCTCACCGAGCATGTGTGAGATGCCAACGGACTTGCGGTGGACAGGGCACCGTAGCAGCATATTTCCGAGGAAATGAGAGCTACAGTGGACTCGGCTTGACAAAGAATATCTGAGGAGACCATTAATAGCCTCATAGACAGTATACCTTGCCGTCTAGAGGCCTGTATAGCTGCCCCTGGTGGCCACATTAGATACTGAATAAACAGTTTAATTTTTCATATCTTTATTTGTTTCTTTAATCATGTGCATATGTATCTTACCTCTACCGATCCTGTTACTTTCACATCGCTACGCGCATTTCTTCACGGTGTTGCAATTTCACTTTTGACGAGTGAATTGCGTACAATAGTAAAACGGTGGGACCAAAATTTTCGTTCGATATATCCGTGCGTTCGTTATATACCGGGTGCGCTATAATGGGGTTCGACTGTATATATATAACAATACAAAAGTGCAAGGATAAAAGGAAGGGGGGGGGAATCAATCTCTCCCCGGTAGATGGAAAATCGAAAAAAAAAAGAAATCCCCTTTTCAAAACAGAAAAAAAAATTAAAGCTAGAATGTTACTCTGGTCATACTACTGTTTTTCTTATTTCCTTTTTTACTTTGGTTATCTCATGCATTAGATGGGCCAAATCATTTGGTTTTATAGTATCTTATTTATTCGAGTTCACTTTCTGTATTTGAGACCTTTAGTCCCATATCTTCATATGGCATTTTACATACTTATAACAGCATTGACATTTATATCATGTGGCCTCTAACATCAAAAAAAAAGGGGGAAAATAGGATTATTCAAATATTTGTCAGATTGGTGGATTATCTTTAGCTTTTGATTTACGGGGATTTTCTTTTATGTCTACTGTTTCTGTCAAAATTGTCCAGCTTGATATCATAATGAATTAAAACTAAATCAAAATTCTCATTCAAAATCCTTTTGAAGTTGCTGCACAGCTAGCATTTGAAAAAACGTCGGGTGTGTAACTAAGGGCCCTGTTGTTATATGCACGTTTTATTTTCAACGTAGGATTACGTTCCTCCATAACGGTCCGCGGTAAAGCAAAATTTCAGACGTTAAAACCGTCGTTGCGAGTTATAAATCAAGAGTGGCAGAATATCATTTCTAAAGGGTGTTTTTCGTTTTATCCCCTTTTCTCCCTTCATACTTAACCAAACTCGATAAATGAGGTACCACTTTAAAGATTAAGATCTCCGCTTTGTGCGAATTGTTAATAATCAATGTAAACAATTTTTCTTCCCCTAGATTCTGCATAGGGTTATCACTCATCCTTCTCTTCGTATGTAGGAATTTTACTGTAAAAAAAAGAAAAAGCAACGATAAGTAATCCTACATTAATAACCCGTGGTAGTTTCGTTAGAAGAGACTACCTGAAATTCTTTTTCTATCATTTTTCATACGAACTCACACTACAAGTCTATAGGCTTCCCAGGCAGTTCTTAGTTAATCTAACATTCCTACAATTCCCAATGCCTTTTTTAATTACAAAAAATTAATTATTTTTTATTATTTATTTATTTATTTTAAATTTTTGATTCTGAGTGCTTTGTCACTATCTGACCAAGTCTTCTAGCAATACCCGTCCATTCTGCTTTCTCTGCTGAGGTAACATTTATTTTCTTGTAAATTCTGTCTGACTCTCATGCTCTTAATTAGGTTTACAAATTCCTGGCAAGAAGATATAAAATCCCTTTAATCAAATAGTCTTTGCATCTACTTTCCTTTTGTTTCTTTGTTGCAAACACAATTTAAAGATTTTAATGTTTAAGTTTTTATCGTATATAAAAATGGTCGTCAGTTGAGAAACTTTTAAGTGTCACTATGGCTCAAATTCTAAAAACCTATACAAAGACGTCAATACGAGGGGACACTCACCCCTGTCCAAATCTAATAAGGAGCCAAACTTAAAAGTAAAAGTCTTTAATATTATAACATTAACATCCATTCATCCCGAAACTAATGGCGCTGGTAGCTATAAGAGTCAGCTTATACTCCCGCCAAGACCCTGGATTTATGTTAAGTATTTGGAAGAATTTTTCTTTCGTAACTGACTGAAAATCTGCACAAGAAATGAATTGTAGGAGCATATTCTTTCAAGTGATGAGTGTCACAGAAAATATCAAAGACTAAAGTATTTTCACCTTTTATCAATTGTATTAAATTCATTTCTGATGAGCAAAGTTACTTAGTTATGGACCGTTTAACTTGTTATATTATTGCTTTAAACCAGGCCTTCCAAACTCGAAATGTGATGAGAGCTATATTACTTTATAGAAAGCTGTTGAAAGGCCGCAAGAAAATATGTTAGATAGGAAATCAAGAAATATTTTATCTTACAAAAAATAAATTGCTAAATATTTAAAAAAATTAAATAAATATTAATATTCATTGCTTATTTATTCCTTTCGTAATATTTTAAATCTAAAATAATATTCCATATATATTTTAGATTTAAAATATTATGTTGCTTCATAAGTGGCTTTACGGGCCACAAAGTGAGTGCTGGTGGGCCGTATGTGGCCCGCGAGCCCTATGTTGAGCAGGCATGCTTTAGACCGTGGAAATTTTTATGAAAATTTTATGAAATCGTCTGCCGCATTAGGAAGAAAAAAAATTGTCTATTTCATTGTTATGCACGTGATGCAAAATTAGTTTAAAGTATCCCAAAAAGAAAAGAAACCACGTGATCAGTATTTAATAAATTAAATTCTAAAAATTAATCTTTAAAAATTCACCAAATATCAGAAAATGGAGGCAAATATTCGAAAAAGGTTTCATTTTAAAGGAATTTTTATGATCTTAATTGTGATATCAATTTTATAACTCTCAGATTATTATTTTAAATGAAAACTTGAAAAAAGTTACAAATACAGCTTAAAAGTTTAATTAAAAAAATCTAAGAATTTTCAAAAAATCTTTCTTAGTGCACCCCTACACTATAAGAAAAATCGCCATGCAAAATTTCAGCCCTTTAGGTCCAGTGGTTTGGCCTGTGCGTTGTCTGTCAGTCAGTCAGTCAATCAGTCAGTCAGTCAGTCAGTTACGGATGTGTTTTATATAGATAGACGTGTGTGTATTTTATTATTTATTTTTTCTGCTGCTTTTCCAGCTTGTAATCACCTTGCGTCTAGTATAATTAATTAATATGATAACCCCCCCCCCCAAAAAAAAAAAAAGGAAAAGTGTTAATGCATTTTCTAATTAATAATTTGAACAATCAACATTCCTAAATAGCAATTTCTATACAATTATTTATAATGGATTTTCCATTTGTCAGAATATATTTGATCATTAGGCTAGAAGGTACCATATAATAATCATACTTAAAATTTTGCCCTGACAGTTATTTGCTGAAAGTCCTTAAAAGAAATCGTTGAAGAGTTGAATAAAAAACCGAACTCAGATCCATAACACATCAGTTTAAAAGATCAGAAAAACCGAAATTAAACATAAATAATTTATTCAAAAATTTTGCATTTAATGCAAACATTTTTCCCAGCATCTCTCCCCGGGGTGGGAGTTAAAAAGTCTGATTAATCAATTAAAAAAGGCGAAATTAAGTCGCGTGAAAAAGAATAATAAATAAAGAAATTTTATCGATTTTCTTTTCCTTAAGTCGGTGTCCTATCAGCGTGTTTTTTTATAAGGAAAATAAAGTTTTTTTTCTAATGCGGAGGACTATTCACTCTGTCGGATAGACATTCGCCTGTTGTTATTCACCGCAGTTTTTTGCTGACCATTTTATTATGGGGGCACCATATAGGCGGACCAGCATTGCTCCCCATGAAAAGACTACACAAACGGAGGCCTAGGTATTTTAGTGGCGCTCGCCGGGATTCGATCCGAGCATCCTCAGCACAAAAGCCACAAGACCACCTCGGTCCCAAAGAAATAGAAAGTACGAAATTGGAGTCCTTCGACAATAACCTACTACAGTTTGAATATCTCATATGGAGACATGTAGGCTTCAAATGATCTAAAGTTAGTTTCATTTTAAAGAAAGAAGCAACTTTATGATAGTCTTTTTCACTTCACAAGACTTAGCTCAAAACTATCCTCTGGAAATATGGAAGTGAAATGACGAAAAAAATTATTACAAATCACAAAATTCATTTGCTAAATAATTATATCGATAAACTTGAGTGTTTTACGATACGTTTGGAATATTTAAAGAAACATTTATTTAAGTTAGAATCACAGTTTTGCAACTACTAAGATTTTAGAATAAATTAACAATAACAAATAGCTGACCATTTTATTATGGGAAATGGTTTTATATTCCACGGCTTTTTATATTCACTATACAGATTTGCATATGCCCCCAAGAGCAGTGGCGTACCCAGGATTTTTTCTTGGGGGGGGGGAGCCCAGATGAACGGATAAAAATATATGGGGAGGGCTCGAAATGAACGGATAAAAGTATTTATAATGCAAAATCAATATTCATAATGCAATTTCTATTTCTTTGGGGGGCAGGGCCCCTTGCCCCCCCCCCTGGGTGCGCCACTGCCCAAGAGTCACAATAGGTTACTACCGGGATATAAAAGGCTCGATTAGGATCAGAGTTTAATAGTATTTTATATATGTGTGGAACTTGACGGCGGACACTGAATTTGTAAACAACAAGGAAACTTATTTCGAACTTAAAGTAGGGTCCTTTTCCAAATCACAAAGATTTAAGTGATGATGCCTGTGTAGAGAAATCACTAGCTGACTAATAGCCCTGAAATTCTGACACTCTGCCATTCGGGATTTGTCAATTGAGACAATCGAATCTGGGGCGTAAAACCTATTTGTCGAAAATACTTGCCATTTTACACTATACTGCTGAAAAAGTTCCAAAGAAATTTCATCATAGTTATAGGTGTGCGAGCGGAATTGTTTGACTGGGTGAATTTATTTTGTTTGATTTTTGAAAAAAAGTTGCATATTTATGAAAGAATAATTGGACAAATAAAATTGTCCTCAATTCTAATTGCATAGGAAATCCCAGACAATTATCAACAGTAAAATGCAGATATACGTTTTTGATTTCAGAGTTGGATGATTCAAATAATTAAAAAAGAGGGAAAATTGAACAAACTATTTTGTTACAAATAAAAGAGAAAAAAGTACGTATTGTAACTTATACATTTTTAATCAGTAAAATGGGAGTTCCTTATCTCTTGCTTTTCCTAACAATTTACTTTAATTATTAATTTTCACGGTTATGAAAAAATAATCACAGGTTTATGATAAGAAGAAAAATAATTTGTTATTGTTAATTTATTCTAAAATCTTTGTAGTTTCAAAACTGTGATTCTAACTTAAATAACAATAACTTTAATTTCTTTAAATATTCCAAACGTATAATTAACGTTAAGAAATTAAATGTTAAATATTAAACGTATAATATTTAACATTTAATTTCTTTAAATATTCCAAACGTATCGTAAAACACTCAAGTTTATCGATAAACGGAGAGGCAACAGGTTGCTACACGCTATTGTTATTTTCCATCAAGATATATCTAATATCCAGCAATCAAGATTCGTCTGCTATTCATGTTTACAAAACACCCCAGCTACGAATCCATCATTCGAAACTCAGACATTGTTCGAGCGTTTCCAAAAACATCCCCCTCTCTCGCAAAACACAAAACTCTCCGACCCGAACTGCAGCGGGAATAAAAAAAAGAAGCTAAAACTTGCTTCCAACTCAGAATTCGGAGAAGCGATGTCTTCTCCATAACGCGGTGATTGGCATGGAGACATTGATTGGCGTGGTCGCTCGGCCAATGGGATGGCGCCATGCATCCGACGCCAGCAAATGAGATCACGTTACGCGCTGGGCCATGGATACCGGAGGGCTGTCCCTCCTTCCCCTCTCGCACTTAGGGCTAATAGCATTTTGCGAGCTCTTCGTAACCTATAAGGGATCACTAGGCGCTTCAGTTACCACTCCTTGTGGTAAGCAACACAGGAACGGAGGCCTGGACCAGACCTGAATTTTGATAACGAGTTTTGGAAGTGAGCGGTGCGTGATTTATTTGCAGCCCAGAGAGTGAGCTGGTAGGGTGGTTTTCTCTTCGCTCGCGATAGTGATAGCAAATTTATTTATACATTTTTTCTTAGTCAGTGTCGTTAAGTAGATCGTTTGTGAAAATAGTACTTATTAACGAACAATAATTTTTTTTTTTGCTTTATAGATATGGTTTATTTTTTTAACGCATAGTTTAAAAAATACGTATGCAACTGCTATTTACGGCTTCACATGTATTAATAGGAAGTTTAGCAGCTGATCTCTATTGGACTGAACATTGTTAAAAGCTAACTGACTACATTAAAAAAGTATAATGAACAATACTGAAGACAATTACAGTCCCTGGTACTTTATTATTCACAAGTTTAAACAGGACTAATACTTCAGCTTTGTAATATAAGCGGACACTTATCCTATCCCGAGAAGCGATGTCAAGCGCTCCATTCAATTCTGAGCTGTTTTGACATCTCTCAACTTGGCTTGATATGCCATTTGCTGTGCATGAACTTGAAATTGGTCTTCCCCTAAAAATTTAGTTTGTACTAAGCATCTTCCTTGACATTCTCATGAAATACCGGGAACCAATGGCTCTGGGACTCAGTCAACCAACTCCCATCCCTGGTTATAACCCCATGGTCTTCCTACCGACGCTGAATTTCACCATCAACCAAGTTGCCGCTGTTTGTGAAACTCTGGAGGACAGCGGGGACATTGAACGCCTCGGTAGGTTCCTGTGGTCACTGCCTGTCGCTCATCCAAACTGTGCTGAACTGAACAAAAACGAATCAGTCCTTAGGGCCAGAGCCCTTGTGGCTTTCCATACTGGTAACTTCAGAGAACTTTATGGAATTCTGGAGAGCCACAGATTTACGAAAGTATCTCACTCGAAACTGCAGGCAATGTGGCTGGAGGCACACTACCAAGAAGCCGAGAAGCTGAGAGGAAGACCTTTGGGTCCAGTCGATAAGTACAGGGTCAGGAAGAAGTACCCATTGCCCAGGACAATTTGGGATGGCGAACAGAAAACGCACTGCTTCAAAGAGAGGACCAGATCACTGCTGAGGGAGTGGTACCTCCAAGACCCTTATCCGAATCCTACAAAAAAGAGAGAACTTGCGCAGGCTACAGGCCTCACGCCAACTCAGGTTGGGAACTGGTTCAAGAACAGAAGGCAAAGAGACAGAGCGGCTGCTGCAAAGAACAGGTAGGAGGATTTTATTAAATTTAAATAAGTGACTCTATGAATAAATAAAAAAAGATTCGTATAAAAAAACTCGAGAAACTAATATCGGGATCAAAATTGAATAACCAAACTTATCCACTTTTGATCAAGCTATTCATGTTTTATTACTTACAAAATACAAATTAATATTTAAATAAATTTTTTTAAACAATCCAAATACATAGAAATATACTTAAACTGAGTTGGTCCAAGAATTCAGTATAGATTATCAATGTATCATTTTAAATGTTTAAAAACATTTTAACTTTGCTCTAAGATTTTTTTTTTAATTTAAAAAAGTCTTAGAGCAAAGTTTAATTATCAAAGTTATAAAATTTTGATTTTAATCATTACATTTGAAACTTATCCTACTGATCATTAACTCAAAATTTAAACATATCCTTTGCATTCTACCTGGAAAGAAATTCAAGCAATAGTCTAAATTTTATTTCCTTAAGTGCCTCTTGGTTATATATATCATTGTCAAAAAATTTCAAACGTTCCCGACATCAGAAATGTACATCATACAAAACTTATGTTTTTTATTCTATATATTAGAGTAAACTGAAGGTGAATGTATCTAAAGATGTTTAAAAAGTATCTCCGAATTATTCATTATTTGTATAAATAATGTTCATGAAATATGGAATCTATCTTGCTACTTGTTATTTCAAAATACTTTAACGAAATCGCATGCTTTCGACAGTCGTCTTTACTTCGAGTTTAAGATGAAAGTAATGAGTTTTAGAGTAACACAATTTTAAAATTATCTTTCTGGGTGAGCAATGTATTTTCCATTTTAGCAATCAGTTTTATTTTTCTGATTTATGGATTTCGGAGAAGTTTAATGACCCACAAATGACATTTTTAGTTGCAACTGAAAAAAATATTTTTTAGCGATAATAGCAGTGGTTTCAATAAAAGGGAGAAACTGAAGAAAATTGAATTTCACTTTGAAAGTTCTCCTTATTATTAATCTTGAATGAAATGCAAACATAAGTTGTATAAAAAATGCAATATGCATTTAAAATTCGCTGAATCTTTTATGTTTTCTTTCTTAGAAATTTATAAATTATTGGTTCAAGTTTATACTATGTTATTTTATTTAATGTCTTATTTTGTTAAGTACTTAATTATTCAATGACTGCTAGAAAGTGGAATTGCAATTTATGCTTCAGAAATATATAAATATTTATAAAAGGAGGAATGAATAATAATAATTTATTCATACATAATACTTTAGATATTGAACAAAATTGGATTACAACATAAAAATATTGGTAGAATATAGAAAATATTCTATTTGTAGTCAAAAGAAAGTTGCACAAACTTTATAAAATGAATTTTAGAGAAGTTTTCAAAGAGTTATCAAAGTAAACAGCGGATAAATGGAACACAAATTCTGTAAAACTGTTTATTTGGAGCAAAAGCTTGATATAAATATGGGAAAAGTTACAGAGGAATATGAAAGTGAAATTCAATAGGTGGATTTTTTATAATTTGAATGTCATATTTTCTTTTATTATAGAAGTACAAAGGTAATTAATGGCAAAAGCTGTTGAACAGTTTATATTCATTTTAAATCTCATTCCTTTCATAAAAAATTATTTAGATTATTTTCTCATTGAGTAAATAGTAGTTTCATCGCTGTATTAAACATACTAAGTTTTGAGTATTTAGTACCGTGATTTACAGCTGTTGAGGGATTTATGATCTGTATGCACATACGGTATATTTTTTAACTGTTTTGCCGAGGAATAATACATTTTGTAGGTTAAAGTCTTTAAAACCATAACTGCCGAAGTTGCATATATGTGTATATATATATATATATATATATATATATATATATATATATATATATATATATATATATATATATATATATACACACATATGTCTGTGTGTGTGCTTGTGTATGTGTATGTATGTATATATATATGTGTGTAAATATTTAAGGCATATTAAAATTAACTTGATTTTTAGTAAGATGTTCATGTTCAAGAATGAATGTCAATCAGCTGTCAATTGGTAGCAGTAAATATTACTAGAATATGTCATTAGTACCTCTTATAGGAAAAAAATTCTTAAAAATCGTTCATATATTAAAGTGCTTAAAGAGAAAGTTTTAAAGAATTAAAGTTTAAAGTTTGATTGCTGATTGCTTCTTTCATAACAGGAATAAAATAATGGAGTTTTAAAGCACTTTAATTCTACAAGTTTAAAAATACAATATTTTTAAATGCACAGCATAAGTTTTTATAGACAAGCATAATTTGTACATGTAATATAAATGTGTCAAGAAAAAATAAAGTTGTGGCTCATGAAAAATGTGTAAAGAAACAACCCTAATTTTTCAAATTGAACTAATTATATCAAAAATACTGAGATATCTATTATAGACAAATCTGATAATGTTTAATATTTTTTATATTTCAGTAATATTTTTAAAACTAATTAAAAATATTTTTTATTAAAAAGTTATTAACTATTTCAGAGAATATAAAACGGTGTTTGAACAACTTGTTTGATTATGTCAAAATTCACAAAATAAACAAGAGTAAATTGTAAAAAGATGAGATAAGACAGATTAGATATAACGTGATATAAATGTGCGTTTACTTTGTAAAATGAGAGCTATCGATCATGCGATTAATTTGCTCATTGGTATTATTATTAATTTACGAACTTTCATATAAATTTTATATGTGTTTATCTCCCTTGCCTTTGAATATACACCTATTTATTACGAAATTCGAGTCTTAATTAGAGATAGATTTTATGAAATAAGGTATTACAATGTTGAAATTTATTGATATGAAATTCATTATTTATAAGTTGATCATAATATTTCAACGTATTATCTCAGAATGAGATCAGCAAAATTAATATTATTTGGTTTGTTGTCGTTTGTTAACAGCTCTAATTTAGGTTGGTAAATACTCTTGTCATGAATATTACAAAATGTGTTAAAGTATCACGATGTGTATAATATCATAACATTTACATGTGCCGATATTAGAAAATTTCTAATCCAGCAAAAAATATTTTCAAAAGCATTTTATCATTGCCTTTGAGATGAATTATTTCTGTTATATTCTTATATTCTTTACACATGAGATAAGAAAGGAAGAAAGAGGCAATACAATTTTATTTCTATATGGCCTATAATCCCTGATTTTTTATGACTTGATTAATAGGAAAAGTGATATACAGAGCAAAATAACATTCAAACACATTACGATACGAAATTTTAAATTTTAATTTAATTCTCTTCATGGTCATAAATGTGATAAAATTAAATATAAGCAAATTTCAAATATGCTACACAAATGCTACTTGCGTGATCAATTAACTTATCTCTATTATATTTAGGTATTTTGTATGGGAATAAACTGACTAATACCTAATTTCTGAAACTACATTTAAGAAGGCAGAGAAGTTCATTCATATCGCATTTATGTAATTTGTTAGATGTAAATCGTTTATATCTTATAAAACATATTCTGATGTATTTTAAATTATGATAAAAGATAGATAGGCGAAGAAAATTGATATTATTACTTTTTATCAATATTCAAAATTATTAAGATAAAATTAATTGTTTCTGCTAAAATAACTATGGTACCGGTTATAAAGGGCTTAAGTCAAAAACAGTGACTTAAATTTACCAAGTTATTGGCTTTTATACCAATCGCAGAACAATAATTTCGACTTGTGTCTTTTGTACAAAGAAATGTACTTTTGTATACAAAATTGATAGACTTAAGCCTTTTGTACAATTCAAAGATTTTTTTTTTTATCAATACTAACAAATATCTAAAAATCACTTTTTTGACTTTTATACCGGGCACCATAGATATAGTTTGATATGATAGTATCATCATTTGTTTGTCAAATTTTCATTATTGTTGGAAATTTTATATAATACCATTCTTCACTTTCACTGATCCTTTTATCTCTCCTGACCACAAGTCGCATGTATATACATAATCACTGTGCTATGCGTCTAAACGCATACATACGATTACATATTCATTCCATTAGATTTAAAATTAAAAAAATCCAGACTTAGAGAATTAATCTGTTCAGCTGAAACTTCTCAGGTCTTTTAATATGTTTTTCATCTGCTGAAAAGGCATTCCACTGTTTAAGACTCAATATTTCGATCTCTTATTTGTTCTCTTACTCTTATCAAATGCAAATAAACATATAATTCTTCTTTAAAAACAAACAGCTTTGTTTTTGAAACGTATTTAGTGAGCTCTCAATCTTCAACTTTTTCCTAGAAGGACAATAAAGATATAACTTTAATGACATCTTGAACTGCAACCTCATTTTAAATGCAAAGCCTGTGCCGGCTTATTTTGGAATTCTATTTTATGGTATTTATTTTTTTACAGAGATGAATAATGCTTATTTGAGATGAGCATCATATATAAAGTATTTTTTTTTTGTATTATTGGATAATGATGAAAAGGTAATTAAAAATTATATACCTTTGCACTATAAATGAGGATGAATAACGGTTGAATAAATGCTTAAATTGCTGTCTAAGACATCGTATATACAGTATGCATTTTTATTATAATTATTATTCTGTCAGAGTTCAAATACTTGTAATGATTAATAGAAACACACGGCTTCTTAATACCCCTAATAAATCATATGTTATAACGAATTTCGAATTATAGTTAATAGTTCCTCCTTAGGCCATGGAGCATTGAGTGTGTTTGTCTCTATGGACAACTCGCAATAATCCAGAGTAACCTCGTGTTTTAGAACAATGACACGCCCACATGTCAATACACTAAATGAAATCGTAGATACATGCAAAAGTATAATGAAACACTTTATATGCCAAGGAGTAAATTCTATGAGAGAATAAAATCTTTATGAAATTTGATTTGAAAGTCATAATAGGTGAAAATCATTTTAGAGGTTTCCGATTTCTCTTCTGTTTTCCCTGTAGATTAATAAGGAAACTGTGACGTAAATTCAAGCAAATAAATCTTTTAATTTAAACTGAATTCTAGAAGGTACCCTTGCCCTGTTAATAAGAGAGAGACATAATAAATTGCTTACATATACTAAAAGCAAGCCTGACACTGTTGTCAATTTTGGTAACTAAGAATTCAAATCTTATCAGTCTTATGTTCCTAAACTTAAATAGCAGATTTTTTAAATTCCAAAAAATATTTTAAACTCTTAAATTTTAAATCCTTATTTAATCATGCTATAGTACAGTGAAACTTCTACGGTAGAAATTCCCGTTTCTATATACAGATTAGAAAGTGGCGTTGAGTTTAAAAAAAGCAAAAAAAAAAAGTATATATATACTTTTCATTTCATTCATTAATAATAAAAAATATTAAAGCGAAGATCTCCATCGCAGGGATTTTTGGCAAATGAACGACAATTCTATGCACCGTGAAGGGTATTCAAATCGTGCGCGAAGGAAAAAAAAAAACGAAAAAAAGCTAGCTGAGTGTTTCATTTAAATGATTGATGAAATATATGAATATCAGCGAAGAAGTGAGTGATGTTTATTCAACTTAAAAGACTTTAAGATTTATTGTCTGTCTGAAGATGTTAAACAGACAATGAAGAGAATTAATTTCAAATTTAAAATTTGATACATGATATGGTGTTGGCAGATGAATGATATATTGTTCTATCTAACAGCCTTATTGTAATCAAGTTAAAGATGATCAATGATAAAAAAGACTGCATTTATAAATAACATTCAGAATATGCTTTTTTTCTGTCTTATGCTATGTATAGGCTGAAATAGAAAGACAGACTTAATAGAGGTAATCATCATATTTAAAAAAAAAATAAGAATGGTAATTTTATAATATATAGTCATATAGTGATATTATCGCTGCTGATAATATAAGTACTGAAAATATTAATATTCAACAGCTAAATTAGAGGTTTTAACAAGCGGCAGCCCTCCGTATATCATCAGAGCATTGATTACGATTTTGATGCCAAAAAATTTCAACATTGCAATTAATAATCCATTTTAATAATTTAGTTAAAATATCTCACTTTCATTAATGTACTATATTGTAAAGGAAACATATCAACAGATTTAATTTTATATGAAGTTTCGTCAGTTAATAATTACACCAAAAAAGTAATCGTATAATTCAGAGCTTTTGATTTGCAGACTAGACTCTTATTTACATTTTATTACTTTTTATACTTATTTATTTACTAAATTAAAATAGCCTTTTATATCATAATTTACATATTTATTATTTTATTAATTTCTTTCAAGCTGTCTTTGTATTTGCAATTATTCAGGCTGTGTGTAAATTTCTTGCTTGCGTCAGAATTCATATGATTTCAGTGAGAAGAGTATATTTTGGATTTGCACAGACTCTTTGTGAAGTATATCTTTATACTTGGCTGATTCCAAATTGGCCTCGCGTCTGTGATTTCTTCTCGCGCTTCCATAAGGCTTGGAGATGTGGTGACTCACGTTATCTATCTCTTTCGGCTGGCTTGTTTTTTGTTGATTATGTGATTTGGGGTTTCTTAGAGTACGTATAGAACCTTAGTCTGTTTATCTAAAGATCAGGCGATTCAGAACGTATACCTTTCAGTGTGCTGGTGATGACTGCTGAAAAATGAGCTTCATACAAAATGAATACAGTTTTCTTCCCTAAGTTCGTCAGAGGCATTATTCAGTTAATCAATATAATACTATATTAATTAACTTAATAATGTATAATATTAAATTAATTTAATATAATAATATAACTTAATATAATAGTATAATACTATATTCTTAAGTAGGGATTTTAGTTATTTACGTTAAATTAAAAAAGAAAAAAAAGTGATGTAACTGACTAAATCTAAAACTAAATTAGTCTAGTTATATTATAGCAAGCGAACTAAAAATAAATACAAAAGCAACAACATAAGCACACTTTACTAATAAAACTGAATTCACGGAATAAATACAAGAAAGTAAAATTTTGAAATAAAGCTTACATACCACGTTTACTTTGTTTCATGACTGCCAGGTATTTCAATATAATTTAATTAATGAATACTTCTCTGTGATTCAACTGCGCCCTTTCAGTAAATGGTTCAGTGTTCTTTCATATTATACTTTAAAAGTCAGTTTATGGGAAATGAAAGTTTCTCATTGCATGTTTTAAAAGTTGAAAATAAAGTGAGAATATGTTTAGTGACGTTAGTTTTCTAGTTTATTTTGTCAGGAGTATGTGAATGATTTGAGTAACATTAATAGTGCATAGATCGAAATCATTCTTTATTTGTTTTGTTCTGTTATGGCTGAAATCAATTTATTTAATCTTTAATAAAATTTTTTTACATATGACATACTATATTTTTGTAAGTTTTCCCCCCTTATCTTTGTTTCTATATCAATGTAATTTAGAGAAATTATTAGTATAAACTAATTCTGCAGATTGCATCATTATTATTTTTATTTTATTTTTTTTTTTCCAATGCGGCAGACAATTTTGTTCTGAGGACATTCACCCATTCACACCATTATTTTGTTGTTCACTTTATTATAGGAGCACCCTATAATAAAGCCTATAGGTGAAGCAACACTATACCCTATAAGGGAACTTCCCCGCCATAGGGCCTGTTCACATAGAATCCGTCAGCGTCAGCGTTAAAGGTTCCGTTGGCGCTGATTGGTTAAATGGGTCAATGATTGGTATATGATTGGCTAAAAAATTTAACGCTGACGCATTCTATGTGAACAGGTCCTTAGTCGCGATTCGAACCCGCTCCCACTTGAGGAAACTCAGAATGCTAAACACAGCACTATGAGGGCAGCACGTCATCATTATTGGCACGAAATGATACTTCTGACATAGCATATCTCTGCGAATGTCTATTGTATGAGCCAAATGTCATACGTTGCACTGATAACACTTTTATTTACTAAAACGAATTATCTACAATACTAATGTATGAACAATATCAATACATGAAACATCGACCATACGATGTGCGAGCTTAACAAACTTTTTGATGAAGCAAGCGATTTCAAACAAATTCTAGTATCTTTAAGTTTACGATGCCAACATAAGAAATAAAAACTATGATACCTAAATTTGTATTCTTTCAAGAGCGCGTTTGGCGATTGCTAACATAGCCATTAGTGCGTCAACATTTATAATTAATAAAAAATATGTTACTATTCACTTAGTTTTAACGCACTGATAAACTGAAATAAAAAAGGCAAAAAAAAAACAATTTAAAAGTGATATGAAGTCAAATTATGTGTAATTATATAATATATTCTCAAACATTCACGATGAAGAACATTGTAAAATAATATTTGAAAGCAAAAGTGTAGCAGCCATCATATTCAGGAGTTGTAAAGCAACAGCTGATTGCAGTAGCGATTTTTTGCCATAACTAGGAGGCTATTGACTGTATCCCTCTGGCTATTTGCAGTTTCCAAAGAAGGCTGCCTCTTTCGAATATTCAAATCGAGAACTATCTTATTCTTTAAGGCTGCTGTGTCCCTATTGGATTCTCTCGCCTCAATGTTAACCTATGGAAAAAAATGTGTCTACTATTTACCGCTGCATAACTGCTGGTACTCAAATAAAAATGGTATTTTCAAGTATCCTGAACTTTTCTGAACTTTGCAACATGATTCATTTTATAAATTTACGCCACCAAAGGAATTTATGAGCGTTTAAAACACCCTACACCAGATATTTTCCTCGAATAATTTAAATTTTAAAATATTACTTGCATTTAAATAAAAAAAACGAAAAATGTCCCAAGGTGTAAAATTTCTATTACAGAGTACAACAACAACAACAACAAAAAAACTGTAAATCCAAGTTGGCAATCCATTAACACATTTTCTCCAAAAGTTAACATTGAGGTGAGCGAATCCATTAGTGTTAGTACACAGCGTCATTAAGAAACTTTTTACGTATTTTCCCTTTAACATGACATTGCATTTCATATTGCTATTGTACAAAACGATTAAAATAATATGTGTAGTAGATTAGTATTGACAGATTCAAAATAGTGAATGATCATAGCATTCAGTTCAAATTTCGGAAGGATTTTCTTTAGCCTTCAGGACAAAGGAACATCATTCTCTTATCAATAATTATGGGACATGAAACTAATTATTAATTTGTAACTTAAGATATTGAAAACAATATATAAAATTTCGGTTCAAGATTTTAAATGCGCACCAAACTTTATTGATTAAATTTATAGTTTTAACGTAGGATTACGTTCTTCCATAACATTCCCCCGTTAAGCAAAATTTCAGATGTCCTGCGTCGCGAGTTATAATTTTGGCAGCAAGCCAATTCTAGTCTATATCACTTGGGCAAGCAGTAAATAGTTAAGCAGAAAAGTACCAAAATGCGTCAAAATTTTGACTGACACACACACACACACACACACACACACACACACACACATATATATATATATATATATATATATATATATATATATATATATATATATATATATATATAACGCATATATACATTCAAAAGAGGTAAGCAATGATAAGTAATCCTACGTTAATCACCCAAGGTAGTTTCGTTAGAAGAGACTACCTGAATTTTTTTCTTTCTTCCGCCGGTAAATGTCGTCTTATTGCTTATTTTATCGGAAATTTTGTCAAAATTTAAAAAGTTAGAAAATCAATTCTGTTTGGAGGTAACTATAGCAGCTTTGGGCTAAAACGTTTATTTGCATTCTTTATACTGAATTTTTCAAAGTATTATTGTTTTAACAATGCTTAAAAAATATTCATCCTGATGTACATAGCACCAGATTCCCTGTTAAATAAAGAAGGAAAGTTTCTGAACAAAATAAATGTAGCTTGGTAGAAAAAAAAAAAAACAGATAACAAAAAGTTCTAAAAGTAGTCCAACACTCATAATGTACACTCTAAAAAAGCCCAAGTGAGCAGAAAATAGCCCATCCTTTCACAACCAGATTACGCACCCATTGGGAAATCAGGGAGGCAGTTACCGGTATTAATTGAACCAGATGATGTGTTGTGGGCCCTTGCGGTTGAATTTCCCTGTTGGGGGAGAGAAATCTCTAGGGGTCAAAGGGGGGAAGTGGGAACAGCGTCCCCGGGCGAACCATTTAAATTCTCATTGTGTCAAACCCACTTCATCTACTCTTCATTTCCTGTGTTATCAGTTCCCCTCAAGCACGTGTCAGTCACCACGGGAGTCTACTGTTTATGCGATTTTTATGCAAGCTTTTTGGCTTTTGAATCCTTTATGGCGTATTTTATGGGACTTTGATTTAATTTGGACAGAAATGCAATACCTCAAGAAAGAGACTGTTAGTATAAATTGAAACATTATAATGATTAGTTCCTCAAATGAAAAGCGTTTAGGAGCTAGTAACTTTTTTATGACTGACAATGAATGACATCATTTTTTCCCCCTGCATGGTAGGGAAAAAATGATGTTATTCATTGTTTTTTTCCCTACAAGTTACTTTTAAGCGTAATATTCCCTGCTATAGTATGTAAGTAGTCCAGAGTTTATACAGATGACAGAAGCACACACAAACACACACATACCAAAAAAAAAAAAAAAACGGATAAAATCTAAAGATCCCTTTGCTTGTTAGTAGGTGTTTTTCATCTTGTATAAAACATGAAATGGAGACATGGTTTATAATAGTCTTGAAAAGATTTTCAAAATTCTATCTGTTTTGTTAATCATAGACTTTATTCTCTACTCGTACACCGTGTGTGTTTGTATATGGGCATCTTGCATGCCCGAACTCTTCACAAGAAAATATGTGGCTCCATATTTACTTAGGTATTATCTTTTTAACGTACTTGTACATACACCAACAAAATTATATACTGTAGATACCATGTTGTAGACTGCCCCAAACAAACACGTCCCCCCCCTCCCCCAAGAAAAAAATTCTAGGAAGGGGGGGGGGGAGATTTTAGCCTCATCAAATAATTAGCATGTTTCATTGTAAAATATTATACACCACATATAGTATGTTGTCGACATACTGCCCCAAACAGAAACAACACACGAAATAAATAGATAAATAAAAATTATGAAAGAACGGTAGGTTTCTTCTAATTATTATATATATATATATATATATATATATATATATATATATATATATATATATATATATATATATATATATATATATATATATATATATATATATATATAAATAAGATGAAAGAGAAAACCAGTAATAGCTCTAAAGCTACTAATATATATATATAGGAGAGAGAGAGAGAGAGAGAACTATAAAGGGATAGCAGGGATAAGAACACCTATTGAGTGTACTTCGAATAGAAACGATTGTTTCCGAAAGGGTATTTAAATTGTAGATCAAATTATGCAGACTTAAACCTTAACTTGATGATACTGATAAAAAAAAGAGAGATTTCAATTATTCTGTTGCTTTTCCTTCATGTTTTTATTTTTGAATTGCAGTTCTTTCATAATTATTTGTTTCGTTTGAAAGATATGAGTTCGTATTTGAATTTTAGGAACGACCCTATTAAATGCTATTGCTGACAAATTTTCTTACTCTATATTGTAATGTACATTGTCGCAAGCATGAGTTCCTGATGATAATCGTTGTCACAGGGGGTGAGATCTAACCACTTGTCTTTGGTGGTGTAACATATACACGAATTATGTCATTAAGACTATTCAGCCTATGTATGGACATTTCAATATTACTATTCAATGATTCGTGCAATGTTGCGCTTTCGTTTCGTTGGCAGTCTTGACTTAAAACATGGGACGTTGTCAAAGGTAGCAGAGCATCTTGTGACAATATGGTCTCGTGGTAGAGATAAAAATATATATTCAGCATGGTTACTCATAGAACGTAATAAATATATAGAGTTATGGAAACATGTAAGCAAAAGTGTTGCCCAAAATTGGCTATTTTTTTTTTTAATTTGTTGAACGACACTTTTTCATATAGGAAAGAAAGTGAATCGACTTTGTATAAATTTGAAATTACAAGTGGAAGAAGGGATTTGGTTAAATTTATACTTTAACATGAGTTAAAAAATAAATTAGGGAGAATTATATAAAATAATAATCACGCGCACACACATATTTGTAAAAATAACACACAAACGAGACAAAAAAGCACATGGCTTATCCATTTTAACTCAATTTGTGTGGAACATCGGGTAAACACAAATAAAAGAAACGGAAAGACAAGAGCCTGTACATTCAGAAAAATTTATAGGAAATATTCTGAATGTTCAGAAAAATTCATAGGAAATATTCATAAAAATTTATATGCATTTATATATATACATAACACATATAGACATATATATACATACAAAATACGTAAGCAACGATAAGAAATCCAACGTTAATAACCCGCGGTAGTTTCGTTAGAAGAGACTACCTGAATTTTTTTTCTTATCTTCTTTCTTATCTTCTTATCTTCTTATTTTCTTTCTTCTTATTTTTTCTTTTTTCTTTTTATCAGAAATTTCGGCAAAATTAAAAAAGTTGCAAGAGCCTGTACATTCAGAAAAATTTATAGGTTTGTTATGTTGTAGATGTCAATTTTTATAGTATCAGAAATAATTCCCAATAATTAATTACATTTGATCAATATTAGTTTTCTATACGTGTTACTCTACTTACTAATGCTCTTACTTCCTACATTTTTGTGTTGTCTTGAACCTTCAGCAATTATTTATCATGTACCCAGAATAAAACTGACTTTTGTATTGAATTAATGTGAAGCTGAAATCAAAGTGCTCTTTTGAGCAAATCTTAAGAATTACCTGTGAGACATTCTTATAAAACAATTTTTAATTAAATCTCACATTTTTTTTAAATCGACGAATTGATTCTTTGTTTCTCTCTGATTCCTCTGCACATTTTGTTTCTTGTAATTAAGACAAAAGACGTGTAAGACAACGAATCACGGAAAACCCACTCAATCCTAAAAACGAAAATAACTTATTAACACCCGAGAGCAATTTCCTTTCTCATTAATTTGTAAATGACGTCACAAAAACAGTCACGGCTATACGCGCAGAAAATGCTTGTTAAGCAATTTCCATACGAAAAAACAGAACTTCCTCCGGGATAAATGAAACTCTAAACAGTGAACGGGACCGTGTGATTATTGAGTTTAAATCCAATTGGGGGTCCAAAGGCCTCGTCGCTCCCGAGTGACTATTGGTACACAAAAGGAGCTGGCGAGATACGGGATTAAATCCAATTTGAGGGGACGCTCCTGTCCGACAATTGTTTGGCAAACGAATGTTACCTCGGTCAAGTTTTTTGGCGGAGGCGGATGGAAGCCCAAATGTCAAAATCAACATGACGTCTTCTCTACTTTCGTTCCAGTTTTGTTGTAAATACCGAAATAGTAACACGACTAAAAGTGCATTATATTTTCAAAAACAAACACATACAAATAAATGAAAAACAAAATTCTGGGTGATATCCATCCTTTAATTTTTTTTCCAGAGAAATACAAATTTTCATTATCATAAAGGGTGGAAAAGTTTTCTTCCTATTGTATCCGTATATTACAGGTATTGTGGAAATGTTTGCAAAAATCAATTTCATTCAACAAACACAAAAATTAATTGGTCGACCACAAATTGGATTTTTTCTCATTCTGTAAATTTATTGCCTTTGCTGCTTCAGTTTTTAATTAGTCTTGTTTGTAATTTGTTTGTTTTTTTCTGTTGTTTTTTCATCGTGTTTATTTGTTGTTTCTACTTACTTCTGTAAGCTTTGTGCTGTACTTTGTGGTGTACACGACTGCCTTATTAACTCACACGTATAAATAAACTCACACGTATATGGTTGTAGGCATATGTGGGTGTTTGTTTGATCTAGATTATTTGTTGGGATCTCTTAGCCTTGGTAGCGCAAAAGTTAAAAGGAAATCTCTCTTTCTCTGTCTTTCTATACTTATACATTTACCGCAATTTAACGTTGAATTACGTTAAACATATATATGTATTCCCCACAAAAAATCTAGCAAACACCAGATTAAGTATGGAATAATCTGGTCAAAACTTTTTTCAAGCTGAAAGTACGTGACAGCAAAATACGACTCAAACGCTTAAGACCAGGGGTGTCCAACCCGCGGCCCAGAAAGAGAGCTCAAAGCGAAAAAAAAATATCAATAGCCCACCTTGCCGATGATGGCAGGCGGCCATTATACATATCCTGCTTTGTTCATTCAACAAAGTGACAATACATCATTTGAACTATCTTTATTTCTATACAAAATTCCGTATGTAGTCTCTGTATATTAATTTCATTACAAAAAGGAAATGTGAAGTTTTTACAGATTTAATATTTCATATTTGTAATGATATTAAAATTATTATGCACAAGAGTGAAGCACACTAAGAGTCAATTTAGAACCAAAATATCGGATAAACATCTTGAGAACTCCCTGAGAATCGCGACCACTTCAAATGACCCAGATATCGATGCATTAGTTTCTCAAATTCAGTGCTAAATATCACACTAATTTTATGACTCCTATAGACATTTTTAATAAAATTTATAATGAAATAAATATGTTAACTATATATTATACTTTTCTTACACATCAACTATTTTTAATGTTAGGTATATTTTTGTGTGGTCCAAAGCAATTCGTCTTCTTTCAATGTGGCCCAAAGAAACTAAAAGGTCGGACACCCCTGCTTAAGACCATACATTGCTGATTTTTGTATTGGAAGCTTAACTTCCTGCTAATGTGCTGAAATAAGTCAGCTTCCAGGGTTCTCACGAGCGCAAACTTTCAAAACTATTTATGAGGCTTCCTAAAAGAGTTATTATTATTACTATATTATTTTTGGTTGTAAAATCCGAGGAAAAGAATGCTTATTGTAGATCTTTATGAAAGATTTTAGTTGGATTTTCTTAATTATCTTGTTCAAACTTTCAAAACGCTATCTCCTTTGCTTTCTGATTTACTATCCCTTTATCTACATTAATAATATTTCAAAATATATTTTATGCAGAATATAATTTAAGTATACAATTCATATCTGATCCTGCCAGACATATAGGACTGAACGCTGTAGAGAGAGATTCGCAAATACAAGGGAAATATCTGATTTTCCAATAAAATGTCTAACGTCTTGAAGCCGAAAAAGCAAGTGTAACAAAATTATTAGAAAATAAAAATTCCCCTAAGAGAGCTCAGTAACTTAGCGAAAGAGGAGATCAAATCCAATTGTAAGCTATCATTAGTACGATGAAGGAATGTTAGAATGTTTGACAAAGGAATTATTTCCCTTATATTCTTTGTAACTGATACCGAGAAGAACGTTTTTGCGGGACTGCAAAGTATTTGGTGAAGAAATTATCACTGATGAAGGAAGAGATACCATTTCAGCAAAGGAATGAAATCCGAATTTCGTACAGTAAACTTAATTCTTTTTGAGTTAGGAAGAATTTACTGGTCTACATACTTTCCTCTCACATTCTAGAAATTAAAGTAAATACGTTTTATATACTAAATGGCCCAAATACTTTCAAGGGAAAAATAAATTTCAAAAATGAAGAAAATTTTTATTTATAAATTTTTTTTTTATTTATTGAGCTTATTTTCTGTGGAAGAAAGTGGTAAGGTTAAAATTTTTCAAAAAACTCTTGGGAGGTAAACAGATATCAAAACTCAGTTGTTATTTTGAGACAATTTTACATGCTGTAATCGGCACTATATTACACAGGATATTAGCTCACAGTGAGAATAATTAATTTCGTTTGTTCATGTAATACTAAAGTATATCAACTGTGAGATGAAAAGTTTGCTGTCTTAAACATAATTTTGTATAAAGTTGAGGTGTGCATTGAGGCGATATTATTCCTTATTTATACTTTGTGTTTTCGTTTGCTGCCTTTATTTGTTTGCTGATTTGCTCCATACTAGAGATGCACAACGAAACCGAAGTCTGCACATGAGAAAGAACAGGGAAAGCAAGAGTCAATTATTTAACAAAACGTAGAACGAATCGTTGAAGGAAGCAGCATTAGTTTTATAGTAGTTTAATGGGCATGGTATAGATATTGCAGTTAATTAAACTGGTAGATATAGAGGTATAATTCTTTAGTGGAAGTAAAGGTATTATTGTTTAAACCTTCCGAGGAGTTAAGAGACTGTTAAAAATAATCACCCGAATAATATCCTAGTAAGAAAGGTCGCTCATGCTTGAGATAAGCATCTTCCAACATGATCAGCAACCATGAATGTTTGCATAAGGGATCCCGCATGCAAGGCTGTGTTTAATGTGGACTTATTCTCCTTCAACTATCTAATTTTTTGAATGCAAATCTGGAAAAATAACTTATTTTCGCATCGACCAAAATTTAGAGAACATCAGTAGAAATCAAATAAAAAAATGTATTTCTGTTAAAACAAAATAATTATTACTGAAAATATTACTTACAGGTGTTTTGATTATCCGTTTCACATCTAAATTATGCATTTAGCTTGAAAAAAACCAACACTACCAAAAAACATACTACAGAAAACATATACTGGTGGCCTTATATAAATAGCAAAATAGAAGAAATTCATCATCTTTTACCGTAAAATTTATCTCAAAGTAATTATTTATTTTAAGGGAGAGAAACGTTTCAATATAAAATTGATTTCTCTACAATTTTTTCCAGTTCAAAATTATATATAATGTACTACACACCATTAAGTATTTATAGGCTTACCTTGAAAATTGATATGTATTAAATTTGCTTATTAAACACATCTAACAATAAATTTCTGTAATGTTTCGTTTAGAGCTTTTAGTGGTAAACTTTTTTATGGGGAATCAAAACCTCTATTTTTTGATTTCCTGTAATTTTAGATTATATTTTGTTTATCATGATGCGTATAATTTGAGAGTTCCTATCACTATTAGTTTTTCCTGAAACTGCTACTTTGGGTTTTCCATGATGATCAAATTAAGTCTGATTATCATCAGGTTTGATTTACAAGCATTACTTTTTTTCTTTTTACTAAATAAACTTTCTGAAATTATTATTACATAAAAGGTGAAATTCAAACCTTTCCCCCTTAAAAAATATAGTACATAGTGTTATATTAATTATAAGCTAACTATCATTATCAGTATGTTGTTTTTGGTAATATGCAACGAATGAAATATTTACCTTATTTAACTAACTATAAAAGTCTGAAGTTTTCTTCCTAGAATATTTGTAAGAAAATGTTTCAGAGACTAAACCAAAACCTTACCAAAATCTAAAGTGTTTTGCAAACTTTATCGCACATTTTGTTTTTCAAAGATATAATGTATCCTTAGGAAAATTTGCTGTTAACTTAATCTACGCAGTAAATCGGAAACATTCCTCAGGTAACTTAAATGTTCTTCCTCGGTACACATATGTGAAGCTCCGAATGTTTCCGATGGTGAGGAGAATTATCTCCTCACCATTGTCAATAGATGAAACAAGAAATCTTAAGAGACCAATTAATGGAATGTTTCTTTTGTTCCACAAGATTTTTCGCGAGTGTCACTCGCAAGCATCGGAACCTTTGATCTGTGGGGGGGGACTTGCCCTCCGGTCGCTTGGAGACAATACAAGAGACGAATCCGAAGCGAAAATTCACTCATTGTACTCACTCGAGTGATGGATTAATTTGTTTAGCAGCGATTCGCAACGGATTTCTAACAATTGGATACTTTTCTTCAGGCTGTGCTCAACAATGAAGTTGGGGAATTTAATGAACGGGATGCGCTGAACCTAATTTGCTTCTGGTTGTCGTCGCAAAAGATCAGTGTATCTCTAAACGTAATTTGGGTGTAGGAATTGATTCATCATACTAGTCTTTCACGTTGCTAGTTATGAGGAAAATTATGACTTAAGTTAATAAGGTAATTGATATTTCTTTGATGAAAGAAGAGAAGTGACAGATAGAGTTTCTCTGCGGACTTTGGGATGATGGATTGCGAAACATTCATTTTGCCTTTTTTGTTCAGTTCAGTTCTTTGCCCGAAGTTTGTTTGGAAATACGGAATATAGTTTCGATAAACAGAAACAAAAATTTTGTTTTTTTTTTAATTTCAAAATAGAGATTTTGAGATAGGAAAATTTTTATTTATGTTTTACTAGCTGAATAACCGTGCTTCGCTACGGAGTACATTCAAATTAAATACAGCGGTCAATGTATGCAATTAATGCCAAATATATATATATATATATATATATATATATATATATATATATATATATATATATATATATATATATATATATATGTGTATATAATATATATATATATATACATATATATACATACATACATACATACATACATACATACATACATACATATATATATATATATATATATATATATAATATATATATATATATATATATATGTGTATATATATATATATATATATACATATATATACATACATACATCATACATACATACATACATACATACATATATATATATATAATATATATATATATATATATATATATATATATATATATATATATATATATATATATATAATAATAATAATAATCGTAACGGATATTTTCATATACAAAATAATGTAGAAAGAAATATTCAAATCAAATACAACGGTCAATTTATGCAACTAATTTGTATGTTTAATATCCATAAAACATGCTAATTTGTATTAAATTGTTAAAAAACTTGCATCTCAATTAGTCTAGTGGTTAAATTTTATCTTTTACTGTATTTTAATGCTTTTTTTGTCAATTTATTTCGCTGTTATGCACGTGACGCAAAATTAATTTAAAGTATCACAAAAAGAAAAGAAACCACGTGATCAGCATTTAATAAATTAAATTCTAAAAATTAATCTTTAAAAATCAGAAAATGGAGGTGAAGATTCGAAAAAGAATTCATTTTAAAGAAATTTTTATGATCTTTTTCGCAATGTAAATTTTATAACCCTCAGATTATTATTTTAAATCCAAACTTAAGAAAAGTTACAAAAACAGCTTAAAAATCTAATTTAAAAAATCGAAGAAGAATTTTTCAAAAATCTTTCTTAGTGCACCCCTACACTATAAGAAGAATCCCCATGTAAATTTTATAACCCTCAGATTATTATTTTAAATGCAAACTTAAAAAAAACTTACAAAAAAAGATTAAACATCTTTTTAAATCTAAGAAGAATTTTTCAAATATCTTTCTTAGTGCACCCCTACACTATAAGAAGAATCGCCATGCAAAATTTCAGCCCTTTAGGTCCAGCGGTTTGGTATGTGCGTTGTATGTCAGTCAGTCAGTGAGTCAGTCAGTTACGGAACTGTTTTATATATATAGATAGATTATTCATATTGTAAGATCGGAAACAGGCTTTTTTTTTCATTGTGTATATAAGGCTTTTAAATGTCCCTATTGTTGCAACACACTGTAAGTAAAAGTTACGTAAAATTTACGGTGAAACGGAGGACGTTTCTGTGCTAACACCTTGCCGTTAATTTTAATTAACGTAAAAAAAAATGCAGAGATTTTAACTGTTATAACAACTTTAATGAAATCTTAAAACTAACGAACCACGAAAATTCTAAACATATATTTACGATTCAGAATACTTTTGCTTGACTAAAGAAGTCTGGCTATGGTTTTAGTACCATTTGGTACAATCATAACAGAGCATCAAGTTTATAATTTAAGACAGATGTGTATTTACTCTACCCTAAAATTAAATTTTACACCTGCCTTTAAATGACACATGAATATGTTTTTAATTAAATCAAAATAAGAATGAATCAATATTTTTTAATAATAAAATCCCGTTTTTGACATTTTAGATTTCCTCTTTTTGAAGGTTACACCGCGGAAAATTATCAGTCTGATAATAACTGTATTCGCCTCCCACTAAGATGTCCATCAAACATAACTGCTACTTCTGTTTGTTCCTGTGTTCTTCCTTAATACTAATGTTGTTTACTGGTGATAATAGTTCACTCATATTCATTTTAAGAGCAGCATTTTTGACCTTTCACCTATAGTGATAACAATGGACCTCACATTGCGTTTTCTTCACCTTATTACACACTTTTTGTAAAAGCTCTGTACACTCAATAACTCAGTTCTGACATTTCAGCTCTTACTTCCTTATTGGAGAAGGGTTCGAAATTGAAATACGTGTTTCCATTCATCAGTATACGTGAATATTTTACTCAAGATAATGTATAATCGATCAATCAGTTTATTTGGATTATAACACTTTTCCCGGCGTTTTATCTTCGTGTTCGTTTCAGTAATTTATTTTGAGCCCCTCTCTTCGTATAGTTTGATTTTTTTCTTTTGTTAGATTCTGGTCTCTTTAGATAATTGTTCAGTTGTAATTCAATGGAAGGTTACAGTGAATCATCAGCACTCATAAACTCGTTTTGCCATTAAAGTAAGATCGAAGGTAAAAAAAAAAAAAAATGTATGTTTTAAATCATTCATTATTTCACCCTTTGAAAATTATTTCAGAGTTTAACAGTTTATGTAGATTCCAAAAGACATTAATTCTCAAAAGCATTTTATAATCATCCACCAAAATAGATGCCATTTATGCTTAGAGATTTATGTAGAATCTGCAGCAATATAATTCTGCAGATTCTATATAATTCTAACACATTAATTATGAGTTCGAAGGTTTGTGAGGAAAGTCATTGAAAATATTATTTCCTTATATCATCGGGGGACAGTTTGTCGTATAGTGGGACGTTACGGTCACTTTTTGCTACTCGAGAGCAGGACAGCCACAAACATCCCCGCCTATCGCTGAACATGAACTAACAAAATCTGGTACAGTGAAAGCCAACTCCCACATCATTCGGCTATCGTTCGGCCATACCAGACTACCAGATCCAGGTTTGAATACTAGATTTAAGTCCAGGTTCCAGCAAAGCGCTCATTATAGTTGAACCCGGCTACTGAAAGAAAACATATAGAGCAATGTGACGACCCCCCCCCCCCCAAAAAAAAAAAAAAAAAAAAAAAAAAAAAAAAAAACAGAAATTGTACTTCCTTTTTGCACAGACTTTTTGTCTTTTTAGAATTTAAAGATAAAAAATAAACAGTTCATCATGAAAATTAATGGGTGTTTGATGAGGACTTAAGACTCTGCATTCAAAACTTTTCAGTTTGAAATGAATTTACGACAGCACAATATTTACAACATTTCCCCGTCTGAATATTTAAAAATAATCTTTAAAGGATTAAAAATGCATCATTAAAAATTTTTACATTTGAATTGGAGTTGTGTTGATATAAGCTCCTTATATTCTATCTTTTAATTTAATTTCTAATTAATGTTAATGGAAGTTAAAAAAACATGTTAATCAAAATATAGCCGGTGAGATATTTCGGTAGGTGTCATATTTAAATTTGATCGTTATCTGAACATTTTATGTAGCGTTGAAAGGTAGCAGATTTTGTTTAGATGAGGAAAGTCCTCTGAAAGGATTTGTGTAAAGTGTATTATTTTACATAGCTGATTACAAAAATTTAGGATCTATCTAACTTTTTAGAGGTATGGTTACAGAAGAAAAATCTAAGCAGAAGCATTAATTGAGAAGAGCTCCAACAGCTCCTAGACTTTTTAGTACAAAAATCTGTTAGAAAACACCCCCAGATTTTATAGTGTCCATAAAAAGCTTTTAATCTTGCTTATTAAAGTATTGAAGAAAAAGTTAGCATAAAGGGACTATATATATATATATATATATATATATATATATATATATATATATATATATATATATATATATATATATATATATATATATATATATATATATATCTTTTTCATCTTCTGCTGTTAAGAAATGCAAAAATAATGATCCAAAATTTACGGAGAACGATACAAATTCCAAATAACATTTAAACTATTCACTATGTGAGTAATCAAGTTCCTCAGTTTTTATGGTGTTGAGTGCATAAATCGAAATACTATTTATTTATTTATTTTCCCTAGATGAAGAAGGCTAAACCTAAGACTTCTAAACTGCTCCACGAGTAAATCCATATCTGTTACTGACGGCATGAACGATAAAGTTTATGATATTACTATATCGGACGTATTCACTTTCTGTTCTGTATATATTTCGCCATTGAATTCAAAACTCCCATTTCGAGAAGCAGTTTTCTCTCTATATTCTTTTATCTATTCTGAAATATCTGGCCACCTGTAAGCTTTCCCAGTTATAAATTACACCCTGTATTCTACACCGAATATACACCCGAGCTTGCTTTGTCATTATGACAATATCGTGCGAAATTTCTCGGCCGGTAAATACTCGTGAAATACAAAAGCATGAATTTGTCTGAGCGTCTCCCAATTATCGATTTTGCCAAGTAGTCCTTTGTTAAGTTCACTCTTTACACACACACCCATGGTCGTCATAATTTGTGTTAAACTGTTGTCCACTTTTCCCATGAGAGCAGTTATTGATTGTTTTAGCAGGGAGCGTTGAATTTGGTCGAGATGTAAATAGGAGTGGGAGTTTCAATCTACGTTTATATAAATATAACTGATAACATTTAATCAAATTCGTTTTTTATTCATTTCATATAGATATTTATTATTTATTATATTTTTTAATATAAATGAATATGCTTTGATTGTCAATGGTACTAGGTATATCCTAAAGCCATCACTTATATCTGAGATTTTTATGAGACTATTTATATTAAAAAAGCCTGAATAAATATGATACTTTTTGTTGAAATTCTATTCTTTATCCCCCTAATAATTAAAAAATAACATATCTCTGATTTCGTATGTTAGGGATTTGCAGTTTGTCTAGACAGGATATGGGGCTTTATTCTCCGAAAAGGCAACAGTTCTTTTGGGCTCCTTTCTAATCGTTTCTTGGGTATCATAGGCGAGCGTCGGGGGGGGGGGGGGGGTGCACGCCCCCCCCAACTTAATTTGAAATAAATTAAGATGTTAATAAAAATCCAGTTAAAATCAAAAAATTGTAGAAAACTTTTAAGAAAGTTGGTTTTTTTTTCCGCCTTTTCAAACTGTGAAACTGAACATTTAGATTATGTATTTAGCCTTAACATAGTTTTTAACAATGATATGATCCATAACAAAAATTCGATGTTATATTTTTTCTTATTTTCTTTATATTATATTTATTTTTCTCATTGTATAAACTTTGAATACTACCCAAACATAAATTCTATTGTTATTCAATTTCAGAAAATCATAATATTTCATGTTTTACGGACCGGTAGTTAATGCACTGAGGAGGGCCATAACTGAACTCGATTCATGCCCCCCCCCCCAAAAAAAAAAAAAAAAAAAAAAGCCTGAAGCACGCTACGCTTATGTTGGGCATAGCTTGTATGGTGGATTAACCGAATGATAATTTAAAGGTCAGAACAACCAAGTATTATGTCGAAGATGATAGATTCGAACCTTATTCCAGTAAAAGCTGATTTTTATTGATAGAAAAAGATATAAATGAGTGAGTTTTAAGAAATTTAAACGTAACGCATGATTTCTTTAGATTATGGGCTTAAAGCGCTAAAGATTTTATATTTTTACTGTAAGGACATTCTATTAATGTAAGTAATTTTAAATGGGTAACTGAGATAGTTACTTAATCAGTCACATTAATGTTATTTAATATTTTTGTTAGTTATAATCTGTACTTAAAGAAGCATTGTGATTAAAACACATGAGAAGTAATTAAAATTTCAGACAATAGTTGAAAATATCTCTTATGAAAAATAATTTTACTAACGATAAAAAAATAAAAGCCACATTTCATTCTGATTTTGTAGTAAAAATGGTTAAAGATAAAATATCCAAGAGAGGAATGCATATGAAGAAGAAAATGCTGACAAAAAAAAATCTTATCAGTTCTGCTAACCATTAATTGCTTCTTAGAAATAACATGCAAATACATCTTTGATTCTTCTTTGAAAAATCCACTAAGAATTGTCAACAAAAACAATAGATTTTAGTGACATAGAGAAAAATTAATTTTTTTAGCAATAATAACTGAAATGACTTTTGTCATAGGATCGGTGTTATCAAGAACGAATCATGATTCTCAGCTTAACATGCTAATAGAAAGAAACATGCCTGAATTATGCGATTTGATGCAGATGAATGAATTCATAGTTAGCCAAGAAATTCTCCTGTGTGGTATATTGTGAATGAATACAAGAACTCAGGTATTAAAGACTCTTCTATACTGGCTCTTCTATAATATCTTCTAGAAGAGCCAGTATATCTTCTGCACTGTTCTCAGCTTAACATGCTAATAGCAAGAAACACATGCCTGAAGTACATGATTTGAAGCAGATGAATGCATTCATAGTTAGCCAAGAAATTCTCTGTGCGGTATAATGCGAATGAATACAAGAACTCCGGAATTAAAGACTCTTCTAAAATATCTTCTAAAAGAGCCAGTATATCTACTGCACTGTTCTACACTAGCTACCTCCCCTGCGTGACTTGGGTGATGATGAAATATTTTGGAATTGTCGCATATTGATGCATTTTTTAAGTGTTACTTTACTTACCAAAAAGATAGTTCGATGTTTTTAGCCAAAATAACACAGATTTGTTCTTTTTATCAATGAACCCATGACAGAAGTCATAGCCGTGTTATATATAAACAGGTCTAGTTTAAGAGATTCGGAGCCGTTGTAGGTAGATAATACAAGTGGATCATACATCTAAAAGATGATTTT
The DNA here is from genome assembly GCA_907164885.2 of Dolomedes plantarius. Taxonomy (NCBI): domain Eukaryota; kingdom Metazoa; phylum Arthropoda; class Arachnida; order Araneae; family Dolomedidae; genus Dolomedes; species Dolomedes plantarius. The sequence goes on from OU015500.1 coordinate 45,754,973, forward strand.
TAGAGAGGTGAGATATTGACTGTGGAGCTGATTTTGAGCTGCAAGTTTATAGTAAATAACCATGTTAATATATTTTACCTAAAACGTGTAGAGAATGCTAACAGATACACTGAATCTTAAAATCGGTAATAATAATACAAACTGGAAACTAGTTTTGAACTAATAATTATTGTTCTTCCTATTAGAGGAAATAATTGGAAGTGATTTCCTTTATGGGTATTTCCCTAATACATTTGTAAAAGATATGCATCAGTAAGGTATAATGGGAAAAACAAAACGTCTTATTTGCACAACAATGCATTTAAATATACTACTACTTAAGGGAATAGAGAAAGATTTGTAGTTAAAAATATTTTTTTATAAAACACATCCGAATACATATTGGGAATTGAGGAATATTGTTTTTACGCTCAACGTTAATAAGTATTAATAAATAATTATGCAAAAGAATATTTTTCCTCAGTTTTTAAATTTGTCATTTCTTTTTCCCATATTTTAAACTACACATTGTAATTTTTTACCTCATACAGAATCAAAAAGCACATACCAGTATGATTCTACAATAATGAAAGAACTCTTCAAGCATTCTATTTATATCTCCGCACCTCTCTCTACAGTGAAAAAAAAATTAAACACCAATTAGAACACATTAGACGTCTTTATATCAAAATATGCAACGAGATTAATTCCATTCCTCCATTCAATTTTCTATTATATGGTCCCACATCATATACGTGCGGGAAGTTTCAAAGGAGCATATTATGGGCCCATTTCAGCGTCTTCTATATATCGATTCCGCTGAGTGGTCTTTTGTTAGCAACCGTTTATACACCCCTGTGGTCTCCGTAATTAGAGATGAACAGTTGTCCACTTTCCCCTGGAACGATTATTGATTATCCAAGGGTCGAATGGGTTCAGATTGCCCGTATATCAGTCGCATCAATTGAAAAATATTGATTAGGAAAATAATGTATATAGACTCGTTGTTGTTTTTGTATTACTCAAAAAAAAAAAAGCTAATCTAGTAGAGGTTTAAGTAGTTAGAGAAGACGCTAAAAGTTGTTATGAAAAAATGAAATTGTCTTAGTACTCGTATACTCCTTTACGGGTTAAATGCCCCTAAAGTAATTTCTCTTTCTAAATGCACGAGGTTTATCATTATTATTACCACGTTTTTATTAACTCGCTTTCTTGTTTGTCCAGTACAAATCTTGCAATCGATTTTTAACTAACTTCCCGACTAGCTAGACATTTGAAACTTTTAGAATAGCTCAGAACACGATGACAATGCATTCTTTTAATACTTTTAGCCATCTTTAAGCAGAATTGAATTAATTTTCAGTTAATTTTGTTTTGTATGGAAAGTTAGTTCGGAAAAAATTCGCAAGGTGGCGCTTCGATCGAATTCAATGCTTACACTTTTGTGTAACGGCGTTTGACGATTTTGTAAACAGAATACATGTCAATTTAGTTGTTTACAAAAAATATTGTGCGAAAATCTAAAAAATTTATAAAAGTTAGCAGTTTATAAAAACTGTGGATAATGGAAACGACTAAAAAGTGATTAAAATTAAATAAAAGGAAGTGAAAAAGAATAATTAACGGAAGTTTTGTGCAATTAGTTTAAATGATTCAACAGAAAATTTAAAAACGTGGTGCATAAAAAGTTCTTTTTATCTTGTAATTATTTGTTTAATGTAATTAATAAATTCTCCTAATTAATAGCTCAACGAATAAAAACTATTGAAATCTTATATCTTTGGATTCGATCTTTTTCCAAATATGTGCTTTATATTACATAGACATACTATATCGGTTACATGATATCTGTACTCAGATGGAAAAATGCTATAAGAAATTTACGCGACGGCAATTCTAAAATTCAAGATGTCATGAAAAATCAGTAATTTGTTTAACATTAGCAATCGTGGTACCAATGTTTCAGAAAAATAGTTGGTTATTACTTACAGTTGTTACAGTAAATAGAAAATATCGGCGAACGAGAATCCGAAATGGGAAAAGCTCAATTTTTTTATGAAAAGTTTCTTATAACATTTTGCCATCTGAGCACCGATATAATCTATAGATGACAAACTGATGTGTTTGCCTGATGATCCAAATTTTGATATTCTAATCCTGTTAATTTCTACTTCGTGTTTCTATCACTTGTTACAAGGTATATGCTATATCCTTTAGTTTCAAGGAATTTAGTTTTTTAGATGGTAAAACTAAAACCGAAAACAGTACACATCTAAACATCGCAAATTCATGAGAAAATTGATAGCAGGAAAATTTTGAAAAGAGATCAAGATCTAAGATATTTTAGAAGCTGATAAAGGATTTGATGATTAAATTTCAGTGAGCACAAAACAGATCGTAAGGTAGACTAAATTTCAAGCAATTCAAAGTTGATAAAGTTCTCAAAAGAATATAGTTCATAGGACACATAGTTCTCAAATGAAGACAATACATACACTGTCAGCGTCTCTGTTGGGATAAAAAAGGAGTCAAATTGTATGACTCTTCTTTGATTCTTTGCCTGTGAATATTTCTCAGTGACATGCAACTCGTTCCTTTTAGGTGAAGCACAGTTGTCTCTGCACTACTCATAAAAAAAGAAGACAATTGAGATTAACTCTCAAAAAAGTATGTTTTGTGTTAGTTTTTACCAATCAAGATATCCCACTTCGTTATCAACTATTCCAGTATATATACTACCCTTTTTAATATGTCCCTCAATCTATTCCTTTGAACACCATCGCATTGATCTCTAAATAAAACTCTTATCTTTCTAATCAGGATATGCGTTTCTAACGTTAGAATAGCATTAACCACATGGTACCCATTTATTTCGTATTCTGCTGACAGAAATTTTATTTTCTGACGTACTTCTGATTCCTACTTCCCAACAAACGCACCAAAAATTTCTGGTCTGTAATTAATTAAGAAACGCCCCGCACAACACGTGTCATTTTATTTACTCGGCAAGTATGAGCTAATTCGCTTAAATTGCCTCCTTGTTTCGATCCTCGCTGTCATAGATCAATCTTTCTCATGCCGCAACAACGGCGTAACATTAAATCCCCTCACACAATACACCGCAATTACCATTTCGATCACCCCGGGCTAAAGCCATAACTGAGAATTCATATTCTTCCCGTAGCGCCCCGTATTCGAGAAAATTCTCGATCGCGAATAATTACATCTTCCCAAATGCACTTAGGCATTTCAAATTTTCCGCCTTCAATCACGTATACGTTACACAGAATTAATTCGAGCACGAGTTCCTTATTGGGAGCTTGGGTCAGCTGGTATTCTGCCATTTTGTTTCTGAAATGGTCTGGGTTTTTGCTACATATAATGAGGTTTATTTTATTTTATCCTTTGATGAGGTAGTTTCTTTTATTCATGCAGTGGCGGCAACAGAATGCAGTACTCATAACTTCATGACATTATAAGAATGCTTAGATTTATTTGTTTTTTTTTGACTGTACAGAAAATTTGTGCGTGTTGTATTAATTATTATCTGTTTATGTCTTTGCTATTTCTTATTTTCTTTTCATTCAGATTTTACTGTAGGATTACGTTCCTCCATAACGGTCCTCCGGAAAGTAAAATTCCAGACGCGAAAACCGTCCGTCCGTACCTCACGAGTTATAATTTTGGTAGCGCACCAAACTCAGTCTGTATCGCTTGGACAAGCAGTAAACAGTTAAACAGAGAAGTACCAAAATGCGTCAAAATTTTGACATACATATCGTCCTTGTTCTGTGAAAAGGGAGAATAACCATGGATATTTACATACATATTCGCCCTTTTTACAGAACACCGACGATATATGTATATATATATACGTACGTATATATATAGAAGTATGTATACATAACACATACACACATATATACATACAAAAGAGGTAAGCAACGATAAGCAATCCTATGTTAATAATCCGCGGTAGTTTTGTTAGAAGAGACTACCTGATTTTTTTTTCTTTTACTCTTTCCCATCTTTTACCAGAAAGTTTAAATGCAGAACTCATCTCAGCCACTTAAAATGGCTTTGGAATTCAAGCGTTCCCTAGAAAAAATTGCTAAATTTTAAAATTTTGCGTGATTTATATATTTAGCATCTGTAATTACTTTGACATTTTAGAATCTGACCATGTTCAGAAATTCTGTTGTAATATATTTTGGTGTTTTTGAGCATTATTGTTATCGTACGGTGCATGATTCCGTGTACACTTAAATATAAGAGCGAGATTCTGTATATTTTGATGCGATAACTGCATTACACCATGAAATCCTGTTAATTTCTGCTTCGTGCTTCTATCACTTCTTACAGGGTATATGTTATATCCTTTAGTTTCAAATAATTTAATTTTTTAGATGGTAAAAATGAAACCGAAAACAGTAGATATCCAGGCATCGCAAATTCATGAGAAAATTGGTAGCAGAAAAATGTTGAAAAGATATAAGATATTGTAGACGCTGATAAAGGCTTTGATGATTAAATATCAGTGAGCACAAAACAGTTCGTAAAGTATCCACAGGATTTTTTATAACGTAACCCTAAGGTTGTATAATCTAAGGATTACTGTAGAGGGTATTCTGACATCATGAATGAATTTCTACTGAGAATGTATGTTGGTCCTAAAATACTTTTTTTTTTCCCAATGATGAGGCACTTGTCTTCAAACTTTCGCCTATACTACGCGGCAGTTTTACTGTCCATTTTATTATGGGGGCACCATACAGGTGGACATCATTACTCCCCTATGAAGGAACGACGCAAACGGAGGCATTTTTCGTGGCCCGACGCCGGGATTTGATCCGAGCATCCTCAGCACCGAAAACCAGCGCGCTGTACTACAGGGCCGCCGCTAGCCCGCACGAAACAATATTATCAAACTGAAATTCTATTTTCTAGTATTTGCCCATGATATGTGTCTTTAAGCAATGATTTCCAGGATTATCTCTAACATACTGTGCATCCTGGTCTATAAACGTGTTCTCCTTCTTTGTAAAAAGGTGGCGAGAGAGACATTTCTCGTCGATCAGTGCATTAAGTACCATTGTTACAGCACAGTGATTGTCTTTTTTCGACTACAGAATGACCTACGCTGTATTTTCTAACGTCCATAAATTATTAAGTTTTCGATAACCACAGAGGATTGTGTATAGATGATATAAGGTTATACTCCATGATATTTTGATGAAATCTTATTTTCCTACAGTAATGATTAGAAAGATTATCAATTGAAAAATATCCCTAACTTCTTATATAACTTTGATTGTATTAATACATCTGAAGTTTTATTTTCAGGGTGTGCCCACATAAGGGAAATTATGAATACAGACTATTAGATGTCAAAAATTGACATTTTCTCGGGAACGCCCCAAACATATACTCAACATTCTGAGGGCCAAAATTGCATCACTGGCATATTTAAATGATGCATAAAGCCTTATGTCATCATGTTCAACTTTTAACGTCTTTATTTGACTCTAACAGTTTCGTTGATGACTTTTACATGTTGTATGACCATCTGAACAAAGATATACGTTTCAGAAGACATGGGGTAGTTTTTAATAACCAGTAAACTGTTTCGAGAAATTTTCTGTCTGGACCTGATTCCAGTCCATTAATAAATCTCATCATTTTTTTATAAGATCTGTCTCAAACAACTCAAGTTCGATAATATTTTTCGTAACGTTACATCAAATACAATTTTTTTCAACAAAACCTGTCATAAAAAGGATAATACGGCCTTAAATTTTTTAATACGCATAGTGCCAAAAAAGTAAACAGAAAAGATTAATTATATGTATTTCTGACACGTTTATATCCTTTCAAATACTATTACTTTCTGCATTATACGAATACTACTAGCTTATTAAAAGAAAAACAAAGAAAAATACTGAGAATCGTAAGTAAAATTATGATTCGGAAACAAAATGGCTGATACATGTCAACTCAGCTGGCAAGACTCTTAATTCGAGCCGCTAATCAAAGAGGTACGTGACGTCACTGATGTTGATACAGACTGATTCTATCCAAGTTTCACGTCGTTAAGGCAATCGATAGGTAATTCCGGATAGTGCGAGCTATTAGTAATTAAGAAAGTATAAGTACTTTTTAGAAAAGTTTTCTCTTTGGGGTGTTCTTGATAACATCTAACGAGAAATCTTGGAAACATAAGAGGAATAAATGATTAATATGTATTACGTAGGACAGAAACGAGAGTCTTGAAAGTGCGGTATACATAGTTTGATATATTGGCGTGGGGTAAACATTGATTATGACTCTAAATTAGACAGGATGAACTTTATTTCTGCGAGATGCAACACCAACATTTCTGAGACATAAGCCTCATACATACAATTGTGGGATTGCTGTCTTCTCTGAAACATACGCACTATATATAAACACAAATGACTGAACGAATTGTAAAATTTCAGCTTCCAAGTTTCTCCTCAGATAACAGGATTGTATTTTGCGTGTCCATTGATTTAGATTATGATGTGAACCATTCAATTAGATTCTGAAGTGGGACCTCCTGGTTGTTACTAAAGAGATTGAAAAACACATGCATGGATTTGATTTAATTTTATGATACCTTTCAGGATTTATTTCGGTTCCGTTTCATTTTATTTACATTTTGTTTTCATCGTTGTTGTTGACATTATTTTTATTTAAGGAAGCACATGACCTTGAAGTTCGACGAAATGACTGTAAATATGGTCAAATTCTAACTACAAAAACCCAAATATTTTTAGAAAAAGAAATTTTCTTTCCTTATACATATAAAGCACATCTCTTTAAATATGTCATTTATAAAAAATGGAAATTATAAATCTATAAATAATTTTCAAATTACCAGTTTAGAACTTTATATGATTAACAGCTAATTTTGAGTTTGCGTGCAGCATTACTTTTAAACTATCAATAGAAAACTCATAAAACTACACTCATATGGTACTCTACATATTAAAACCAGAAAAAAGTGCAATTCTGAAATACTTTTTTTATGTGGGAAAATTATGTAAATAATTTTGATAATTTTTGAAGTTTTCCAATTTTATACTCAATTTTTAATTTAAATAATATTTATTACAATTTATTTGGTTTTGAATTACAGGTAAGTATATTACAAGTGTATTATGATCATTAATTATTTTCTATAAGCATATATCTCACTTTTATGATCCTCACAGCACTTTATGATTTTTAATCACATAATATGATTTTTAATCACATAATATAGTTAATCATATAATATTCTAGACTGCTAATTTGAAAATTATTTATAGATTTATAATTTCCATTTTTATATAGGAAATATTTAAAGTTATGTACTTTATATGTATAAAGAAAGAAAATTTCTGTTTCTAAAATTATTTGAGTTTTTGTTAGATTTAGACCATATTTAGAGTCATTTCGTCGAGCTTTAAGGTCCTGTGCCCCCTTGACTTAAAAAAAAATCTGTTATTGCTGTAGAATGATATCAATAGAATTGCATTGAAAACAATGTTCTTTACATGTATTTATGAAAGTCCTTAGTATGAAATTTCGCTTCATATAAAAAATAAAATTTCAAATTTGTGTATTACTTGGTCAGGTGTACACGTAAAAATATTTCACCGATATGAACTTAACAGTGTCTGTTCCAAGGTGACTGTTTATCTTGAATGTATGATTACAGAAGTAGGGTACAGGTTTCCTTATTCGGAATCAGATCATCGTTAAGTTGATCAATATCAATTTTTATGGTTTCTTATTCTTTGGATTTCCTTTAAAGCAAACTCATGAAATTATAATAACATATAATACGTCAGAGATATGGGCTTGAATATATAAATGCTAAACAGTTGAAAAACTAATATTAAATTCCAAATACTTGAAATTGTGCTGAATTAGTGAGATATTTTTTATTAATTATACAATGTTAATTTTTTTAAATTGTCAAGTGATTTAATTGCATATCGGGAGCTACGACAATGATTTTTAGTATACTAGAGAATCCTGCTTTGGCAAATCTACGCTACTTTGATAAAATGCAGTTATAAATCACGAAATATTTACCAGCATGTTGAACAGGACAGACATTTTCTTATTAATTGTGAGATGTGAAAACTTTATTTATGGTGATTTTACTTAATGCAGACTTACGATATGGTGCCGATTTTTTTTTATGCTCGGATATTGTTCTAATATCTACCTGTGCCAAATATTTAAAAAGTATATTAAAAAAAAAGAATAAAAACTTGCCAAACATCGCGCTTTATTCAGATTTTATTTTGGCGAATTCGGGATGTAGTGCTAAATATTAATTCGATAAGGAAGTATGCTTAGAGATACTCATTTAAATATTTATGCCCTATGTGACTAACAAAAAGCAAAATACATGGTCTATATTTACTTGTCGAATGCAAATTATAGCATTAACTATGGTTTTGCTGAAAAAAAAGGGACAAAATCGATACATGATATCACGATGTACTTTTTCTATTACTTCTGTCGTATGTTTCACTCTACAAGTTACGAGTACGCCGTACGATTTATAGGTATAAAGAATTCCTTTTGCATTCACCGACCATCACGCAATTCATGCCAGATTAAAGTAATTCACAATAGCTGCATTTATTGAGAGTAAACTTATCGTATAGAAGAATGCTTACAAAGCTGACGTTCGTGAAATGTGAGCTATTGTGTTATTTCTTCTTTGAATAAATGCTGTTTCCGTGACAGTCAGGTAAACGACTATGTTATCTCGCTATTCAATCGAAAGTGATAAGTCGGCAATAGATGTAGGCTAACAGTCTGTGACTTTTAGGCATTATTTATGGATTCTCAGTCATTTATCACGAGTCTACATTGATTTTATTTTCTTTGTCAGTCGGAAATAAAATTGCTTACAAAATGCACCGTATTCATCGTCAAAGCATAATGAAACTGGAAAGGAAATCGATTAGTATAGTTCATGAATTCTATCTCTCTCTCTCTTTTTTTTAACTAGACGAGGCTGATGCACGTGTTTTTTTATCAAATGAATTTACATCACTAAGCATAAAAACAAATACGAAATGTGAGGTCCATGTATTGATCAGCAAGAATTTTTAGTCCACCATGCTTTAGTATTCTAGTCCTATAAAAGCTGTAGATTTTCTTTATTCCTTAGCCTAGACTATTATTTAAAAAAAATACATTTAAGTATCGTTTATTTAAAATTTCACAAATCCTTTGACAAAATAGTAAATAATTCAACTAGTGAGATCTGACAGATGTCATTTATGTCTAGTTTTCCTTTGAATAAACAGCAAACTAACAAGACATATTTTATTGTATTATTATGGTTCTGGAAGAATACTCAGTTATATAAAGCTCGATATTTGTGATAAACACATATAAAAGAATTTAAATTTTGAGGGATTTATACTGGAGGGATTTCTCCCTTCATATTTTCCATTCATTCTCCCTCCATATCTTCTCTTTACATTGAAGGGATTTCTCTCTTCAATATCAATAATATTCAGAATTGCTTGCGACAGACTATGTATTATTACTCATATTAGTATTTAACAACAGAAGTAAACAAAATTCTCTTGGCAATAATACAATTATCATTAATATATGGTAATAAATTATTACTTGACATTCTTCAGCTGAAATCGTTATAGTGTATATTTAATGGAAAACATTGTCAATATTTAATAAAATTGTCTATTGATATTCTTTGTTAATAATGTGAATTATTTTTCATTTAAAAATTCCATTATTCGTATAACTTGCATTCTATGGATAAATAATTTGTATAATTCGTATTCTGACGGGATAATAATAAAAATACTATAAAATAATTCATGTTCTGTGATCAGTAGGGAAATATGATAATCCAGATGTAGCAGATAATTCACTCATAGGGAGTCCGAATGAACAATAATTTAAATAATTAAAGTTAATATTAAAATAGAAATTTTTTGAAAGACAGATTGATTGGAGCTATATCGATTATTTTTGTATTCAATGATTGTCTCGTTATCTCCACGGGAAGAAATAAAGATTTTCTCAACGAAAAGGGAATTAACTGGATATATCTATTTTCTTGCTTTCGGGAAAATCTTATATTGATAATATTGAAAGAAAATTAAAACGGATGTAGACTTGTTTACGCAAGACTTTAGTGCATTCATTGGGATAAATTAGTAATTTATCAATATAGGACGGATAATGAGGCTAAATAACAGCTAAAAATTTTTCATGTTTTTAACCTAAGCATGGGGGCTATTTTGTTTCACTAAATCTCTGTAACATATTTGCGAGTTTTTTTATTATTAGTTTAACTCTAAATTACAATATTTATCTATGTCTTATATTCGCATCGTTATTTTAAGTTTCTTTTAGTGTTATATTTTAGTTTTAACTCAACTCGGTTTCTTCCTGGTTATTAATAATATGATTTCACACTGTACATTTGTCACACTGTACAAATGTCATAAATTAATGTTCGGGGGAGAAGTTGAGCTAATGAATAACAAAAATATTCTTTAAAGAAAAAATATTTTTTTTAACTAGCCCAATATTGTTAATTTATGCAATACTATTATTGCATTACATTATTGCGGCATGTTTTATATTGCATAATTTTTCATTCATAGCAAACACGATGGAGTATTGTTTATATATGTACACGTTGTTTATATATATATATATATATATATATATATATATATATATATATATATATATATATGTATATATATATATATGTATGTATGTGTGTGTGTGTGTATGTGTAAGTAAGTAAACGTACTCGCGTGTCAGTGTGTAAGTATATATATTTATACAAAGACGTATATAGCAGCATGCCACTTAAACCCGGTTTACCTAATTAGTTTGATTTTTTTCCCTCCAATGTTCGGTGATTACTATTTGGTTCAATCTGTAACCATGATTTTTCATTTCATTTAGCAAATATTCAATAATATTTTTTTCTTTTTGAAAGAATAAAAAAAAAGTGCTCTTGCAAAGGTTATTTTTATATCCCTTTATGTCACCAAAAGCTTACTTCTGTTTCATTCCCTCTAGGCTGCTTCAGCAACAAATGCAGCAGCAGCAGCTGTCCCACCATCAGCACCCGTCTTCAACATCCCAGCGAGGGGGACCAGCCTCCCACGGAGATCCCCAGGGGGTCTCTCTGCACCACAGACTCTCCTCTTCCTCGTCTGACCACCACAGGGGGGGACCTGGAGAGACCACGGATGAGAACACAAACGGCTCCTTCGGATCCTTCAGCTCTCCAAGCTCTCCAAGGTGCCTGAGTCCGGCACCCGTCTCCACCACATCCGAGTCGAGCCGGACGCCGTCTCCTGGACACCACGGCGTCCACCATAACAATCATCATAGTAACCACAGCAATAACCTTCAGCACCATCAGGAACAGACCCTGAATCTCAGCCACAGGCAGGACCCATTGGCTTCTATTCTTCACAGGGACAGACATGCAAGGCCTTGAAGGGAATATATGATTAAGAAATTTGGCTGGAGCATGCATTGCCCTCGCTATACCAAGCTTGGCGATTAACATTTCTGTGCATCAGTTCAGTGCATAGCACTAAAACAGCAAAATTTTTAAATTTAAAATTTTGGCTGCCCTAAAAGTAAATGTTGAAATCATTTGGAAAAAAAATCATCCCCCCTTTTTTTTCTATGTAGTTATTTTTAAAATATATTATTGAGTTTTTTAATGATGACTAGGTTTTAGAAACTAAGAAAAGTCTCAAATTTTTGAGTTTATCCTTTCAGTGTTAATTCTTTTCATGAAATATTCCTATTTAAAATAGGATCTTTGGATTTTTAAAACTTTACTACTTAACAAGATTAATATATCTCTTTAAGAATAATTTCCTTTATATTTGTTTTTTTGGAAAAATTGAACTTCATATTTCCTTTTTAAGTGCGGTTTTTTTTTCAAAATTTGTTTTTAACACATTTTTGGGCATTAATGAATCTAGTTAATTTTGAACGATAATTAGTTTAATCGGTTTCCCTGAAATTTTTCCTGAAATAGTTATAACTCATGTTGAAACATGTCTTATCACTTTAGATTTTTTTTCCTTCTTTTCAATGTCATGGAAAATCAGTGTAGAATCAGATTATATCAATCGGTGCAATACTGCGCTTGCAAGGAATGAAATCACCAAGCAATTGACCATAGTCGCCAAAAATTCGCTAGAGCAGAGGGTAGTGCGTAGCTGCAGCCAAAAGTTAATTGTGTCCAATAATTGTGCAATCATTCTGTGGGTGTAGATTTATGCAATACCTTTGTGCTTAAATACAAGAAAAAAGAGAGAAGGTGGATTCACCTGCGAAAGTAAATGACTAAGATTTCGTTAAAGATATGTCGATTTCAAAAAGGAACATTTGCATTCATGTAATTTTTACACATCAGTTACGTATGATTTTGTGTTTGGTGAACATTTAAAATATATCAGGGTTTTTTTAAAAGTTGAATCCATATTACTATTGTTTCGTTATATTTTTCTATATTTATGGGAAATTAGCCATAATTTCATTATTCATGACAACGATATAAAAACTTCTATTCAGTATTTTACATTACTTTCTATAACATTACGAATAAAACCGTAAAAATGTTATAACGTACCATGAATTTAGGTCTAAGTAAAAATAGAAATTATATGCACTATAAAGTTTTAAAATTTAAAAAAGTAGGAAATATTAGAATATTTAGAAGAACCTAGAAAATATTCAAATCCACACACACACATTATAGTTCATCATGAAAATAAAAACTACATATAAAAAATATATTAGAGATTTAATTTAATAAGTTAGTGTTTAGAAATTTTAGTAATTGAATTTATTTATTTATTTTTAAGCGGAGGAACTTGTCGTCAAACATTCGCCTATACTACGCCACAGTTTACTGTCCATTTTATAATGGGAGCACCATATACGCGGAAAGTATTACCCCCTATGAAGGGAAGACACAAACGGAAGCACTTTTCAAGGCGCAACGCTGAGATTTGGTCCGAGTATCCTCAGCACCGAAAATCAGCACGCTGTACCCCAGGGCCACCACAGGCCTAGCAATTCAATATCTAGTGAAATTTATTTTGCACCAGAAGAAAATGATAGACAGCAATTCAAATAGATAAAAATGAGAAAAATTAGCTTCATGTCGGTTGACAGAAAGGGGGTTTACCAGCAGCATACTTGAGGCTTAAAATACCGATAAATAGATAGGTAATTTCAAACCCGAAGTTCTGCTCTTCATCACCTCTTTCCTCCTTTTCCAAAAAACAGACTCCGGTTGCGTCACCATTAAAGAGAAAAATTGAAAATTCGTCAATGGAAAAAAAATTGATGTCTTAGTAAATCTTTTTTCTTTTTGTTTAAATAACATGTCATTTCTTCTACAACAGGAAATTCTGAGTTTGATTATGAGTTAATAGACATCTTGTTATAATAAATCTGAAAAAAAGGTATTTACTAGAAAAAATTACTGACATCCGTAATCTGAAATGATACTGAAGGCAGAAAGAGAAAATTAGAAGCTGTAATTTTGTTGTAATTGCTTAAAAATCTTGTCTATTTGTAGTATATATATTTAATAACAGTCTTGAGTTTAGAATGAGGTAGACAACAACTTAGAAACTTTTTATGCCGTACTATAATGACATCGTAAGTGACATTGTAAAATTTTAAAGAAGTCTGTACAGCAAATATTTAAATTTTTTGTTTGAATTTTAAGTGTTAACCATAAATTCTGCGAGTAGGAATATTAGGGCATGCAATCCTTAAAACCTCAATTCAATTATTTAAAATCTATATTCAACACTTTGCGTGAACATTTATATAAAACATTAGTAAAAAAAATCTATTAAAATATTTATAACATAGTCTGATTTTTAGTGTAAAAAAACTTAGTATTAAAATGCGCTATGAAGTTTTAAAATAAAACCAATTAAGAAGGAAATATTCAAATGTGATTACAAGAATATTTCAAAATTATTTTTGGAGGTGAATCACCCTTTTTCCTTTTAACTCATGATGTTATAGTGTGTGGGTTTACAGACTCTGAAATCAGTGTCACATTTTATGTGAATTTTCTTTTGTAACGGGTGTTAAAAGCAAGTGCTTAATATGTGCACTTGTTATGAAGATGCTTGTATATAGCAAGATGGTGCTCTCGCATCCTGTCAGGGGTAACTATGTAAACGGATTGAATGGTTGGTTGAATGCCGGATAATTTTAATATCGTTTTGTGTTGAGCGAGTATTTGAGACATAAATGTTTTACACAGTGGTTTTATGGTATTTAATTCCATGAATATATTTGTTTAGTGTGACTAAATGTTTATTTCTGCACGAGGCATCGGGTATCTGAAAAGCTACACCAGTTATTGTTAAATTAGCCTGGAATGATAGTCATCGTTAAAAATTTTCCCTTGTTTTGAAACTACAATCAGATAATTGTTAATGGTTTAATGCATATGGAAAATTTAATACTATTTCAGTTATGCGTTTAGTAGAAGCTACAGCGTTAAATGTATACAATCAGTTTGCACAAAATTTATATTATATAAATCTTATTTAAGAGAAATATGGTTTTCTCTCTTCAAGCTTAAGTTTTGAGTCTCAAAATTAACAATAATATTTAAATTTTCAGATTTTTTTATATATCTTTAAGTTTAACTCATAGTTATTAATTATGATACCTTAATTGAAATAAAATAATGTTATAAATAAGTAAAAATAGATATGGAATATGATTTACAATTGGATGTGCAAATGCAAATCTTTATTTCTTGTGCCATATGAATTGGAATATGCAGCTAAAAGTTCTAAAATAAATATGCAACAAAGTAAATGAGAATATATTTAATTGCTTACATGCAGTGTGAATCACATAATCCCGAGTTTAATTATAAACTTCTATATAAATCATAAAGAGATATTAATGTAAATTATTTTTTTATTTAAATAAATTACTTTTTATTTTTCTATTATAGTTTTACTCGTGAAATGAGCAGTAATTTATCAATTGTCGTGGACAAAAGACATTTGTCTAATAGATACGTTAGAGATTTGTGTGCAGTTAACTATATATACCTTATAAAGTAAAAGTTCTGCTCTTTCAGTTAATTAAATTGTACTTACGCATATTTAGATAAGGGACTGTGATGTTGAATAGAAGTGAAAAACTGTTTTATGTTATTTGTATCTGAAATGTTCTTACTGTGTAAATCTCCATGTTTAAGGCAGAAGTCTGTGATCACCATGTGAATTAAACTGTAATAAGGTTATAACTAAATCCTATGTGAAGAGAATTTTTGAGAGTGTAAAATATTTTTTCTTTTTATTGATCCAGAGTTTCGTGTTATTATTGTCGAACTTTAGTAGTCAAAAGTTTTTAGCATTATTAAACTTCTTATAAAAAGTGACATACTTTCAAATGAAAAAATAACTCAAGCGGAATAAAAATATACAGTTTCTTTGCTTATGTTTTCATTGCATTTCAGATGATGAAGGAAAATTAGGTTATAAATTACAAAGAATAGTGTCATTCAAAATATATTAGATTTTCTGACATTAAATTGCCTTGCCAAATTTTAGCTGCATAAATATCAATTAGAATTTCGCCGAGTTATAAAAAAAAATTAAAAAATGCAATAAAAAGAAGGAATGAAAAAATTAAAATGCATTAAGCTGTCCTAAAATGAAATCGATCTTTGCAAATATTTCATTCTATCATGACTGTACTTATTTGAAGAACGTAAATCTTTGTAAATATATATATACCTTACAGATGAAACATTTTATGAAATTATAGCTTTGCATCGAATTGAAATCATCAATTCGAAATTTAAACTTTACAAATGGAAAAATCATAAAGTGTCATTTGTCATATGTCACAAATTTTGATAATTATTAGTGATTTAATACTAATAACAAGACCACTATAATTTGTTACTTCTAAATTGAAATTGATTTTATGTATTTAAAATGAAATATTTCGTTCCTCCTGAATGAAAGCTCATCTATTTGTATAGATATTTTAGTTTAGTATTATTATAAAGTTATTATTTTGAAAGTGTTCTTTGTTATATTAGTAGAAAAATGGACCTACGTGGAAATTTTGACTGCTAAAGTATCCGCAGGTGTAACTTGTGCAAGTTGTCAGTCTCTGAACTCAAAGATTAAATGACTTATGAAATATTGAAATGTATATGTCTCGACCTCTGTTATTATGTATATAAATGATCTATCTTAGTTTCTATGTAAAGCATCGAGTTTCAAGCTTGTCATCCAATTTTAGGATGTTAAAATAAAAGTTATAATAATCAAATTTTGTGTTCGTTTT
Source organism: Dolomedes plantarius (assembly GCA_907164885.2). Lineage (NCBI taxonomy): Eukaryota > Metazoa > Arthropoda > Arachnida > Araneae > Dolomedidae > Dolomedes > Dolomedes plantarius. The sequence goes on from OU015500.1 coordinate 45,771,359, forward strand.
CTTTTTATTCATTTGGAAGAATGGAAATGGAAGCAAACATTTTTACTGATAAACTGGAGTTTTTTTTGAGAAACACTTTGCAGTTGATTTTTCGTTAAGGATGATCCGGCAAACAAAATTCTGCTAAACAGAAAACTCTTTTTGATTTTATTTGCTTAAAACATACCATAGAGCATTTAAATTAAATAACCAAAATCTCATATTTCTAAAATGATTACATAGCCTGAGAAACTTTTATTCAGTGACGTCTATGAGTTCCTTGCAGCACAGAATAAAAATTTTAATGATTTGCTATCTTTAAAAGAGTTTATCTGAAATTCTGTACAATGTCTTTGAAAGAAATTTTGCTCAGCGTTCCTTTGTTCTATTTTCCTCATATGGTTTGTTGGATTTTTGATTTGAAGCACGAATTTTTAAAATATTTTCATTGAAGGAAAAACTATGCTGAAAATAAGAAATATTTTATAACCTATTAAAGCAAGGCACATTTCTATTAGTATAACTTTTATAAATACTGAAGATAATTTTTTTAAACTTCTTCTATAAACAAAATTGAAAAAAAAAATATGAAAACGGAGCTATCGGCTTAGCAGGCAAATGAAAAATTTTGCATTATTAAAACGCTTGGTTTAAAATTTTTCAAAGTAAAATTTCAACTTCTTTAAATGTTTTTATGGTGCATAACGATCTTTTTATAAAAAGACTTTTTAGACAAAGTAATTACAAAAAGCGTATAAAAAATTGCTTCTTGCACCCCTTAAAACAGCCTTTAATATTCACGCAAGTTGCGATAAACCACAATGCGTAGCCTATGACAAAATAAATTAAATAACAGACTAGAAAGGAATAAATTTGTCCAAGTGAGAGGAAATTTGACTTTTCGCCAGATGCTTTTCATTTTATGTGCGTTTGATGCTGTCACCGTTAACTATCATTTGGTATTTTTTTTTTTCAGTTTTACCTTGCCCCGTTGTTTGTCTTAATCAGTAGTTTATTGACATATACACACATTTTTTAACTCTGAAATAACTTTATTTATGAATTAATATTGTAAATAAATTATTAGTTTTCTGAAGATTTTGCATTAATTTTATTATGCACATCACATATGAAAAGTTTTAATTTGGATATTTAAACAGAAAAAGTTACCTCTACTTTATTCTAAATTCTAGACTAAAAATTACAGAAGAAGCGTAGTTTTTTTTTTTTATAAAAACTAATGGGTCCAACCGAAACTTGAACCACTTTTTTCAGTCTGCTGATTGGTCTCTAGTAGTCAACTGAAGAAATTGTGATGAAGATATATTGTCCTCATTTATAATGACCCTCAGAAATAAGGTCCAAAATTATAAAGTTATAAGGCCCTCAAGCCTCATCTAAAGAAATCGCTCTTTGTGTGCATCCATAATGTATAAATTAGGCATCACGCATAACTGAAAACTGATTTATTGGTGAATTTAGCCAAAAGGTCAAACACACTCTCCGCTAACCAAACCTAACTAATCATGTTGCCCGGTTTGAAACTAGCGTAATAACGTGCAATTCATGATTATATATGCTTTCTACCTTCCATCATTGGTTATATTCTATTTGGGACAAAGACGACATCCCCGCATTTCTAGAGTAAGCAAATAATAATGCAGGAAAATAACTATGATTTTACTTAGAAATCATGTGTAAGGACCATAACTAAACAGGGAGGGAGATAGGAGAGCAGAAATCTTTTAACTATATCTTGAATTCCTCCTGACACACATTAAAAGATAAAATACCAATAGATAAAATAAAGGGGGTATATTTCGTTAAATTTTTATTTGTTTTCTTTCCCTATAATATTCTTTGGAAGCAAAGGTTGTCTTCATAAATTTTCACAGAATGGAACGATAACCCATTGTTGACTGAATAGTATTAGTTTGGAGAATATATTTTTTTTTTTGTTATCATTTTAAGTGAAGTTGAAGTCTGAATATCTGGTAATAAAAAGTTCCTATTCGTATGCGTTAATTCAAATTTATACCAGAAGGCAAATGCACAATTTTGTATCTTTTACTCTAAAAAACTGTCAAGAAGTAATTAAATTAAAATTATAACTGAAATCGAAAAAGAAGAATAATTATTTTGCAAATTGATTTATGGTTTGAAACTGGGAAGAAATATTGTAGCTGAAATCAATGAAATGCCTAAGGAATATAGAAAAATATCGAAAAAAATAATGAAAATGTTGAATCAATTTTCATAATAAAGATTATAAGTTAAGAATTCAGAATGAATTTATGCCCAACTGGGCAGTTATTAGTAAAGACAATGTATATGCATTGTAATTTAATGAAGAAATTCCAAATTTCTAGATTATTACTAAAATCATAATCCTTTATATTTACATTTCTTGTCATTGTACCTTTCCGTTCATCTGTATTAGAGTGCTACTTTCAAAGCAACAATAGCATGTTCCCCATTTTGATTTGTGATTCTTTGATAGGGAATTTTTTTTAAATTTCGGTGCGTAAATATTGTCTATAAAATTAACCAATACCACTGACAAATATTACAAATAGTTTACTGTGTAATACATTTTAAAATTAATTTTGAAAAATTCTTTGATTTGTTTGCCTATTAATAAAAATAGTAAATTTAAAATAAATATCATATTTGTATGTTTATCATTACAATGGTTAACATTGAAATTTTCTATTAGTTCTCTAATGGCCAACAAACTCTCTTTATAAGGCATTTTTTTTTTTTTTGAAAATTTTCCTTATATTCTCCGCGGGTGTCTTTAGCTCATTACGACCCAGAGACATACGGAAGGAAGGTTTTTGAATGAAAAATTTGTCTGGTGTTCAGTTACACCTCTAAACCCATAACACATAAACACAATATTACATTATACTGTTCAAGAATTGAATTACTGTTTCATTTACAAAAACAAAACAGAATTTTATTCGGTATTTTTTTTATATATATTTTCCCCCTCAGCTTGCTTTTTATATTATTGTTGTTACGGAAAATATAGGTTATTACTTTTTTTTCTGTTTGAAAAGGAACAGAAAATGTTGATTTGAGAAGAGGTTTTCCATATTTACTAAAATATAGTCAGATTATCCCAGCATCTCTTTAACTTTAGACTCCAAGGCTCAACTTTTTTGCCACTAGCGCCCACGTTATCAGTTCCTAGAAGAGACAGTAGGAGCAGATCATCAGATGAATCATCATATGAGTAACTTAGGCGGAGATTGCTTCCAAATTCTAAGAACCGAATGAGAACAAGCAGAAATTATTGAATGAAAGAAGTGGTATGTGGGAACTTTTATTTTTTACATTTTCAGGGAGAAGTTTTGAGATTTACCTTTTCATGTTTTTAAATCTAAATATTTTGTTGTTGTACTACAGATTTAACCATTTTACAAAGTTCTACACGTTTTGACCGATTTCAAGAGCTGGTGATTCGTGGGTCGAAACATTTGAAATTTTTGCTTGAAAATAGGTCTTTAAAAGCTTACAGCATACAAAATATTACAGAGCAATAAATTAAAAAATATATATATAGAGAGAGAGAGGAAAGAATTTGAAACTTTATTGATCATTTTTCAAAACAATATCCAGTTTTTGTTGAAAAATAGGTAATTTAAAAAAATGAATTGTATGATTTTTTATGATTCTTTCTATATCACATTCTAAAGTTTTTAAAAATATCTAAAATTAGAAAAGCTTTATAACAGGTGAAGATTATTTAAAATCACGGGTATTTTTCCTTGTTTGAATTCTTTTCGAATGCTTTATTTGTTTTATTAATAAAACTTTTAAGCTGACATAAAACAATAAAATTAAAACAGAAAAATAAGTACTTAAGATTACACGTGGATAATAGCTGAATTTTCGACTTTGGTCGTGCATGTCAATTTTCCAATTTAAATAAAGTAAATAAATTTTTCATCATGCTTTTAAAATTATTTACGAGTAAAATTTTTCCGAGTCGTAAATTAATTACTTTGTTTCAATTTCAGATTTTGGAATGAAATTTATTTAATTTTTTTAATAACATGGCTATGGAAAATATCAGAAAACGAAAGTACCAAGACGAAAGTAGAAACTTTCAAGAAGAATGGGTTGAAAATTATGGTTTTATTGTTAATAATGGAAAGTAGTTGTGTCTGATTTGTAATATTACAATTAAATACTACAAAGTAAGCAATTTCTGTGGACATTACGAAACAGATCATCCCCACATTTCAACTCAATATCCACTCAGTTCAAAATTACGAGAACTTAAATTCCCGCAATCTGGTCTTTTTAAACAACGAGGACTCTTAACTTCACTTAGTCCCGAGAATGACACAATAAACAAGGCTAGTTTTTTGCTAGCTTAGAATATTGTCAATTTTTATTATATTTGAATTTTATTACTAAAATTTTAAAATAATTATTTTCTTTTTCATAATTGTATTTTTTATATGTGTTCTTATATGTGATTTGTGAAAATATGCAATTAAATTAAAAAAAATTGAATTTGTGTATCTACGTTTGGCTCTTTATAAAATGTAAAAAACTGGATTGCGGCTTTCTTTGGCCTTATATGTGACCAACGCAGTACTATACACTTATGCGAACTTACATTTTCTTATAATTATTTCATTCTTTAAAAGGGAAGTTTTTGTTCGCCACTTTGGCGTAAAAAGGTGCACCTTTTGTTATTTCCGCCTTAGAAAAAACCATTTCAAACTCAGTGTAATATCTCTTTCTTTTAAGGCGGGTGAACTTTTTACTTCGAAACTGAAAACATCTCACCTGCAAACTGTTAAAAAAAGGATGAGTTAATTAGAGGTTTTGCCTGTGTTATCGATAAATGAGGTATAACTTACAAAATGCACAGCTAAAATGCATCTTCAGCAATAAATATGATATTTTTAGTTTTATTCTAAATTTGGCAAGTATGATAGAACGTATAGAGAATATCAACTTTGAGGAGAGTTTTCTAACTTGAATTATAGTGGCCCTCATAAATATATAGTTGAATACTCTAATGAATTGTAAGTAACACACAATTCTATAGTAAATATCACTGTTTATTTAGACATTTGCACATATAACTTTCTTTTTCAACCTAAATGATGCGTACTACTAGTACGAGATGTATAACATTTATGCCAGGGAAATACAATTCAATATATATTCTGGTATAACTACTCATGTAATGAAAATACAACTTGAGATACTCACAAATGCTTCGAAAGTCGACCAGCACTGCTACTACGTAAACTTTGGGCCTAACAAGAACTCGCGTAGGTTGAAAGCAACCTAGCTATGCCTCGAGCGGCTGCTAACTCAACTATTATTAAACCAGACTCTAAGCCTAGCTCCTGCTCGATACTTCATTTCGTCAGTTCTACTCCTCCATTCACTTCCTCTCACTTCCTGAACACTTCGACACTTCGATCTTCTTTAATCTAGCTGCTTGGTAGTTATACCAACTGCGTATGCCGCAATTAGCATATCTTAAGCGGCTTCTTTAACTTTATTCACTTAAAAGTTCGATTATTGTGAATCGAATCTTATGTGAACCTTACAAACGTTACTAGTCATTATGAAAAACTTGTTCTGAAGAAAAATAAAAAGGAGAGAAGTTTAAGAAATGAAAACTTTATAAGGAAAATATACAGCTAAAAAGTAATCTTCAAATCCGCTAAAAGAAGTAGATACTTTCTTCGAATGTCCGAGCTTTAAAACAACCTTCTTCCCCAGCAGCAGTAATACTACAGCTTGGCAATAAAAAAAACCCATACGGTGGCCTACAAGAATGTTGCCACTTTCCCCGTCACAAAAGCTGTAAAGATGGGGAAATGACAACAAAGGAAAACAACTGAAAAAAAAATACTAGTCAAAACAAAGAAAGGAGATATGGAAAAGACGAAGAGATTAAGAGAACAGAAATAAAAGAAGAAAAGATATACGACTAAAAGAAAAAAAATACAATAAAAGGGAAAAATTAAATGCTAACACTAAAAATTATACTAACAACTAAATAGTAACATTAGAAAGTTGGCTGAGAAATATTACACCAGGCTAAATAAAATGTTAACTAAATAAATTAAATTAAGTAAGTAAATGATTAAATAAAATTAAGGAAAAACAAATAAAATATACATTAGAAGAGATAAAAAAATAATGAAAAGAAAAAGACAAAATTGCTGAAAGTTGAAAAATAAAATTAAGTAAAATTAAAAATAAATATATGATAAAGATTATAAAGCAAAAATAATATATAAAAATGGTTAATGTGAAATCAATCTCCAAGATCAATCAATGAGAAAGAGATGTTCGATCATTGTCCAAAGACTCCTCATTGTGAGTAAAGGATAGTTCACACTCACTGAGTCATTGAGTCATTAAAAAAATATATGAATATTATTGAGCTAAATTCTCTATGAAAAAAATTAAGAGAAAGTATGATACAAAATTTCAACAAAAAATATGGATTTTTTTAACCACAAGTTTAAAAGAGAAAGAAACATGTTTCGTAACGCATATAATAAACAGTTACATTTATTAATAAATATTAAAATTCCATGAGATCTGTCAAAACGGAATATAAAGCTAAGATTTCAGGATGCATCAAGCGAAACTTGATTATTCTGCGCATGGTAGAAGAAAAGTAGATACACTCAGCTAAAACAATAAGATTGTAACGAGATAGAATCGTTAAGGCCTTCCAAGGATGGCGAAACTGCTGGAGCAACGCATTTATTCGGTTCTCATGATGTCTGTGAAGCCAGAAATATGAAATGGTAAGTGAATAGTCCATTGAGAAGAATATAGCTCGGGTTTCACTGAATAATCGGACAAAACTTTTGAAACCGGACTTCATAGATTGAATGTCAGTGCCAAGGTAAGGGCGAAATGAGAGAAATATTTCACCGTGACTAAGGGGCGATCAACATATCTAAGGACAATCTTCAGTGGATGATTTTTGGAAACATTTATGCATAGGAGGAAAGAATCATGGACTGAAACATCCTTGTGATCGAAGAAAAAAACCTTTAAACGTATATTGTTCCACTGAAAAATAAAACAAAAAAAACTCTCTCTTTTCTCAAGTTTTACACTTAGTTAAATTTCATACAAAGAACAACAAAACATGGGGAGTAAATTTCAAATATTTTTTAATGTATTTAAAAAAATAAATATTGTGACTGAACTTTTAAAAAAATGTAGAATCTTTATACCGATAAATATTTGTAAGCATTTTTATTTATTGGTGGATAAGATTAAATTATATGTTGAACATAAGTTTTGATTGCTTCATGAAATCTACAAGACACACAGATATCAGATGCTCTACAATTTAGCTAAATATATATATATATTTTTTAACGTAGGATTACGTTCCTCCATAACGGTCCTCCGGAAAGTGAAATTTCAGACACTAAAACCGTTCGTCCGTACATCGCGAGTTATAATTTTGGCAGTGCGCCAAACCCAGTCTGTATCGCTTGGACAAGCAGTAAACAGTTAAACAGAAAAGTACCAAAGGCGTCAAAATTTAGCCATACATATATGTATGTATATATATATATATATATATATATATATATATATATATATATATATATAGAAAAAAAAATATATATATATATATATATATATATATATATATATACATACGTACATCTATATAGATACATATATACATAATACATATGTCATACATACATATATACATACAAAAGAGGTAAGCAACGATAAGTAATCCTACGTAAATAACCCGCAATAGTTTCGTTAGAAGAGACTACCTGAAATTTTTTTTTTTTCCAATGCGAAGGCACTTTGTCGGATAGGCATTCGTCTGTTGTTATTCACCGCAGTTTTTGCAGACCATTTTATTATGGGAGCACCATATAGGCGGACCAGTATTGCTCCCTATGAAGGGACGACACGAAAGGAGGTATTTTAGTGACGCGCGCCAGGATTCGAACCGGGCACCCTCAGCCGTGAAATCGAGCGAGATTTAGTGATGCGACATCGATAGCAAAACATCGATGTTTTGAAACATCGATATTCAATATTAAAACATCGATGCTGATAAAACATCACCCTAAAACCATCGATATTTTTAAACATCGATGTTTTAGAACATCCATTTTTTAAAACTGGTTTAGTAATCTCTAACATTAATGTTACTTCCGTTAGTCGTGGGGGGAGGGGGTGATTTAATTTTACTCTCTGATTGGGCAGGCACAAATGACAAAAACTTGGTTGCTTTGGGCTACATTGATGACTCAAAATTCTCGGTGTAAATACCGCCATGTTTTGCCTTCAAATGTCCAGATAAATTCGTGGTATTGCCAGAAGTTTTGAAGGACTTAAGTCAAATATTGCATTTCGCTAATTTGTCAGTGGTTTTGTAAAAATATTTCTAAACGGTACTTTTGGGAGGCATCTTACTAATAATATTAACGTCAACTTATATAAAACCAGAACAAAACAAAAACTTAAATGGATGCACTCGTGTATATACTATTTGTAAAATAAAAACCGCATGGAAGGTTTTGGAGTGTCAGGAACATTCCAAGCGCTCTGATTGATTCATTGGTTGTTGATTGCCATTTGTCTGTTTGCTAAGGAATCATTCCCCCTTTTGTATTCGTCCTTTTCAGAATTCAGACTTACATTTACTGAGTGTGAAAATTATGCTACGTGGTAAATTTTTTTTATTACGGTACTTTTTCATTAAAAAAAACAAACATCGAGACAACGTAAAACATCGAGCACAAAACATCGATGTTAAAAAAACATCGGCTTCAATAAATCGATGTTTAAAACATCGATGTATTTATCAAAACATCGATGTTTTGAAAACATCGACATCGATGTCGCATCCCTAGCGAGATTACAAGGCCACTTCGGCCACAGTTTAGCTTAATATACATTTAATGATTTAGTAATTAATTCTAAGTATAAAAGACATTAATTCTAAATATAAAAGATTATATGTTAAATATACATCTGAAGCTTTAAGAAATTTTTTATTCTTTCTATAAAACAACAAAAAATATACTAAACATATTTCTCTCCCTCTTTGTTATGTTTTAGTATAAAATAAAAATTTATTAAACAGATACAATTTAAGATTTTTTCTACCAAGGTATTATCGAAAGTATAAAGATTTAATTACAATCTACAGTGAATACGCCTGACGATGGCCGAATAGCTAGGCGCTGGCTATTGGAGTCCATGGGTTCGAGTCCCAATTTTAGCATGGACATTTGTAGCCGTTCGGGATCGGCTTTAAACAGTATGTCCTGGTTTAATTAGCCCTCGTGTAGCAAAAACTGACCGTAGTGCTCCAAACCAACCAAACAAAACGTTCAGGGAATAAGATTTCGTTGCTTCGCAAAATGGGTATAGTATGAAAATATTAATTGGTTTGCTATCTTAAACTCATGTTTCATGTACTAATAACTACCATATTTGGCTTGTATAAATCGGCTGTTAGTCAAAGATGATTAAAAAAATTAGTGTGTTTAGCAGTAAAAAACTGTAAAATAAATAAGAAAATTGTACTATGCTACATATGTTTCATTGACATTTTACTGTAAAATATACTCCGAACTTAACTTGCAAATTCTTTTTGATACATAATGTAATTTATAACATTATAATCTTCATACAACAACTGATAAATCTGAATGTCGATAACAAGTAGTTATGGAATGGTATAAAATGGTATGGAAAATAATCTTCATACAACACTTGATAAATCTGAATGTCGATAACAAGTAGTTATGGAATGGGATAAAATGGTATGTCCAAGAAAACGCCTTTATAGTTATCTCAGCTTATTTGCCGCCGACTTTGAACACTTATTGCAATAGGGCGGAACCACATCTTAGTCAAATCAAAGAAATTATAACCAAATTTAGGGATGATAAAATAATCTTTATGGGCGATCTGAACGCCAAATCTACTGTTTGGGGACAACGTCCAACAGACAAGAAAGGCACGGAGATCTTAGAAATGTGTATGTCAATGGATGGTATAATAAGAAACGATCCGGAAAGTCTTCCAACCTATTGTGGTCCTTTTGGACTTGGTTGGATCGACTTAGTAATTACCTTCGGTCTTGAAGAGGAAGAAATTGAAGAACCTATTGTGGTCCTTTTGGACTTGGTTGGATCGACTAAGTAATTACCTTCGGTCTTGAAGAGGAAGAAATTGAAGAATGGAACGTTATTGATAATAACTGCTTAACTTATCATAATGCCATAGTATTTAATTATGTTACCAAAAAGTTACACAGTCATGACGATTACAGAAAATGTTGGAATGTAGATAATTTAAATTGGTTAGATTTTCGTGTAGATATTAAGAGAAATGTAGCGAAATAGAGTGAGAGTCTTAATCATAAGGGTCTGGAAGAGTGTATTGAAGAATTAAACAAAGATTTAGAAGAATTATGCTACAAGCACAGAAAGAAAAAGTGTAAAACAAAAAGAAATACTTATTGGTGGAATACGGATCTGACCATTATCAGAAGCAAGGTCAGGGCTTTACGTAGAAAATTCCAAAAAGAGAGAGAACCTAATAGAAGGCTGATATACGAAATTAAATATAAAGAGGAACGAGCTAAATGCAGTAAAGAAATTCTAAAAGCTAAGAGACTAAAATTCAAGGAATTTGTAGAGAAAATAACAGTCAAGGATCTTTTTGGAGGTATTTATTCCATTATGAAGGATAAAAATCAGAAAAGAATTTTAGCGAAAGGTTTAATCGATGATAATGGTAATAAGAAATATAGGGAAAAAGAAATTGAGCAAGTCTTAGCTAGTCAACATTTTAAATTAGAAGATTTAGATCTAAAATGTGAATACATTGATGATGGAAATTTACAACCAATTGAAGAAATTGAAATAGATAAAATTATCAATGATATGAACCCAAAAAAAAGCACCTGGTTATGATGGTATGACCTTAAGCATAGTTAAAGAAATTATTTATGCCGATAATCAGTACTTTTTGAAATTGTATAATAAATGTTGGTACGATTCTCATTTTCCTGATACTTGGAAAAAAACCATTGTCATTTATTTCCCGAAAGAGTGCAAAGACCTTAGTGACTCTGCTTCTTTTTGGCCAATATGTCTATTGCCAACATTAGGAAAAATTCTAGATAAGATCCTCACTAACAGGATAATTGAATACACAGAATCTAAGGGAATTTTATCTGACTTGCGATATGGTTTTAGGAGAAATCGTGGAGTAACGGAGGCTTTGCTGAATATTATTAAGATTATTAAAGAAAATAAGAAAAACAAGATACACACATGTTTAATCACACTGGATATAAGCAATGCTTTCAACACTATTAGATTAGAAAGTATAAAGGAAGCCATCGACAGTATTGGTTTAGATAACTATCTAAAAGCTATGATCCTGAGTTATTTAAAAAACAGAACAGTTATTTTGAAGCATAGTAGAGATTGGGCCTATAATGTTGGAGTGCCACAAGGCTCTTCAATTGGCCCAATTATTTGGCTGTTAATCATCAATAAACTTTTAAAAGAAAATTTCGAAACTGGTATTAAGATCCAAGCTTTCGCTGATGATATTATACTAATACTCAGTAGTCAGGTCTCATATAAATTTACCATTTTGACAAAGAAAGTGCTGGACATATGTGAAATGTGGGCCCATGAAAATAAATTGAAGTATAGCATAGATAAATCATGTTATATTATTATACCAAGTAGAGGCAAAGTCTCGAGAAAACCTACAATAAAGCTTATGAACAGTAATATAAAATATAATAAAGATATGAAGTACTTGGGCGTCTATTTAGACGAGAAACTTAACTTTGGCAAAGACATGTGTAATATAAGAGAGAAAACCTTAAAAAATCACCTATGGTATTAATAGAGTCTTCAAGAAGACCTGGGGCCTTAAGGCTGTAAATGTAAAGGAAATTTATGGCAAAGTAATAGAGAGAATTTTGTTGCATGGGATCCAGGCATGGTACACGGACACTAACTATATGAATAACAAACTTAAACAACTACAGAGACCCTTTTTAATCATGATCAGTAAATGTTATCTAACAGTCTCTACAGACGCATTAAGTGTCTTGGCTGGTTGTATCCCACTGGATATAAAAGCTAAAATGGAGTCGCTATTGTATACCATCTATAATGAAGGCGAACAAATCCAGATTGCAGATTTTGTTTTTAATGGCATGAATAGCGAGATTAAAAATAAAAATTTAAGGAAAATTAGAGAGTTAACTAAATATAGTTGGTCATTTAATGTAAAGCCTATAACAAGTACGAAATTTTATACGGATGGTTCGAAGATAAATCATAATGTTGGGGCTGCTTGCATTAAATACATAAATAATGAAAAGATAGAAATAAATTATAAACGATTGAAGGATCACGTTTCCTCCTATGCGGCTGAAGTTATAGCTATAAAAATGGCTCTCACTAACGCAATTAATAATGGAATAAATGAATTAGATATTTTTAGTGACTCAAGGAGTGCGTTGCAATCCTTGAACACATACTGCTATAAGGATAGTCAAATTGAAGACATTACGAGTTTAATAGTTAATAATAATCTAAGGGTACATTTTCATTGGGTAAAGGCCCATGTTGGCTATACCGAAAATGAGGAAGTAGACCTGGCAGCCTAACTTGCTACTACTAGAGACCAGATCGATGAAGAAAAAAAATATACCAGGACCCAGATTAAAGCAAAAAATCAGAGATTGGGGCTTGAGTGTATGGCAAGACAGGTGGAATAGAAGTGACCGTGGCAGACCTGTTTATAGCATTTTTCCTGAAGTATCAACACATAGGTTATCTTCAAATTTTTTTATTAACCAGGCCATCACTCAGCACGGCTGTTTCGGCTCATATCAAAGAAGATTTTTTGGAAAACCTGACTCTTGCGAATTCGGTGCTGTACAGACTACGGAACACTGTCTGAAAGTATGTGACGGATGGAAAGATCCACGTTCCAAACTTCCTAGAGCAGTGTTGAATGGGCCGGCTAACCAATTTTATTTGGACTATTATTGTCGTAGATTCATAACGATTGTAATGAAAGACCTATTAGCTGAACATTACCCTTTTCAGGGTACCTATTCTTCCTAAATTTGCTGGGAATAACGAAACTTGGCTTATATTTATTATTTATTATTTATAACTATAATGGTTATGCTTATATTGTTTGTAAAGGTGCTTTTTTTAGACTTAAAGTTAAGTTTATAATTCTGGTTTGTTGTTTATATTTCAAAGTAAATTTTGTATTTTTGCATAGTGTTTCTATAAATTGTAGCAATTGTATAAATATGATTTTGCAGTTGGATGTATTTGAGTTTATCTCGTGTATTGAGCTGTGAGGCTTTTGAGTTTTGCTGATTTGAATTATGAAAGAAATGAAATTTAATTGTTGAAGTTTGTAAGCCATTGCACCTCTAGTCGTCAGTCATTACTTACCGTATACCTTCGGGCATGGCCGGTATTGCTTTTGGATTATGGAATGGTATAATCTCATTAGATATTAATTGGATGTTTCAGTATTTGAAGGTTGAAACAAGAACTGTTAACTTCTTAATGCAAGATCTACCAACAACTAAGATATACCTATTCCTATCAATCTAAAAACCAGTCATTTTGGACGAGTTGGTAGCTGTAGAGTTACATTAAAAGCACAAAAGCAAAATTCTTACTTTGCCGAGGGGAAAATATTTAACACATATATTTTTCATTTAGCTTTGTTGGTGTTTTTGTTTAAAATGAGAATTTTAATCAAACTACTATAAATTTTTTTATCTCTAGTTCATACTTCAAAATATATTACAAAACATTTTAAATTAAACAAATTTCTTTTAATATTTTAGAACAAACCAGAAATTTCAACTGAAGTAATATGAAATATTTCTGATTAGAGAAAAATTAGCATTTGGTGATATTAAATTTTACTGTAAAGTGTTCAAGGTCTAATACCTTCATTGAAAGTTCATAACATATATTTTGGTAGATATGAAAAGTTTTTATGCAATGACATTCATTGAATTCATGTTATAAATTTTCAGTATTTGTAAAGATATGTAATTAAATAATCTTGTAATTAACAATGAATGCTACATAACAGATAAAATTATTAAGTTTAAAAACTAAAGATCTGTGTTTAAAGAACCACTAACGGCTTTTATATTCTGAAGATAAACTAATGATATGTTTTATGATATGAGGTTCCATGTTTACTTATTTGTGAAATAATGTAAATTTTACGCTTTTAAAAGATCTGTCCCTTAACAATATTTTATTTCATTTCGCTATTTTCTCAAAGATTTTCTGTTTTAAACTATATAATTTTTTATCAACTGTAGTTGGTACTTTGTTTAATTAATACTTATAAATACACAAATAAAGAGGCACATTATTTTTAAAATATAAAATATACATATAGATAATATTCAGAGAAAAATCTTTATCAGATAGGATACAAATAGAACGTAAGAAAGTAACAGACAAATAAAAAGAATTTATAAAAACACTAACAGAAAAACTAAAATGAGTTCATTATATCTCAGTGTCAAATAATATGTTTATGTCTTTAGAGAACGACATATTCCTACAATATGCAGAGACATTAACGTATATAATATTACTTGTCTGCACAAATTTATTTTGTTTTTACCCATTTCTGACTGTATAAGGACATCGGAGATAAAATTCAATGAGCCTGTACACTGGATTTCTAATACTGGGAAAATGACATAAAGTTTTCTGTTGATTAACGACTTGACAGAAATGCACCTAGCCCTCGATTTACATGGTAGATGCATTCCATAACAAATCGTGTAAATCGAAACCATGTAAAACAAGTCACAACATTCATATTAAACAAGGGAACAGGTGCAAGCCGTAGTTATGTTTATAATAACATCGTAAAAATGCAAAGAGTTTATGTCGAAGTGAAGACAAAGCAATTTAAGTAATATGCAAGGATAAATTATTTATTTACCTATGCATTTAAAAAATTAACGTCTTTCCGTAGAACTGAACTAGGAATGACAGTATGGAAATGAAAGAAAATCTACTTTAATGACACCAATGCTAAACGCAACGCAACGCGACGCAATGTACTTGTGACGTCTGTGCAGATAATTAATAAGTACGTTCAACGTAAAAAACTTAAATAATAAAATAATACATCGATTTTTTTTAATTTATAAAATTTAGAAACCGTGTAAGAGCGAAACCATGTCAACCGACTACCGTGCAAATCAAGGGTCAGGTCTACGTACATCAGGTCCTTTATGAAGAATTCATTGTCTCAATTATACCTTCAAAGTCTTTACCATTCTGCCCAGGAGGACTATCATAATTGCTGAAATTATATTCATGTAGGAGTAAAACATAATTATGTTGATAAACGGGTGTCAGCGTACATGTAAAACATGTACGTCAACAATTCTAATAATTCTTCTATTATATATACCTTCCAAGTCTTTACCATTCTGCCCAGGAGGACTATCATAATTGCTGAAATTATGTTCATGTAGGAGTAAAACATAATTATGGTGATAAACGGGTGTCAGCGTACATGTAAAACATGTACGTCAACAATTCTAATAATTCTTCTATTATATATATTTGAATAGCAGAGTAAAAGCTGTGCAGTAAAAGCTATGTTTGTTAAAAAAGGGTATGCGTTAAAACCATTGAAGATGCCTAAATAATGTATAGACGACAAGCCTTTTAACAATAACATAAAAGTATTTATTCTTTTGAAAAACTAGTTAAAATTAGTCAATATCTTCATTCAAACAATGTCAATATCTTCATTCTTCACTGGTAACATTAGTAATGCACACCGGGTTTTCACATTGAATCAATTTCTTAAACAAACAGTCTATTTCATATACTGTGATGGACTATCAAAAGGGATTTAAATGTTGAAGTAATATAAAATACCTTACTTTTAGCAGGTTTAATACAATATCTTGTTATCTTATCAAAACAGACACCGACTTCTTAATAAACGCATAGATGAACAGAGCAGTTTGACACTATACCTAATAATACCGATGCTCATCTCATATCTTCTATATCATCACCTCTATACATCCCTACTCCTTTTTCCTGAAAGTACCCACGGCTTATATACACGTGTCAAAAGCTGATATTCAAACATCGGGTTGTAACTTCCACAAAATACGCCCTCTACTAGAGACTTTTATGTTTAATTATATGACGTACGGCAGTCTGCCAAACATGACGTAATCACAAGAAATTTGCGTCAGTGATTCGGCTTAGTTATAAATTGAATCGCTTTAACTTGAACAGGCTTAAAATGGAAATGCAAAATATGACGTCAAACTTCGGAAAGGCAAGTAATTAATGAACCTTTAAAGTAATTCTTAGTTTACATTGCTAACAACGGGCAATATATAAACACAAATGCGAATGATTATAAAGATGCAATTGTTTTTGTATTCTTATCCCGCTTCGAAAGCCCATGGCAAGAGCAAGTCCAATAGATCAAGCCTCTCCAATTCCTCCTCCACACGCAGAAGTATGTTGCACAGAGAAGACCTCTCCAAGCAAACACAAGAAATGTTGTTTGGTGGCGAGGCCTCGGTAATCTTGTAGCATTTAGTGCAATTAGGAAAGGTCTTGATTCTAGTATCAACAAACATCAAGGATCTCAGAAGTCCACTGCGCAGTCTGGAGCAAGCCGTCTGATACCTTCTGTTACCACAAAATTCCAAGGCTGCTCTGGGCCTATACAGCACACAGCATCTATACAGCAGTCATAGGAAGGAGGAAATTGCCATAGAAGATTGTCACATATAGATGTGATCAGTTGAGCAATGAACAAAAACTGAGATTTAAATATTGATATATGATCTCTTACTGTATTGATAACAACACAACTATTTCTCAGTAATATGATCTTCTTCTCTTTACTACGGAATACTTACGTTTATGTCAATACACCTGTTCATACATTTGTTAATATGTATCTGATCTGTTGATATTAAAACTTGAAACTTAAAGCCAGAAAAAAGAGGCTTCAATGAAAAAAGGAAACAAGAATGGCAAAAAAAGAATGCGAGACATTACCACTAACGTTTTGTTTTTTGGGAAACCTTTCTGTCATGGATTTCAGTCTAAACTTTGGACACATAGTATATATCAATAGCTTAGTGCATAAAAATTATAGGTCCATTTATGCCCATTTGAGAAAACGTAGTTCTTTTCTTTGAAGTCTCTTAAACATCTTTAACTTTCTTAAAAGTATTTTGTGTGCAAACAAAAATGACTAATGCATTCATGATAAGTAACTACAGCTAGGAAAATTATCGAACCGAATTTTTATAAAATCTAAACTTGGATACACAACAAGTGTGCTCTAAGCCATTGTTCCAATTTCTATATTTATAAATACATAAATCGGTACACGAAAACAACGATTAGGTACAAGTTTGATAGGAAAAGCTATTTAGCTTTCCAGATAAATAAAATATAAATAAATTGAGTTTTATTTATCAAGCCGAATAATTTAATCATGGAACGGACAATGCGATTCCTTTAAATACCCCATATTTCGACGAATCACCTAAAGAATCATGAATGATTGATCACGAGAAACCAAAGAAGTTACCTAGAATTAATTCCTTCACAGCTCATCACATTCAGACTGGTTAATAAACACCAATCAAAGGTGTTTTCATCGCTTTTTATAACATTACTGGAATCCATTCCAGGAACCGATCCCTTTGCAGTATTTAAAAGTGTGCTATCCCGGTGTGTTTTTTTTCTTTAACGTGTCAATCGGAGATTTTTCTTTTCTTCTTTTTTTTTCATCCAGACCGTGTCACTTCGCGTATCAAATCTATTCCAGCGTAATTTCCTCATTGTTGAGTCAGCGAATGAATGATTGAAGAGTGTAGTTGAAGTCAACCAGGAAAAATACACTCTCACGGTTCCCTAAAGTAAGAAAAAAAAAGAAGAAAAAAAAGGTGTAGGAAAGAAGAAAAGCAAGCGTCGGGATGGAAAAACTCAATTAATCTTCGCCACTTCATCAATTTGTGACTTCTGCGTGAGCGATTGCGTTATAATGTGGCGTTTCTCGCTGTCGCTTTCAAATATATTGAGATGGGTATAGAGAATTCATGGTGAGACTATACACAAGATATCTGTAAAACAATTTACTTGTCCCTCAAAGAAGGAGACTTTTTGCTTGTACATCTTTTTCTAGGTCTTTCTTTTGAACCAGATAGATTTTTTTTTCTTTTCATTAATTCCTTATATTTTTAGTTTCAATCTATTCTATATCTTTGCCTGTAACTGAGCAAAATATATCAAAGTATACTTTTACACAGGGGCCTTGGCGGCCTTGTGGTACAGCGAACTGGTTTTCGGTGCTGAGGGTGCTAGGATCGAATCCTGGCGAAGCGCCACTAAAATGCCCCCGTTTGTGTCGTCCCTTCATAGGGGGGCAATGTTGGTCCGCCTATATGGCACCCCCATAATAAAATAGTCAGCAAAACTGCGGTGAATTATAGCTGAATGTCTTCTCGACAAGTGCCTCCGCATTAAAAAAAAAACAAACTTTTACATAGAAACATGAATAGATGTATATTTACCCCAATAAAAACAGAGTTACAAGATTTAAGTGCGAAATCCTACTTTCATGGTTTTGCCGGGTAAGTATTCTCAAAAATTGTCTGTTTATTCTCATTTAAATATGCATCAAGTTTGTGGAAATAAAAGGTAAAAGCGAATATTGGTGAAGCTTGGCAACAGCATCTTTATAACATCAACTACTCTCTCACTTACAATTACTTTTAAATTTTGCTGTTTTATCTTTAAGTTATTCTTGTGTTTAATGATCATAACTAACACACACACACATATATGGATTTATTTATTTGTATGTGTATATGTTCATTATCTCTCTCTCTCTCCCTATATATATATATATATATATATATATACAGTGGAATCTCGATCGATCGTTTTCGGATCCATCGTTTTTTCCGTATGTGTCGTTCATTTTATCCAGTCCCAACGATCATATTGCTTTGTTATGTTTCCGCATCTATCATTTTCCCGCATTTATCGTTCATTTCAACCGGTCCCTTGAAAAACGATAGATGGAGATTCCACTCTCTCTCTCTCTCTCTCTCTCTCTCTCTCTATATATATATATATATATATATATATATATATATATATATATATATATATATATATATATATATATATATATATATATATATATATATATATATAACAGTTCCGTAGCTGACTGACAGACATATAACCATATAACGCACAGTGCAAACCGCTGGACATAAAGGGCTGAAATTTTGCATGGCGATTCTTCTTATAGTGTAAGGGTGTACTACAAAAGATTTTTGAAAAATTCTTCTTCGATTTTTTAAAAGTAAACTTTTAAGCTGTTTTTGTAACTTTTTTTAAGTTTGCATTTAAAATAAAAATTTGAGGGTTATAAAATTTATATCACAAGAAAGATCATAAAAATTCCTTTAAAATGAAATCATTTTCGAATCTTTACCTCTATTTTCTGATTTTTGGTGAATTTATAAAGATCAATTTTTAGAATTCAATTTATTAAATGCTGATCACAGGATATCTTTTCTTTTTGTGATACTTTAAATTAATTCTGCGTCGCGTACATAACAATGAAATAAATTGACAATTTTTTTTATATTTCTAATGCGGCAGACGATTGGATATTACCCAATAAAATATTAAAATACAGTAAAAGATATGTTCCTCAAACTGTACTATATTAACTGTACCATATTCTTTAGTAGATTCTATTACATTAAATTTGAATATTTTCTTCTACATTATTTTGTCTATAAAAATATCACTTACAATTTTTTTATAAATATATAACCCTTTTTTTACATCAATTGCATACATTGATCTTTGCATTTATTATATATATATATATATATATATATATATATATATATATATATATATATACATATATATATATATATATATATATATATATACAGTCGAACCTCCATATATCGAAGTAGCAAATTGCTACTTCGACATATGGAGAAAAAAATTCGATATATAGAATTGAGTTTAGTTTTATCATAATTCTCCTAAAAAAAATTAAAGCTAATTTTCGTACACGAAAATCCATTTCAAATTTATATGCGAATCCCATTAAATGAAAATTGATAACTAAAAAATGAATTAATATGAAAGATTTATTGAGTGCTGCATACCTTTAAAAAAACAATAATCCAGACAGTGGTTTCAATGATCACAGATACATTCTTTAAAAAAAAAACTACGAATATCTTGCTGAACAGCCAGTTTTGCGGAAAGTAAGTTTTCGTATTTATTCAGTCCACTAAAAACTTAATCAGGGACATTTTCCGCGAATTGAAGTCCACGACATATTGTTTCAAACGCCAAAAATTGGGAGATTTTACTCTAAAGTTGATTAAAATCTCCCAATTTGTCTTGAAAAAAAATTTCGATATATAGAGATTTTTTCGATATATAGAAACAATTTTTCTATGTAATGAACATGGATATTTGCTAAGAGTTCGATATATAGAAAATTTCGATATATGGAAGTTCGATATATGGAGGTTCGACTGTATATATATATATATATATATATATATATATATATATATATATATATATATATATATACAGTGGAATCTCGATCGATCGTTTTCGGATCCATCGTTTTTCCGTATGTGTCGTTCATTTTATCCAGTCCCAAAGATCATATTGCTTTGTTATGTTTCCGCATCTACCGTTTTCCCACATTTATCGTTCATTTCTATCGGTCCCTTGAAAAACGATAGATCGAGATTTCACTGTATATATATATATATATATATATATATATATATATATATATATATATATATATATATATATATATATATATATATATATATATATATATATATATATATATATATATATATATGCATGAATTATAATTTATAAAAGCACTTTGATGTATTATTCCTGAACATGACTTCTCTTTAGATTTTTTTGCTTTGACCATGGTCCCTATCTTTTCTATACCACCATAATAAATTATCATTTTTATTTGCTTTACTTTCCCAAAGCAAACCTTGAACATTTTGATTTGGATATCTCAGACGTTTCTGTTTCTCTTTTACCTCTACCCAATGCAGGGAGGTGGAATTATGACCCCATATGGAGTCTGAGGAAACTCTACTGCTAAACGCATAAATCCTAGCTCTCTCTTATGAATCCCTCAGGCAGATGGATATGCATGGTTAGGGGCAAAAAACGGATATAGTTAGGAAGATGTTTTTGCCAGTGCTTTAAAATTGAATAAAGAATTGTATAAGACGTATTGATTTCCAATAATTCTATGACATATATGCACACACACACACACACACACACACACACACACACACACACACACATATATATATATATATATATGCATATATAATATACATATCTATATATGTATGTATGTTAGTATTTAGATAGCAATAACCTGGTAGATAGATAGAAGGATAATTCATAAATGAAATGGGATATGCTGATAAAGTGTACACCTATGTGTTTCACACCTATGTGAATTTCTCATCACATAACCTTAAAAATTAGACATTTAATCTCCTATTTTACTACTTTTTAACCTTAATTTTAATCGCGAGAAGACAGCTCCCATGCTTTATATCTCCTTTTCTCTTGACACTGGACTGGGTCTTCCAGATGAAATTTCTATTGACTTCTTGATTCTGCTCAATCCTACATTATTTGCTCTCGGCTGATCGTCAAAAGCCTGTCACCGACCTAAAAAAAATTCATGGCACATTCTAAAATGTCGAAATATATCTCATTAGTATTATATATACCCGTACAGTATTAAATCCATTAAGAATATCTCATTTGATTTAGTGATACAAAATTTTCTAGGTTAAGTTTTGACGAACTTCGTGAAGCATCGACTGTACTATCTGCTGATAGTGGAGTAAAAATGCTGATTAACTTTTCAAATAATTAAAGCAAAAGAGATCTGAAATATTATGCCTATAGAACACATTGAAAATCAATCAAAGGAAATTCCCCGTTAAAACCGCTATATGCTTTTGAAACAGAATGGGGATTAAAAAAAAAGTTCTCAGTATTTCCAAATGGCATAAATTTCTGATTCTCTTTCTTTGATAGAGCATATTGTCTTCTTATTAATTAATAACTTTAAATGTATCTATCAATTAAGTATGAATATACTTATTAATTAATAAATATATAGAAACGGATGGAAACCCCGTGTTTACTTTTCTGAGACAGAAAAATCAGGATAAACGGAGTTCGCATATGATTCTATCGGAACCACTCAAAAAAGTACTCAAAAGTCCTACTATGTCCCATGATCTCAGGATGTCCAGGAAATTCGGAATGGCTTGTCACTTTAACCACCACAACTGTTTAGACAGCAAAAACTCTTAGGTTCTGCTTTCGAGTAAAATCGGGTATATATATATATATATATATATATATATATATATATATATATATATATATATATATACCCGATTATATATATACCCGAATATATATATACCGTATATATATATATATATATATATATATATATATATATATATATATCTTCTCTTTCACATTATATAACTAACTTCCGCGTTCTTCCTATATGCGCCTGGATGTCGCCAGGGCATATGGCACCACAGGGGGTCACATGGTAAACAGAAACTAAATTTAATATATGCTGGTGTGAGCGTTGGTTGTATGGACTTTAAGGTTGAACCAGGGATTGAATGGACGCCCTTATCCATTCTCTCTAGTTGTAAATATGTAAATAGGTTCTACTCCTTTACATTTCGTATAATATGTTGAACTACTCTATAACCATAATGAATTTAAATACAAAAGTATTTAATACAAAAGTATTTTAATAAAAAGTATTATGCAGTGTAATTGAATTAATTGGCTTGGAGTTTACATATCCTAGACACGACTACCAAACCGAATGGCCGTTCGGCGGTTTTCTTCGATATTGCCGTTAAGGGTCGTCTATAGATCCAGTATTGCATATATATATATATATATATATATATATATATATATATATATATATATTATATATATGTATATGCATATATATATATATATATATATATATATATATATATATATATATATATATATATATATATATATATATATATATATATATATATATATATATATATATATATATATTATATATATATGTATATGCATATATATATATATATATATATATATATATATATATATATATATATATATATATATATATATATATATATATATATATATATATATATATATATATATATATATATATATATATATAGTATACTTATGTATATATCTATGTGTATATTTAAATAGCAATAAACTGGTAGACATATAAAAGGATAATTCCTAGTTGAGATAGGATATATTGATAAAGTGTATTTCACATCTATCCGAATTTCTTATCACAAAACCTTAAATATTGGATAGTTAGTCTCCTGACTATGATTTTGTTCATTTTTAACCTTAAAAGTAAAAAAAAACGACAGTGAGCAGGAACGTAAGAAAGTTTCGGATGCTTTTGTTTTCTAACTATTGAAAAAAAAAATTAAATGCATTTATTTTACGAAATCAATAAAGCTAATGACTTGCATTTCTGAATCCATTTATTCTTTTAAGGAATAACAAAGCTATAAAACATTAAAATCAATGGAAAAATTCTTTTGCATGATATTTAATTTAACCATTATCAGAAATATTATTTCAGTTCATACAAAATTTGTTGTTTTCAAGAGAATTTTCGGTTTGGATCTGAAAAGTTTACCTTAGATTTACAACTTGATTTGAACGGTAGAAAACTTAATCATACATGGTTAAAGAGAAGAGTGATCTTATAAAAACCTTAATTACAAGTGTCTGAAGCAAATATTGAAGTTTTTTAAAACCTAATAAATTTATTTGGAACTTACTAAGGCATGCATATTTAAACTAGAAATAAAAACTCAAAATTGTATTAGTTTGTTATAACTGAAAAATAAAACCCAATCAAACTACGAAACGATAAACTTATAAGATTTCTCAAGTTTCATGAAAAAATACATTGAAAGAAACTGAAAAGGAAAGAAAACATAGGTAAATATTACAACTTTTAAACACGAAACATACAGAGGTTAGAAGTAGCTGGAAACTTCACAAATGTAACGCCTTCAAGGTGCAGTTACACATTTTGACAAACATAAAATTGAAAGGGATGTCAGCGTACAGTCTCCACATTGAGTAATATGATAGTGATTGAATAATTCATAAAAAAATCTTATTATGTATGCATTAAAAAGGGAACATTTTGAATGGAACAGCTTCTCACACGAAAGTAGTGATGACATATATGATTGATTAAGCTAATACAAAAGTGTATTCACAATTTCGTGGGAAACGATCTCATAACCTGTCAAGCGAAAAGACACAACATATCAGTAAAGGAATGATATACTTTTAATGAAAGTTTTTTTCATTTTTATCACCCTTCAATTATCTGCTCGAGTGTTTCGATTATGCAATTTTAGAAAGATTGAAAGAAAGTCATATGGTGTAATTTACAAGAAGAAATATATTTTAGTATATTCTGCCATCGGGTATTCTAGGATTTTTTTTTTTATCATTGAATTTGTTTTAGCGAAATTATGTATTGGTATAAAATTCTACTATTCTCACTTCTAAAACAACTAAAAATGTATATAAAGGATTTTTTTACTCACTGACCCCATTTAAATGGAACTTGCTGTTCTCATTGACAACATCATATTTTGTTTAAAGAGCTCACTATATTAAAAAGAGATTATTAAGAGTCTTAAAAAACAAAACAGATTTGTTGTGGCACTGAAGTGGCATATCAGCTAGTTATAACATATTCCCATTGATAAGGTCAACAGAAGATTTTTTAAAAGGATATATACAAGGAATTTCACTCTGATATGAGGTCTGCAAGGAAATGATTTAAATGTGACTAATTTGCAAATTTGACTCTTTTTTTTTCACGTCTCACTGTGATACTGCCAAAGTTGTCTTATGTAATACCTAAAATATGGAAAAAATACCTAAAAACAAATAAGAGATTGTATGATTATATATGTCTAATACTTCTCACTAGATTGAAGAATTGCATCGCTCAAAGAAAATAGGGGAATTTTCTCTTACCTGATGACAGTAACAATCTGAAGAATAATCTACCTGCCTGCTTGACATGATATTGCTGAACACAGATATATGTTTTAAGCCTCATCCACTGATAAGAATACCGAAGACATAAGCTGTATTTCTTTGCTGCAAATTCAACAATCTGTCAAAACATTAATGAAACGAATGTTGACTGAACGAATGCATGAATCATTTCCTGATGAATTTACAACTCTGATTTTATGAAATAAATACTTTTGCCATAGTATGTATATTACGAGAAACTAAAATTATAAATTATAAAAGTGGAAATAACTAATGTATGGGGGAAATCAGTCAACCTCACCTCTGGCTCACTATTACCTCTAAAATATTCGTTGTAACTTTTTCAAAACATCACAGTAGGGTATTCACAAATTATATATATATATATATATATATATATATATATATATATATATATATATATATATATATATATATATATATATATATATATATATATATATACATATACATATATATACAGTGGACGCTCGTTAATTCGAACTCAAAGGTTCTCGGAAAAAGTTCGAATTATCCGATGTTAAGAGAAAATATATAACTTTAAAAGTGTATCACTGAAGAAGAAAAATCTCCTAGTATGTATAACCCCAGAAAATATATTATACTATGTTATCGAAAATTAACATATTAAAAAGCAATACAGACTTGCCTTAATCATAAAATGAAGCAGAAGATGTGCAGTAGAAAGTAAACTTTAACTACACATACGAATTACACTTTGGGGAAAAACTGTAAAGTGGATGTTTGGTTTTGTTTAGGATGCTTACATTGTTCAGCCAATTTCTCGATTTGAAGTAAACATTTCAATTCATTTTCAGAGGAAGGTTCCATCTGAATAAATGCTTTAAGAGTTTTAATAGAGTCCATTATGGCTTTGTCCATTCTGGCTTTGTCCATTATGGCCGCATTAAAAATATCTTTCGGCAGGTAAGTAGAGAAAAGCCCTGGCAGTTTCCTACCGAAATTAGTGCATGCGTCTTCGTTTACATTAGAGCTTTGGCCACATACAGTTTGATAAGAAATATTGTGCCTTGACTTAAATCGAGAAAGCCATCCATCACTGCATTTAAAATCTTCAATACCCAATCGACTTGCCAATTCATCAGCCTTCGTCAGCACTAAGGGTCCATTTATCGGAAAATTTCGAGATCTAACATTCTGGAACCGTAGCAGTAGAGCTTTTTCTAGATCTTCTTGGGATGCATTTCTCATGCGTTTCCTTCCTCTAGAAAATTTTGATTTTTCTTATGAATCTAAAATTGACTCCTTGTTTTTCAAATAAGTTTATAAGATTTTTTTTAAAAATTCCATAGTGAGCTGCTAACTTTGTTTTACATACGCCATTCTCTACTCTCTTTAAAATTTCTACCTTTGTCTCCAAAATTAGGGTTTTGTACTTTCCACGCGTAGACATCCTGCATTTTTACACTTTCACATCACACACTGAGAAAGAAAAAATAGATCACATTAACTTGTCTGCACTGCAGGCATAACTGACGCAGCTCCCTAGAATCTGTAGTAAAGACATGTTTTTCTGAAATTCTAAGAAAACCGATACAAACAACGGAAAATCGCTTTGTTCGTTAAGCACTGATAAGGACAATAGCCACTAACGTTTAGCGGAAATGCAATAGTCTAGGAATGCAGGCATGTGCCTCTTTACACATAAAAAAAATACATGTGATTTTGACACACAAAATAATAAATACAGGTGTATTTTAACCTTTAATTGAGGAAAAAGAAAATTTTTTTGTCACATTTTTAGTTCGAATTAACCGAAGTAATAAAAATTTAGTTCGAATTAATGAGATATTTTTAACATTAATTCCAATACAAGTTTTTGGGGGCCTTTGGATTAGTTAGAATTAACCGAAAGTTCGAATTAACCGAGTTCGAATTAACGAGCGTCTACTGTATATATATAGATATATATACACTCAAGAGCCAAAACATTATGACCATCTGTCAATAACGAGTTGGCCCACCTTTGGCGCGCAACACAGCTTCAACCCGCCTTGGCATGGATGCCACAAGTCCTTGGTAGATGGCCGGAGACAGATTGTACCAGATGTTTAAGCAACGGTCACGCAAATCCGAGATATTGCGAATTGGTGGTCTTTGAACTCTGAGCTGCCGTCCCATGACATCCCAAATGTGTTCTATCGGATTCAGATCCGGTGAGTTAGGAGGCCAGGACATTAACTGGAATTCAGCATCATGTTCCTGGAACCACTCCAACACAATTTTAGCCTTGTGACACGGGGCGTTGTCCTGTTGGAACATTCCATTTCCAGCTGGAAAAACAGAGGCCATGTAAGGGTGCAACTGGTCCGCAATGATGTTCAGATACCCTGTAGCATTCATGGTCTGCTCTACCAAAACCACGGGTCCAAGAGACGCCCAAGAGAACGTCCCCCAAAGCATAATACCTCCACCACTGGCCTGTGTATGACCTACTGTACATTGAGGGAGCAACAGTTCGCCTGGAAGACGGCGTATCCTGACACGGCCATCAGTGTGATGAATGACAAACCGTGATTCATCTGACCAGGCAACTCTCTCCCACTGATCCATGGACCAGTCGCGATGTTCCCGGGCCCAGCGCAGGCGCAGTTGGCGATGACGCTTGGTCAGCAAAGGCACACGAGTGGGACATTTGCTGCGTAGCCCCATATCCAACAGTGTCCTCTGAACAGTGTGCTGCGATACTATTCTACTTGGCCCTGCATTGTATTGGGCTGTCAGCTGAGCCACTGTCTGGCTCCGGTTTTGCTTCACCATACGAGACAGTCTCCGACGACCTTTTTCTTTGATAGCGTGTGGACGTCCAACACCATGTCGTCTACTGCTGGTTTCCCCGTCATTCATCCACTTGGCATAAGTACTAACAACTGTAGGTCGCGAACAACCCACGAGTCGTGCAGTTTCGGAAATATTTGTTCCGAGCCTTCGAGCCATTACAATCTGCCCTCTATCAAAGTCGCTTAGATCCGCAGCCTTTCCCATCACACACAGAAGTAAGTGAAAGAATGATTCTTCAGACTCTCCAGCAGCAGTTAAATACCACTTCCACCTGATCACGTGCCTTCCACGTCATCCAGGCGAATTCATTGTAAAATGTAGGGGTGGTCATAATGTTTTGGCTCTTGAGTGTATATACACATATATATATATATATATATATATATATATATATATATATATATATATATATATATATATATATATATATATATATATAAATATATATATACATATATATATATATATATATATATATATATATATATATACATACATATATATATATATATATATATATACACACACACATATATATATATATATATATATATATATCGGGGATTATGAAAATAATGGAAACACCTATTAATATTAGTGGTGTTTATGAATGTCCTTCGTATTTCTTAAAAAACAAGTCTGGCCACCGGTATTTTTTTTATATAATATAGTGTATGTATTATTCTACCGTCAGGTAGCAGTAATTAAGCTAAGGGCTTCGTGCTTTTGGGGGGAACAGCGTAAAATATCAAACCTTGCTGACCTTCCAAAAAGGGCAAATTGTTGGAGTGTGTTTAAATTAGAGTATCTATTACTGCAACCCTCAGACTAATGGGTGTTTTTAGAGCTATTGTATCGAAAGTCATGATAGCATACAGAGTGCAGAGAAAAACATCCGTTGCCAAACAGAATAGTGAACGAAAGGGAGAGCTGAGTGAAATAGACGGACGAGGTATTGAAACGGATTGCGATATGAAGAAAGAAAACAACTGCAACCAAAATGGCGGAAGATCTCAATCTGCATCTGCATGTTCCGGTAACAACCATTAGAGGTAGAAGGGAACTTCACAAACAAAGCATTTACGGAAGAGTAGCTATTCCTAAGCCACTTGCAATAGATGCCAATACAAAATATCGCTCACACTGGTGCCACGAGCGCAAATCCTGGTAGAGTAATATGTCGAAAAACGGCATTTGATTCAACGAATCATTGTTCACATTGTTCCTCGGTACAGGACGTGCTTATGTCTGGAGAACACCTACACAAGCGTAAAATTCTGGCTGTCTCATCTCAACTGTCAAACATGGAGGTAGATCTATCAGGGTTTGGGATGGCATCTCATGGTTTTCTTCAGACCCTATTGTAACCCTAAAAGTGATATTGAATGGGAAGGACTATGTCGAAATTTTAGCTCACTAGTCCATCCTATGGTTCAAACACTGTTTCTTGCAGGAGATGGCGTTCTCCAGGATGATAATCATATATGCAGGATGATAATCTATACATGCAGCTAAATCTATCAAGTATTTGTTTGAATAGCATGAAAAAGAAGTCAAATATCTTATCTTGCTCTGTATATTCCCCCCGACTATATACCATTCAACCACTGTGATCTGCATAAGCAGATAGAGCGAGGTATCGATATTCACCACAGCATCTCTACAAGAACTTTCGTGATTTTTCCCTGAAAAATGGTATAATATATTCTTAACCACTATTCATGACTTGTATAATCCAATTCCAAGGTGAATCAGGTGGTATTACATGACAAAGGTGATCCTGTGACGTATTAGTAAAGGTTATCATGAAGTTTCTTGGTGTTTCCATTATTTTGATAACCACCTGTATATATATATATATATATATATATATATATATATATATATATATATATATATATATATATATATATATATATATATATATATATATATATAATAGTGTCCTTGCTTTTAACCTCTGTACATTTTACATTATACACCCTGGAGCTTACAGTTTTCTAATCTGCATTCATCTATTTGCTGCCGATGAGTCTATAACAATACACTGCCTATTGTGGGCATAGAAAAATTACTGTGCATATCTTTACAAAAAAATGTTACTTTTATATTTTACGCCATTTCAATCATATCAATCTGTCTATCGAATGGCTCAAATGCGAGATAAAAATAGGAAAAATTTCTAGAATACCGAGATAGGGTCCGTTTTCTTTAAATAGTTTTTAATTTCACGTTCTCTGATACACCTGTCAACAGTATAATTTAGAAAACGTTTAGCTATTGATACGCATTCTATATACCTGTACGTATTCCTTTCGAAGCGGAAGCAATTTAATTTGACGTTCTGCCTATCATCTACTATTTCTTACATTGTTAACTCCTGAATCACTCGCATTCACAAATGATTCTTATCTGAATATACACCAAGACCTCATCTGAAAAACAGGCAGCTCCTTCCAATTCTTCCGCTCAATGGAAGCAAAACCTTTTCATTGCCTCACTTGAAACATGAGACAAATTTGACCCGTATACATTATCAGAAAACTTCTTTCCATTCTTACCATGAAAAGAAACACCCCGGGTCCGCAACAACGTGACGAAAACGAGTAGGGTAAAAAAAGAGAGAGTGAGCGCCCATATCTCTCCCCAAAAAAGAAGAAAAAATACCAAGTTAAAGAGAAAAATATGGAAGCAGGGGAAAAAAAGTACGGTGGACACATTGTGAAAACACTTGTAGTAATAATGGCAGAAGATGGGCCCAAGTATCAACCGAAGTCAATGATGTAGAATGATCGGTGTTCTTTCAAAAGTTTAAGCAGATTTTCGGGGGTCGTTGCTGCAGTGATCGGTCCTTTGTCGAGCCAAGAGTCCGCTTTTTTCTGCTTGTTCGAGGTCCAATGGGGTGTGCGCAATTCGTAGAATGGTTCATTACATCTGTATGGCATTGCCTGCGTGCTCTGACTTACAGATCTACCTACAGCAGAGCAAGGAGGTTTCGTAGAACGGATTCTATTTATTCCGCGATGTTATGTTTGGATTTTCAAACCCCCATATAATATATTTTAATATAACTTGATAGCAACTGATCTCGATTGCATTATTTATCCGTTTTCTGTTCACATTGGACACTTCTAAAAATAGCAAATTCCGATGAAAGTTGTAACCGCAATTTTGAAGAGGTATTGAATCTAAAATAATAGTCGTGAGAAGCAATAGTCTTTGAGTCAGCTTTTACTTTGAATAAGAATGACTAGAGAAAATACAATTTTTGTTCATTGACCATTTTTTCAGATAGGATTTTAATTTTTTTTAATTCTAGCATAATGGTTTATATGAATGACCAACAGGATTCGCAGTGGATTAAATATTTTGATAATCTGAATTAAATTTAAAAATATCGAAATATGATACCTAAGTTTTGTTTGCAGTAAAAGAAAAAGCTCGCCAGTTCAGAAAACTGAATACATTTCATCAAGGAGCTGTTCTATTTGACTTACATTGATTAAGGTATTTAGATACTTGGATTAAAAAAATGCATTTATTTCACGAAATCCATTTTATTGTTAGACCACCACTAACCGCAACGATTGTCTACGTAAGTTTATCGTCAATTTCTGGAATGTCTGAGGTGGAGAATATCGATATTTCAAGATTAAATTCTCAGATAAATCTTAGGAAGGCTTTCACAATAGAAGATGGATTTGGTGTCCTAGCTTGACCCTCAGTGTTCAGTCGAATTTAAACTAGTATCAACCCTGCTTAACTAACCCTAATACAAACACTTGTGAGGCATGGAGCTGATTCTACCGAAAGGAATCCACTCTGAGAAATATTACGCATCCTACTCTGACTTAAAGATGTTCGATTGGAGTGTGATCCGAAATCAAATCTGTCCAGTCTTGTACTTTTTGCTCTTCAAAGCTGGTCTGAACGGCATCGCACTCGCGCTTCCTTATAAATGCCGAGTTTTGACCTAAGGTATAAGTTTTACCTTGCAAGAATTTCTCAAGTCTTGAATGATTGTGTAGCTCTTCTACACGGTTATATTTGAGGGAAATATTATTAAAGGTTTTTTCAATAGGGTTAGTATCAAATCCCCCGTGAATCCCGTATAACAAATTTCCCAGCCAATGCAATTCATTTAGGCTAAAATCACCCCTCTTGCAGTCTAAAAATGATCTCGTCTATTTTCTACGTCCAAATATCACAACAATGATCTTTTGAGCAGAATTTTGTCACTTTTCAAGCAGCATTTTTTCGTTTTACCTTTAACAATAATTTCAGTTATTTCTATGAAATAAGTCCTCATTTCTTATACCTTTGGAAAAGGGAAAGTTCGATTTCCCTGTATTTACAAAAGGGCATTAAAAGTCGTTGGAATTTTTTTATACCAAACTATTAGCAAGTGTTTTTCTAAAATGGAAAACTTCAGGTTGTCAAAAACGATGGCTCTTTTCATATAACTCCTTTTATAAGAAAATTAATTCATTCATATAATTTTTCTGTGGTATATAAACTGATATAGTGATGCAAAATCCCATTTTTAAAGTTGGTACCCATTACACGGCAAGTTTTACTTCACGTTTTAAAACTAAACAGGAGAACATATTTATACCAAGAGTAAGAAAAAATTCTCTGGGCTTCAATTCCGTCATGTAATTTAAAAAGGTACTTTATATTATCAAGCATGATTTAATTAAAAACTAAATTTACAATTCTGTGATGTTTAATTCAATAAGTATTTCACTGGTAGGATTTTTTCATTATCGAGTAACAATTTGATTGCGTCTAATGAAGGAACAAAATATATTCCTTGATTTAAAGTGAATTGACAAGAGGTGATAAATAAACATTACAAATAAACAACATCATATGACAAATTATATTTAAAGGAAAGCTTATGTTTTGCTTATGTTCTCTCTTCCCTTCTCTTAATATATATATATACGTATATATATATATATATATATATATATATATATATATATATGACAAATTAGTAATAATAACTAAAGTTTTTAAGATAAATAATCTCTTTCAACCATTATGATCCTTTCATCACCGATTATACATCCTTTGCCAACCACTTGAGGTCACCGGCATCTTCATGTGTACAATTTTCTTTTCCACTCACCTGCATACCCCCTGAAATGATTCGACATTAAGCGTGACTGCCTTCTCCAGAACTTTTCCATCCATGAAAATTCCCTTACCCCCTTCGAACTGTCTGTCTCGTGACCTCGTCTGCCCGCGACCACACAGGTAAGTCTCTGCATCTGTTTGTGCTTGGTTAATTAACTGACCACAATACCCCAGTATACGATCTATGCGGTATCGCGCTTTCACAATAGTTGTATTCGATGCTGGAGACTGCTGAGAATATGACGGGCTGAGACCACCGTGATGAACTGAGAGGATGCATCAGATGTAGATTTTAGATACTATTTCTGTTTACAAGATCCAATTTTGAATTTGGAGAATACATTTGTTTTCGAGGTAAAAGAGTTATTAGTTTTTAAATTTCCATTCATTTGCACTAATTTACACCTTACTTATACTAATTAACACCTTCCTTACTTATACGTTCTATGCGGTATCGCGCTTTCTCAATAGTTGTATTTGATGGTGGAGACTGCTAGGGATATCACGAACAGAGACCGTGATGAAAGGCAAGAAAGCATCAGAAATATATCTTAGTTACTCTTTCTGTTTACAAGATCCAATTTTGAATTTAGAGAATATATCTGTCTGGAAGGTAAAAGGGTTATTAGCTTTGAAATTCACATTCACTTGCATTAATTTACACCTTAATTATATGAATTCCATTATAAGTATATATAAAGAGATGACTAAAAAATGCATTAAAATTAATTAAGTTAAGCTTATATATATAGAGAGAGCAATATCCCGGGATATAATGAACTTGTAGAAACTTCTCAATTTGAGAAGCTAGAAGATCTTATTTAAAGATTTTTTAAAATAATTAAAAATTTTCTTTTGAAGATTTGACACATAAATGACATTTTAATGATTATCAGTAACTTATAAAGGGTGCTAAGATTATGCTCCATCAGATAGAGAAGTTCCTTAAATATCTTAATAAAATCTTAATAAAAGTGGAAATATTTATATGTATCCGCAAGTATTGAAATTTTGAAATAATTTGGGAAACTGAAGGAACCCCAAGAAAGTAATTGTTTGATTCAAAACGTTGGTGAGCTAGAGTAGCTCCGAACGTCTGAAGGAGTGAAATATTAAACAGTATATGCAAATATTTCTCTGTTAAAATAGTTTGTGAAACTGAGGCAATGTCAAATAACAAATTTTTTTATCTAATAATATGGTCAGCTAGAGCACCTCATTAAAAGTACAGAAGTAAAATATACAAATGCATCTACAAATATTGTAATTTTGAAATATTTTGCAATGCAGATGCGATACCAAAAATTACTTTTAAGTCCAATAATTTGGTCATACAGAGCATCTCCTCAAGGAAGGAGGAGAATAAGCTTTAAATATTTCTGCAAAAATATTGTACTTTTAAAATATTTCCGGAAAACGAAGCAATACCAAGAAATAATTCCTTGGTCCAATAATTTGGTTTAATACTTTAGAAAATAATACGTTGATCTTAGTTCAGATCTCTCATTTGTTTGTTTCATAGGTGATAAAAGTTTGTATCCCCTCAAAAAGACTTAAAAGACATAAACATGGAGTTCACACAAATGATTGTAGATTTTTGGAATATCCATCATGTCAATGCAAATAGACATAGATGCGAGGGGAAAGAAACATGGTAGAAAGAATATTTGTGACAGTTCTGAGTTCGAAACATTTTGTTTCAACAGTCAGAAGATACAATGATAGAAAAAGATGACTTCCCAGAAGAACACATCCTGCTGTTTTGGGAAGTCTGGTATTTCAGATATACTTCAGAAAAAGATTGGAATGTGCCAGAATTTGCGAAGTCTGATATACTTCAGATTTCTCTCAGCTATTGAAAGAGTGAGCTCCCTTCATTGTCCTACTAGGAGTATATCCTTCCTATATTTCCTTTAAGACATTAGATAATGGTTAAACAAAATTGTTTCCGACGAGGAACTGGAAGACTTGGTCTTTAGTACGGGTTCTCTCTCTATTGACCTGCTAGGTCTCACAACCGCACAGAATATGATTTATTTCAGAAAGATCTGTTAAGCATTCCTTATATCTGCCACCATTTCCTACAAACCTGCAAGAGTTGATACAGTTTCTGTAGCTGTTGAGCCTATCTCAACGAACATACAGAACAAAATATGGCATGAACTTGAACAATCGTCTGCATTTCGCCATATCACAAGGGAGGCTTACACTGAACGTCTTCAATGGATTATCGGCAATCCTCTGGGGGACAAATTCCATTCCATATATCAATTTGTTATAACTTACCAAAGAAAAAAATAATATCAATAAACTTTCAAACCCCTAACTATGGGAAAAATATGTATATTCCAATTAATATATGTAAAATTATTTTCCTTCTAGAAGAGGTAATTCTCTTTTAAATACTCAGACTTATTGTAGGTGATAATACATTGAAAGTCTCTCACCACACCTAAAGTAATTTTTCTAATAGCCATTTGATAAAAGGTCAAGTCTCAATTTTAGTATTCTCTCAGGGATAAAAGCTTAAAGCTTGAAGCTATCCTTTTACATTCCGACCAGAATAAAACAACAAAAGGAATTTTTTTTTAACATCTGCAATGCATATCCTTAAAAAACTTACAAAATGGCCAGTTCTGTTCCACGAAGCATTCAGCATTCGAATTCGAAGTAAGAAATAAACTTTCATTCCTCCGTCATTGTATGCTGAGTAGCGTGAATGTCCCGCTGTGAGAGAAATGCTCTAAAAACGAAATAAATGAACCAGAGTGAGGTGGACGGCAATCGACCCCGGATACCTCTTTCTAGTTTTCACCCTACCACCTCGGATACATTCTTTTTTCTCGCACGAAAGGTGTGAGGTAGACGAGACAGTGAATGATAACTCAACGACGTGGTCTTGCTGCGAAAATGGTCATTGGTGGTCTGAACTAGGGTTTCTTAAGAATCATGAAATTTCTCTTCAGCGGCCAACAAAGGCTGTTGCATTAGACACATGAAAATTCTAGAACGTAGAGAATTTTACACTCCAAATGGAGTCTATTACATGGTGCATTGCGCAAAAATAAATGCTTGAATACCGTCAACTGGGGTAACTTTGTCCCATTTTTCATGTTTATTTTTTGTAACAGAAAAAAAACAAATAATAGCTGTAAACCAATTAAAATTTGATATCATAAGTGGTTTATAATATTTTAAACATATTTAACTGTAATATAACCCATTGTTAAAATATACATACAAACTGTAAACAATTTTTTAATTTTTTAAAATTTTTGGGCTAATGTTACCTTGAATTGAGGTAACTTTGGCCCAGCTCTTGAAAACCAAACATTTAAATTGTTGGCTAATACGAGTTAATCTCAAGCTTAATTTGAAAAAAAATCAATAATTCAACATTTTTTCTACGCAAAACTCATTTTATCTTTAAACTAGCCGCTGCGCGACCAGCATGGTAGCTTTTAGTCTTGTATTTTCTTTTGTAAAACAACTAAACTGAAAGTAACAAAAGTAAGGAATGTTACCATTACCTGTCATCTTAAATATACGTTGCTAAGGGGTAGTGGGAGCTCAGCCAAAAATTTATAATCATTGCTAAATTCTCTATAAAGCTGATTCTAAAACATCGTGATTAAAAAGTTTGAATTTCTGCATTGCTTCAGATCAGAGTTAAAGATAAGATTGAGAAACTCAGCACCAATAATTTAAAAAATTACATGCCTCTCTGTATGCACTATTTTTCAAAATTAAGATATCTACACTTTATCATTATATCAAAAATTTTCACTTAAAAAATGGAGTAAAATTTCAGCTAGTACTAAAATATAGAGTGGATTACATCACTCTCTGTATGTACTTTGTTCACAATTTAGATATCTACGCTTAATCATATCAAATAATAAATTGTTGGGAAAATTTCTTCACTCATAAAATGGAGAAGAAATTCAGCAAGTACTAAGAAAAGTGTAGTAAATAAACTATTACTGGCTATCGGTTGCTATGCCGGCGACGGTGAAGCCTAACCTCGCGATCATTTATGCTCTTTCACGTCTCTCTCTTAAAGAATTATTTCTTCTTCACTTTCTTTCTTGAGACTGTTCCCAATTTTCACTTGATCGTGCAGCTCGCTTTCGAGTATTCCTGATTTCAATGCGTAAATCCATGTTGACACGTGGTTGCAAATTGTGGACAGCTGCTAATGTTTACATCTGGTAGTTGCAGCCGTTGCCATTCGGAGTGTAGAAATATCGTCGATTTTTGTGCCGCATACCTACGCGTTTTGTATATATAGATTACAAGTGGAATTTTCAAAGAAAAGAAAATAATAATAGATAAAACAGTAAACAGTAATTCAACAATCTTATATGTTTTGATGAATCGATATTCCAAACTATGGAGTAGAAACATAATCCTGTTCAGGAACAATAAACTGATTCCTCTTTGAATCGATTTTCGAAGGATTGATTTTCCCGCACACTTCTTCCCACTCATAATTTATACAGTCTTGTTTTTCTGGCCAACACCAAAATTTGAGTTTTCTTTTCATACATTCAATAGTTGGTCGATATCTGTTAAACTTAAAATCTTTCCAGGATATTTAACACCATCGTACTTCACAATAACAAAATCATCTACAGCATATACAAGTTCAGAGCATACATGCATAAATTCAGAGTCTGCCTGTCTTTGAGATTTACTTACTTTTTTGTAACGTTTTGTATATTACTTCCTGACGAGCTGGAGCATTGTCGTTTTCGCCTCTTTGAAACTAGGCCCTTTTTAGAAGTAGAAGGAGTAGTTAGAGTAACATTCTCCCAACTGCCATATTGGGCCAAAGTTACTCCAAGACCTGGGACAAAGTTTCTCTAATGTAGTAAATATTCATTAACTGGCAAACCACAAAATAAATCAAGATAATGACAGTGAAAATAGTTGAAACAATTAATAATAAACTGAAGCAATTCGCTTACCTGCTCTGAATCATGTACTCTATCACATTTACAAGGAAAAGTTGGAAGACAACAACAATATACGTTTTAGTGATACCAAAGTAGAGCAGCACTGTAGTTGTGGTAAATTGAGGAACTACAAGACAAAACTATGAGAAAGTCAAGGCAGTACTGCCACCCATTGACCCTTGCAATAAATAAGAGATAATCACTCTCCTTTGTCTAGATACAGCACATGCAATCTTTTTTCGTTTGTTGGGCCAAAGTTACCCCAAAGTTACCCCAGTTGACGGTATATAAGATTTATACATTTTTTTTGTTAATAAAACTGTTTTGTCTTTTATATTCCTCAGTAAATCGTCTTCCTTACAAAGGTGCAGATAACCTCGCAGGTTTTCAATCTCCGTATTAAGTTATAAGGAATTTTTCTCTCCGTATTTTTCTAATCGTGTAATAGCAAATACACATTTTTGAATCCTGTTTTATACATTTGAAAACAGACCTTTAAATGCAATACACGTGTTTAAAAAAATTCTCAGTTTAATTTAATATTTTCAACTAGATGAACAAAATAAATTTTAAGCTGACGTGTATATTGAACTCGCAAATTTTCAATTCTTGTGTTACGATATGGAGAATTTTTCTATCAGTTTTTCTAACAATGGATTAGCAAATGCATATGGTTTTCTGCATTTGAAAATAGACCTTTAAATGCAATGCACGTGTTTTAAAATATTTTTTTTATTTTAAGTTATTATTTTGAGGAAACAATTTTAATTAACATAAAACATTTATTATACAATTTTAGTTTACATTTAACAAACATTTTTTTTCCAATGCGGAGGCACTTGTCGTCAAACAACATTTAACAAACATAATTAATACTAGTTGGCAAAACATGAGGGCTGGATAGTAAATAAATATACCAATAGACAAATTATACTCAACATATCATTGCCAAATGTTGAAAAACACAATATTAAGAATAGAGAAACACTTTAAAACATTTCTATTGAACCCAATAAAAAGAAATATGGTTACTCAAAGACGCAAAATAAACAATTTCTGGCAGGTTTAATTCTATATCTCATAAACATAGTTAAAAATAAAAATGGCAGAGAGAGACCTAGAGAGATTCCCCGGAATAAACAAATTAACGTATTTATACGGCCCTGTGCTTAGTAAGTATCTAAAGCCAGATTTAAACATGCCACTGAGCATGCGCAGAAACAAATGAATGTGTTTATGAGGCCTCGGGCTTAGTGAGTATCTAAAGCCAGATTCAATCATATCACTGAGCAAGCACAGAAATCAATTTTTACTAGTAAATTATCGCTAATTAATAGAAATTGCGATTACAAAAACCAAATTTGACACATCTATAGATTAAAATCTTTCGTTTAAGACCAAAATGAAGTAAACTGATGCAGTAGTTTTCTCTCACGAACTGTCCAAAAAATTGGCTTAGCACCTTAAATACACTGCTGGCCACTGTAAATGCAACATCCTGAAGGAAACATGCAAATAACATGAAATTTACAACATGCATTAGCGGAGGTGAGATATGCAAATGATTAGAATTTCAGCGCAGACGCACATCACGCGCGCCTGTGGCGCCACTTCAAAGCGCTATTTAAGGCTTGGAGATTTCGACGATTTCAAGTTCGGCAATTGTGTTTTTCTTGTGATTTTTTCAAAAAAACGATCAATTATGCCTCGTCGAAAACAGAGATCATCTTTTGATCAAGTATCAGAGTTCGACAGAGGAAGAATAGTGGCCTACCGAGATTGTGGATTATCTTTCAGGGAAATCGTTAGTCGTGATGGACGAAACCAAACAACTGTAATGCGGATATGTGATCGTTGGATGCAGGAGGGTACGACGGACAGGAATGTTCGATCGCATCCACCTCAGCGCACCACTTCACGTGATGACAGGCAAATTGTGCGCATCACAGTGACGGATCGCTCAGTCACATCATGAACCATAGCACAGCACATGCAGTCAATACATCGTGAAGAAAGTTAGTAACATTTTTACCATGTTTTTATTAACTTGCTT
Source organism: Dolomedes plantarius (assembly GCA_907164885.2). Taxonomy (NCBI): domain Eukaryota; kingdom Metazoa; phylum Arthropoda; class Arachnida; order Araneae; family Dolomedidae; genus Dolomedes; species Dolomedes plantarius. The sequence goes on from OU015500.1 coordinate 45,811,645, forward strand.
TCTTGTTTGTGTGTGTGTTTGTCCGGTACAAATCTTGCAATCGATTTTTAACTTACTTCCCGACTAGGCAGACATTTGAAACTTTTAGATTAGCTCAGAGCACGATGACAATGCATTATTTTAATACTTTTGGCCATCTTTATGCAGAATTGAATTCATTTTCAGTTAATTTTGTTTTGTATACTTGTGCAGCCATCTATCAGCCGGGACGGGAATGAAAAGTTAAACGCAAATTAACTTCTAATTAACTTCATTTTCTTTCAAGTTGATGGGATAATTCATCAAAAAAATTTTAAAAAAGTATTTATTAATACAAAGAATTGTCAAGTTTATATGATTCAACAGAAAATTTAAAAACATGGTATAAAAAAAGTTTTTTTTATCTTGTAATTATGCGGTATTATCAACTATCAGAAACGAAGAAAGTAATTTGATAACGGACGACATTTGGAAAAATTAGAATATTTGCATACCAGTCACCATTTTCAATGTTACCTGTAAAACCCGTTTACCAGCAATATAAATTAGAACTGTAGGAAAGCAACATTTTGTATCCACTTTTTTATTATTATAAACTTTCCCTATTATGCGAAGCAACTAAATTTCCAATGTTTAAAACTAATAAAATGTATTTATTTCATATTTTCCGAAAAGTTACCCAGGTTTATATTTTTCTTTGACAAAATGCAATGCGTCTAATACAGTGTTTTGAATACTGCATTTTTGCCCACAGATAGACATCGGAGTGACGCTCGTTAGCTGTATTTTGTCAGATACTGGAAAAAGAACCTGAGAAAATTTGAACATCTAGCTATGAATTTTCCTTATTATTTTGCTGTTATATTTTATTGTTATACAGGGTTCACTTGGGACTATACCTCCAAAAAGCTCTATCAATTTTACAGGGAAATCTTTCCAAACTGTCATCTGAAATGTATGTACAGTGTTGGAAATTTATTTATGGAAACACGGTTTTTTAAAAAAAAACTTCTTTCATATTCATTAAAAATGAATGAAATTTCATACATTATACATGTTATATATAACAAATGATTTACAAAAAGGAAATTTCATACGTAATAATAAACAAAAACGAAAGGTCAAATATTAGACTTTCGTAACATACAAACATGGAAATTGATTTACGAAATATCACACTTCATTGGCTATTCTGAAGTAATGCGATAAAAATTTCCATAAAACCAAGTAACGTGACATGCGCAGTAGACATAAAAAGCGTTATATATTGGAAGCAATACGTTTCAGTCATACTTTTCACGATGGGTAAATGAAAGTTGTTGTATGAGGACGAAAGAGCCAAAATCGATGCATATCTAGAATGTGAAAAATCTGTTCCGAAAATTAGTAAATTAATTAAAAGATCAGTTGGTGTGATATATAATTATGGAAAATATTCAGCAAATTTGGCAAAAATTTTAACAAAAAAGGTAATCCACGTTTAACTAAGATGGAGAAAAGGGGGATTCTTCAACTTCTATCAAAAACCGGCCACAGTTCATAGCAGATTTGTGCAGATCTATCCCTTCCTGTTACTTCTAGAAGAGATAGGCAAATTTTATATTCCTCATGGAGCTTGAGATGGTCGAGAATGAAGTCTGGAAAGATACTTCGGCGTCACAAGCAGATACGTTTTCAGTATTGTGAGAAGTACATAGCAATGTGCGACAATTGGAAGAAGGTCATTTTCTCTGGTGAAAAGAAATTTAATGTGGATGGCCCCAATAGTTTGAAGCATTACTGGGGGGACCTCCGAAAAGAACCAAAATCTACATTCAGCAGAAATTTTGGTGGTGGAAGTTTGATGACTTGCCCAGCGATTGCTTGTGATGGCAGAAGTGAAATTGTATTTTTAAATGGTCGCCAGACTTCACTTGATTACAGCTCAGCTTTAGAAAATTCCCTTCATACATTTGCAGGGCAATATTATAGTTTAGATTACATCTCCATGCAAGACAATGCACGTATTCACACTTCAAATGCAATGAAAGATTGGTTTGACGAACAGAATAATGATCATTTAGATCATCCACCTAATAGTCCTGATTTGACCCAGTCGAAAACGTTTGGGCACAGCTTGTTCGAAAGGTTTATGCAGATGGGATGCAGTACAGATCACTTGTAGAGTTAAAAGTGTCAATCTGTCAAAACTGGAAACTAATTCACCACAAGTACATGCAAAATCTTGTTTTATCAATGCCATCTAGAATAAAAGAAACTTTGATGAAGAAAGGTGGCTTTACTATGAAAAAATTAAAAAATTTATCTATTAATGAGAATGAAATGTGAAATTTCATAAATCAATTTCCATGTTTGTATGTGACGAAAATCTAATTTTTAACCTTATGCTTTTGTTTATTATTGTATATGAAATTTTATTTTTGTAACTCATTTGTTATACGTAGCATGTATAATGTATGAAATTTCCTTCATTTTTGATAAATATTAAAAATGTTTTTGTTAAAAAACCGTGTTTTCATAAATCAATTTCCAACACTGTATCTATAATCCTAGGACTATTCAGCAGCTGAAAAACATCATGCTGGAAATTGAAGCAAAACAAACCACCATGCCGAAGCGTACATTCGGCAATATGCAGCGACGAGCTGATCTCTGTTTGGATGCAATGTATTCAATTTCAGCTTAAGATGTTTTCCCCTTTCAAAATTACAGAACTTTTTGGGGGTAAAGGGACAAATGAATCATCCTGTATCAAAGTAGCATTCTAAATGTCTTTCAAAAAGAAAAATATTCTCTCCAAGAGAAAAAGTTGTGGAATTCTGCTCTTAATTTCATTATCTTAAAGATCCATTGGTTATTTGTTTCTGGAAGTACTAAGGTTCTCTTTAATTTTCTTAGAGGAACTAGAGAACTGGGCGTTCTGATATCAGTTGATTTTTTTAGAAAATACTTAAATTTACAATAGATCACTAAAATGTGTTAAAAATTTGGCAAACACCTTTGACCTACAAATGAGACAGAAACATAATGGATAAATAGTTTTTTTCAATATTTACGAAGTGTTTTTCTTTGGTTCGAGAAATGAAATGTTATAAAGAAACCAGTAGCGGTAACACAAACGTTTATCCATACGTGTAGAAGAAGAAGGGTTATATAACGCTTAAAACTTTCCAATGTCAAATTTTGTGAATTGACCAACATAGACATTAACAACGTTGTTGGAAAAAGGAGATAATTTCTGCATGTAAAAAACAATGTTTTCAACATTTTCATAAACTTTTGATTGATCGTGGTATGGAACAGACAACTGATTACATCTTATTTTAAACAGATATGTAAGAAATCTCTTAACTTCGGAAACTCTTGAAAAATAAAAACTACACGAATATTGTCTAATATTTGTAGGGCTGCTGATAAATCATCAAAACAAACAAAAATGTCCTGTCAACTACAGACTGCTAAATACAGAAAATTTCAAAAATATTCAAAAGATTATATCCAAATATTGGAACAGTTTTTAGTTTTATTTTAAAAAAGCATTGATACGCGTCTCTTATAAAACGTAAAAACTATGCAGCTGAATCAAAAATTGACAGAAAGAGTTTACAGGATTCATAAATGCCATGAAAATATGTTGTAAAAGAAAAGTATTTCTTTCTATCTTCTTTGTTTCCGAATAAGTCTGAAGATGTTAAAACTAAACAGTTTTCAAAGCAAAAAATTGTTAACTTCTGTCCTTGTTAGCAGATATCCTGACAAGTGTTTGAAGTCTAGTGAAAGAATCATCAAAAATTCAAAAGAAAACCAATTAAGTTTAGGATACTAAGTACAGTAAGTGTTCAGAACTTAAATCTTAATATTGAAATAAATTCTGGTTTAGTTTTAGTTTTGAGAATATTTTAAATAAATCTGCTAAATGAAAAAAAAAATACGAGGGTTGGGGCAAAAGTCATGGCAACTATTTTTTTCTTGAAGATACCAGTCCGGTTGGAAAATGTGACATATACAGACGAAAGGAGAAGGTCTTAACTACATGTGTGGACAATGAATAGCACTGAAATATCGTAACACACTAATTTATTACGGTAGTATACAGGGCAATATGGCCTTCACCGTGCAAAAGCGAGTCGGTCCGCACACTCACCGGTCGTCCCGAACGTTGCTCATCACTGGTTGACACACGTCCTTGCTGAAACTTTCCTACCCACCGTGCTACTGTACGATATGGTAGGGTATTATTCCCAAGGGCTTCTACTAATTCACTGTGACATTCCATCGCATTTCTCCCTCGGAGAACGGCTATTTTGATGTAAGCGCGCTGCTCAACACGGGTTACTTCCATCTCGCACGACACTCACCAACTGATTGATTTCAGAGCCCTCGCTGCGCGACTATCAGCTATCACAGAGCCATCTGTTGTTCTGCATCACACTATGCCTGCAGAACTTCCACACGACACATATACGTTTGTGATCCGTTCACATATCTACAAGAAAAAAAAAATAATTGCCATGACTTATGCCCCAACCCTCGTATATAGTATGTAATTTGCTTTAAAATTATCGGTAAGAGTTTATAAAATTCCTGAATATCTTAAAAATATGATATATATATATATATATTCTAACGGCTGGAAGCTGAAAGTAGGCTTTTCTCCGGGAGATGCCGGAAGTGTGCGACCACTTCCCCGCATGCGTTGCATGTGTTGCCCCGGGTGCACCACAGGGGGTGGGTCCACACTGCATCCGTTTGAAACATACGGGTTCCGTAATTTCGAGCCGAGTCAAGTGACGAGACCGAAACACTTGACCCCGCACCTCCAGAGGTATTGTTTGGGAACTTGGAGGACATTGCAGCTACGACAGATTTTTTCCACGCACCAGCCGCCATCAGCGTACTCGTCGGCGGTTTTGTCGGCATCGAGTATCGAACCAGCAACTTGCAGATCACTGGCTAAATACAGAAAGTTTCAAAACGCCTTTGCTGACCGGGCCACCGCACCCCAAAATCTGCGCCTAAAAATATGATGTAAAGAATTAGATTCTGTTCTGCGTCGTAAGTATATAAACAATAATAACACCGAATATTTATTTATACATGATAAAAGCTTTTAAACTTATTTTCCTTGTGAGTAAAGGCCTCATGATACATTTGAAAAGCTACTTAGAAATCATCACATCAAGAAAACCCTTATCAAATGATGCTAAAAAAAGCTGATGTTTAAAATTATTCAGAACACTAAATCTTGAAGTTGGAACAGTTGAAACAGTTTTGAAGAGATTTTACATGAATCTTGTAAAATAAAAAAGGTGTAATTTTATCAAAAATATACATGTAGAGTTAAAATTATTATTGAAATGTGCAGCAAAGAATAAGATTTTAATATGTTTTATTCTTTGTTTTTAAGTATCTCTAAAGGTAGTAAACCCAGACATTAAGCATAGTAGACATTCAAACACAGTAAAGACTTTTCAAATTTTGTCCCTGACACTAAATATATTTCTTACTGTAAAAAAAAAAACCTCTGGTTGTCAGGATGCATTTTCAAAACAATCAAAAGTTTCTCACTTCCCAGTCATCATATGCCTAAAGAATTCCACTTACTTATGAATCGGAAACGAGGTCCATTTCAATATGGATACCATCCCTCTTCCTGAAAGTAAGAAAAGAACCCTATATGAGCAAAGAAATGATGGTAAAAAAGTGATTATAAGAGCAATGGAAGATTAAAAATGAATGATAAAAAAGAGAGAGAAATCGCGTTAGAGATGACAAAAGGAAGGAAAATTAGAGGTGCTTCCACGCGAGTACCAATCGCTAATGTCATCTTTAATCCTAAAACCCCAAGAGGTAATGGGTGTTCTCTCTCGAAGGAAAAAAGAAGAAGAAATATATTAAATAAAAATTTTACTCCTTAGTATGATGAAAAAAAAGAATCACCTTTAGTGCATTTTCCTCTTTTATTTTCTCAAGATAAAAAAAAATAGATTTTAATAACAGAGGAAAAAAAAAGGAGGGAGCGTCGAAAATGTAATGGGACTGATTTCTTTGTTGCATCGAATAATAAAAGATGGGTGATTATCGTGCCAGTAATTTCCTTTTGTTTCTGTTTTGTTATTTCGATCTTTCGTTGAAGATGCGGTGAATAAAAATAGTTTGTATCGATGTAAGGTGTTGAGAGGATGTGTTTTGGTGTGACCTCATCAGTGTGCCTTGAGGCGGTGTTATGTTCGATGAGAGGTCAGGACATCTCCATTGTGTGTTACACATATCTGTTCGTTATGTGTTTCAACGCTTGATGTTTATATGAAATTGTATGAAATCAAGTACTTTTATAGATTCTTATGCATTTGTGAAATACCCTGGCTGTTAATTAAAATAATTTGCTACCGATTCTAAGACATTATGTAATTTTAAACATATTGCTATAAAGTTAAAAAAAAATTTTTTTTAACCAATGCTGAGGCTCTTGTTGTGAAGACATTCGTTTATAATACACCTCAGTTTTGAGGGCCATTTTATTATGGGGGCACCATACAGGTGGACCAGCATTACCCTCTATGGTGGGATGACATAAACGGAGGAATTTGCGACATAAACGACGCCGGGATTCGATCCGAGTACCTCAGCACCGAAAGCCAACGTGCTGTACCCCAAGACCGCCACAGGCCTTGTCTATATATATAAAACAGTTCCGTGACTGACTGACTGACTGACAGACAGACAGACAGACAGACAGACAGACAGACCAACAGATAGACAGATAACGCACAGACCAAACCGCTGGACCTAATGGGCTGAAATTTTGCATGGCAATTCTTCTTATAGTAAAAGGGTGCACTAAGAAAGATTTTTGAAAAATTCTTCTTTAAACAAAGCAAGTGCACTTACAAGTTAGAACTAACCCCTTTACCACATAGATGATGAGAGAAAAAGGCTTATTGTATGGGCTCATGAACATAATAAGCAAAGAAATCATTAATCTCATTACTTTGATACATCTCCAGTGATTTTTAAAAAAATTTAATAGAAAATCTGTAAAAAAACTGAGCAAGACTAGAATAAAAGGTATTACAATTAAATACCTTTTTATTTCTGCTTCACGCAAGAAATATAATAAAGCAGAACAAGTTTGTTTGCAAAATTTTTAAATCACCAGTATGTTTTCTACAATACGCACAAGCATCTATTCACTTCAAAATATTCGTATAACTACTACATTGAAAATATGTATGAAGTTGCAGAGCGAATGTACTAGACAACGTGTTCATCTCTCTAGAATGTGCAGACTTCTAACTTGAACAAATATGTGTTTAGAATGTCCAACTTGAAATATTCTTGTTACGTAGCAACTCCCCTTGAAATGAATCACTTGGTAAAAAGCTTTTTAGACGAGATTAAATTATAGGGATACGATGTACTCTGAAAGAAATGTGATCTTAGTAAAATGCAGCCTGTTTCCAGAGTGCGTGTCTCCCCACCCACACCACATTTTGCTCCGAGTTTGCCAGTTTATGCCAGAATCTGCTGTTTTGGCTCTCGAAAAGTGGTGTTTTTATTTACCAACAGCAAATAAACTTGGTAGGGCCTTCTTAAACGGTAATAAAATTACTCTAGGAAGTGTCTATTAGAGTGTAATAGTTCTGCATATGCTTCGGCAAGATGCAATGAATAAAGTTTGATACGAAAGTTACAAAACTCATAAACAAGGCTTATAGAATGGTAAATAATAAATCTAAAATTTCTGTGAGAAAATTTTGTAATTTATTTTATAAAAATCACTGTGAGAAAATTTTGTAATTTATTTTATAATTTTCATTTTATTTCTGATAAAATGCAGAAAGTAAAATATTGTTTGAACTTGTTTTTTGTTGTTTCTAATCCTCTGGCATCCGAATATAAATTCAGACGAGATCCATGAGGTTGTTGATTCGGGCAAAATCAAGGACGAGAAAAGTGTCTATTATGAGATCTTCTCTGGTAAGGCCCAGACACTCCAAAATGTGACTGTATTATGATGTTTGTACTTAAAAGTAAGGAAAGTAAGGAATAAAAACACAGTAATATTAAAACATGAAAAAATTTATAAGATTAACTTTTGTATCGCTAGATGCCTTTTGATCTCAGCTTCTGATTATTTATCATTCATAATAATATAGAGCTTGAAAGAAAGTGTAAAACAAAAGATTTTGACCAAAAAGTTATTTTTTTACGAATGTTATCTTATTTTACAAGCACTAATCGGCTTAATTTCTTGTACTGGACTTTTCATAATTTATTTCTCCAACAACTACATCTGGGAGATTAAAATTTCGATCGAGATAAAAGAAGGAAGGTGCCATTTAATATATTTTTGTAAAATTTGTAATTTTTCTCTTCCGTATATTTTTCTCCGATAGATATTTCTAATTACGTATTTTAAGCAAGGATTTCAGATTCAGGCGAATTAAAAGCCTTTAAAAAGAAATTTTCTTGAACAACATGTAATATTAATTAAAAATTATTTTGATTTTTGTGATTTTATTTCTAAACAAGAACATCCTAAATCTATGGTAAGTGCAATGGTTTACCACTCTTTTAATTGCCAGTTAAAAATTTCTTTTGTATATTTGATTCAAAGATAAAAAGATAAAAACATATAATGCACAGTAAAATATTCACTATATTAAATGAAAATTTTCTAAAATATTTAAAATTAGTTTTTCTCCTGTCTGAATGATATATTTAAGGAATAGAAATATTTTTAAGTTATTCAGGGTGATCGCTTTTGAACATAACTTCGACAAAAAACTACGAACGGTTTTGATTTTTTTAAAAAGAAGCTTTTTTTATTTATAATATCTGATTTATCTAGCACGCGCACTGGTTCTTTCAACTTGACTTTTTATTCGTAGCTTGTGCGAACAATTACAATAAACTGAAGTAAGAGAAAATAAACATTAAAATCTTTAAAGATAAGACTATTTAATGAAGAAAGCCATTCATTAGCGTATAATATCATGTCATTCAAACACAAAAAATTTTTGAAAAATATTTTTTGCATTGTTCCATTTGGGAAAATTCATCACTTTTTTAATGCAATTTTAATAGAAAATGTATTTAATTTAGAAGGAAGTTTCTCTCTTATTTATTTCAAAATTTAATTAATCAGGAACTTTTAATTTTTAAGAATTTGTTTATTTTAACAATCATTATGGTTAGGGATACGTAAATTTCGCAAAAAAATGCAATGCATAAAATTTCGCATTTATTCGCTAAAAAGAAATATAAATTCAAAATTTTCGTTTTTATTAAAAAAATTACAATTTTACTTTCTTGAATAGGTACGTATCAAAATTCTTAGTTAAAAGATAACATTGTAGTAGTCTCCACATTCTCTTCCTTAAGTCTTGTCTTCTGTCATTAATTACCATGTTGTACATACTAAAATATATCTCAGCATATACGCTGTTAACGAGACTATAGAGGCTTTGTATAGCTGCTTCTGCAAAGTTAAGGTAGCGGCATTTCGTTCCAATTAAAATCTGTATAACATCAACAGGAGTCTTTTGGTTGACTATTGTAAGAAGCTGAAATACCTTTGACTTTAGCGCTCAAGAGACGTTCTAAAATATACTAAATTTTTCAACAGAACTTGATGGTTGATTTTTACAGTTAGATTTTTAGGTTCGACTCCGGTACAGACAAACTGTCCGGGTGAAATTAAGATCAAATTCGAAGGAGAGTGAGATTTCTCAGTTAAAGACCGTGGATGATCTTAGTTAGGCAATTACGTTGATAAATTATTACTATTATTACCTAATTTCGCCTAAAAAGCCGTTTATCAACGAGTTTTTGCCGATCAGTAGTAAAAAAATAATTTTTGCATTTATTCGCTCATATCGGCAAATTTCGCATTTATTCGCACCTATTTCGTAAATACGAAAATTACGTATCCTTAATTATGGTACAATAATACGAAGTTTTAATATGAAAAGGTAAAAAAGAGAGAGAAAAAAGTCGACTAAACGTACGAAAGCTTTTTTTTAGTCTCACACAGTGATCACCTTTGAATGAGATACAAATAAAAAGTGAGAGAGTAATTTACAGTAGGGAATTATTTTTCATTTGAATTGTTACTTACAGTATCTCATTTATCTGTCATACACATTGCTCTCTATGTATATGTGTTACCGTGAAAGACCGAAATTGGAGAATGTCGACATTCACCGGTGAATGTCAACAAACACCAAATACGTCGGTGAAAGATCGAATATTTCATTACATTCTTGTACATTCGGAACCTCACCGGTGTATGTCGACAATCACAGATATGCTCTGGTGGAGGTCGAAAAGAGAGGAGCCGACAAAGAGGCGACTGGCTGTTTCCCGCCAAATCCTTTGTTCTGCTTGGAGTCAGTCAGTTTTGTCAGTCTTATGCAAGGTTTGATGATGAGAGCAACGTTTTCTTATTTTTTTTCCCGATACCCTAATTTATACAGAATGGATACTGCAGTGAATCGTGATTTTTTTCTTGAAAAGTTAAATGCATTAATTGCGGGTAAACGAGAAGACAATTGTTCTTATTTTTCTCAAGAAAAGTACTCTAAAATACTTTCTGAAGTGATTTCTGCTAAAACTAAGTGCAACACACCTTTGGATTACAGACGATTAAAACGTTTTGACGTTTTAAAAATTAATGATCAAGAGAAGTTAATTGTACCATTAAAACCAGGAGAAACGAATATACAGTATTATGTTACCAATGAGGAATTGTTCAGTATACTACATGAAACTCACACCAGAATAGGCCACGGAGGAAGAACACGTATGCTTAAAGAGTTGCAAAATAAATACAAAAATATTACATATGAAGTTGGAATGTTGTATTTAAATTTATGCAAACAGTGTCAAATGAAACACAGTGCACCTAAGAAAGGTATTGTTGTGAAACCAATGATCAGTTCTGAGTTAAACTCAAGATGTCAAGTTGATCTGATAGATCTGCAGTCAAACAGAGATGGCGAATATAAGTTCATAATGGTGTATCAAGATCATTTAACTAAGTTTGTCCAGCTACGACCTTTGAAAACTAAGAGGGCGTAAGAAGTAGCGTATCACGTTCTTCCAATATTTTTAACATTTGGTGCTCCAGCAATATTGCAGTCAGATAATGGTAGAGAATTCAGTAATCAAGACATATCCGAAATATGCGCTATGTGGAAAGATGTTAAGATAGTTCATGGAAAGCCTCGTCACAGTCAAACACAAGGCTCAGTTGAAAGGGCAAATCAGGATATATAGGATATGTTAAATGCATGGATGAACGATAACGATACAAATAAATGGTCAGATGGTTTGCCCTTTGTTCAATTTACCAAGAACACTACATACCACGAAGGAATATGCCCAAATCCGTATGAAGCCCTGTTTGGCGTTAAACCAAAAAGAGGCATAGCATCGTCATCTTTTCCTGGCAAACAAATTGCAAATATTGAAACCGAAGAACAGCTCGAAGAAACTGTTAATATTTTTCAAGAAAAATTGAGCATTGGCCATACCGAAAACCATATTCAAAAGGAAAATATTGAAGAGAAGCTGCAACCTACCATGTCTTCATGTCAAGCCCTGACTGAACAACCTGAGTTCATTTCTATAAAAAGAGCTGCCGCGAATCTTCTACTGCAAGCAACGAAAGTGTTACGAACCTCAAAAAGAAAATTTCCACCTGCTCAAATTCTGATACCATACGAATATAAATCCGTGGTGTCGACCGTGGTCGTACAGTTGTCCGAAATATGTTGGCGATTGTTATTGGAATAAAAGTCTCCGACTTTTATAAATTAGTAAACAAAAATGGTACCATATAGCAGCTTGATACCCGTAATCAGTTCGTAATTTGTAAAGAAAAGTTACTTTCCAGAAATGAGAATTCTTCTTAAGAAATGTCGCTGAGAGAAGCAGCTGCAGCTAATTCGAGAAATGGAGCGCAGTGCTATACACTCTGTCATTGCAAAAAGAGTGTTCCATGGAAAAATTTAGTTGTAAAAGAAAGGGACTCTTGTGCAATTCAAAATACTATAACAGTTCAAGTTTTTGCAATAAATAAGATTGTATACCGTCAATCACATAATTAAGCTTAGTATTGGTGTTATTTTCTTTTCTCATTTAGAATGTACTGTTCGTTTTAAGTTCAACAGTTTATTTACACGTGATGTTAGTTAAGCTTTCTCCAATTTTGACATACATCATAATATGTTTTAATAATAAAGTATGATTTAAAAAAGCAACAAAATTTGTTTTATTCAACATTCACCATCAGTGCATGGTGAATGTCGACATTCGCCGGTGTATGTGAGAAATAAGGATATTTAGCAAATATTTCGGACTTACACCAAGCGACTATGTGAATGTTGACATTCACCGGAGAATGTCGACATTCTCCAGATTTCGGTCTTTCAAGGTAACATATGTATTGGTCACTATGTATCGTTATGTACCAATGTGCATCAACAATAATATCTTTTAATCTGAAGATTATTTTTTCATTTGGTCCCTTATTTAGTCTTATTAGCTGATTATTCAATCCATGCATCGATAGCGAATTCAAGTTATTTAAGGAGAAAAATTAGCAATCTAATTTTCCTAATAAATAAAAAAAAATGTTGGTTGATGTTAAGAAATTGCTCCTATTCATATTCAACCTGGCAACCCTACTTTCTACGCTCAAGTATCTTTTCTCTTTTCCCTAAAAACACAGCCTACCGCTGATTGCAGGTTTGGATTTTGCTCGCGTAATAGGCCCACCTGGAGAGGTCTCTGGGGCCAGGACGCACGAAATTATTGTTTTAGCCTCCGAATGACTCACGCAAACCCAGGGATGCTTGCCGAGGGAAAGCGCTAATGTGCTGCGAAATCAATGATCCTTTCTAAAAACTATTACGTGGATTAACTTTAAATGTCGCCTATGGTTATGTAGAAATCTAACTGTTTGCGATGAGCACAATTCGGTTTAAGTCGAACTTAGACTGCAGTTACAATTTTCAGCCGCGTTTAAGAGGAGAGAGTGGGAAATGAACCCTTTTTCCCCATGTTAATTTTAATCCATTACTCTTTATTAGTGAAAGAAAAAATAACCACTTTAAATAAATTTCAAATATTTTTACAGGCACACTCAGATTTAACATTTTAACTAAAAATGATGTTCATTTTATCTTATTTTTAACATACTATATTTTTGCAAACTGGCCCTATTTGAAAATTAAATAAAGGGGCTTCTGAAAAAACTTACTAGTTGGTACCCGTCAAAACATGACGGCTAGATAGTCAATCAGTGCACTAATACACAAATTATACTCAACACATCATTGCCAAATGTTGAAAATCATAATAATGCGCAGAAGCAAATTAATGTGTTTAAGCGGCCTCGTGCTTAGTGAGTATCTAAAGCCAGATTTAACAATGTCACTGAGTATACGCAGAAAGCATTTTTTTAATTGTAAATTATCGCTAATTAAACAGCGCGAAATAGACAATTTCCATCAGGTTTAATCTTATATTTCACAAACATAATTATCACAAAAATATAAATGGCAGAGAGAAAGAGAGAGAGATCTAAAGAGACTCTTCGGAATAAACATGTTTATCATTAAAACATGTCACTGAGCAGGTGCAGAAACAGTGAGTTTCTAAAGCTAGAGTTAAACATGCCACTGAGCATGCACAGAAATAAATTTTTAATTGAAAATTATCACTAATCAAAAGAAATTGTGGTTTCAAAAACCATATTTGACAAATCTACAGATTACAATCTTTCGTTTAAGAATAAAATGAAGTAAATTGATGCAGTAGTTTTCTCTTACGGACTGCCCAAAAAGTTGTCTTAGCAAATTAAATATATAGATAACTGTCAGAAATATTACAATACGTTAAAATCAATAAACTAAAATTTTAAAGAGAGAAAAATTTTAAAAGTTGTCAAATAACTGATAAAAGGAAAAAATATTTTAAAATAAAATTTGAAAATCTATTTTAGGATTTTTTTCAACATTGTCTTTACGACAACACTAAAAGTAATATTTTTTTAATAGTTCAATAGTTCAATATTTTTTAACAGACATAATACATAGAAAAAAAATTTAGTGGAATAATATAATTTAAAAGCTGCCCGCACTGTAAAGTTGTTAATGTCAAGAGAATCCAAAACGTGAGCTTGGATTCGAATTCTGGCTAAGGCATAAACATTCAAGTTTTTTTTTCTCGTAGGGACCAATGATGGTAAATCTATAAGGGGCTCCAATAATAAAGCATCCTACAAAAATAGTGGTATGTATGAGCAAATGTTCTCGGGACAAGGCCCTATCGCTTTGGAAAACAAGAATACTTAAATTGCGTAATCTTTATTATGGACCTAATTTTTTTTTTTAATATGTCAGTATTTATTTTATTCACAACCCTCAGAAGGCTAATAATAAATTAAAATTGCCAAAAAAAAATCATGCTTAAAGTCCCATGTACTAAAGGAATTAGCTGCCTCGAAGCAGAAGCAATAGCTCCTGAAGTGTTTTGGAATTGTTGCATCTTTTTTGAGCGGTACTTTGATAATAGTTACTTATAGTTTTTCATTCGAGATTTTTTTTTTCTTATTCAGATTTTCTTATTCTGCAATAAAGGTTAATAAGTATAAAGGCATAAAAACCTGAAGCTTTGCTTTTTATAGTAATTAATTACGTTTCCAAAACTTTTTTTTATTTTGCAAACGATTTATTTCTTTAAATGACATAATTAATCTTTTAGGTAATATTTTAACTAATTTGATACCTATTGAATTCTCAAGAGTCTATGTAAGTTCCAACATGTACGCGATAATGTGAGATGTTTATAAAAGCTCAACCAAGGATTTTAGTCATATAGTGATTACTAAAATGTTTAATGAAATAAACATTTTTATTACAAAATTAGAGAAATTTGCAATTTTTCAGAAGTGATATATTCACTGTAAATGTTTCTCGTACTTTTACTGCCCTCCTGAGCATAAAAGACGTATCTCATTTTTTTTCCCATTTTTACGGTTTTAATTGTTTGTGAGCTACCTGACATTATTCCTAAGCCAGAAGGTCGTATCTTATTTAGAAAGAGTAGAAAATCATTAAAGAAATAAAATGTATCTAAAAGCTGTTGAAGTCCTAACGGGACTGGCCATATCTCAGTCTTTTTTTCTCAGAAAAAATAATTCGAGATACATCTTTCATGCTTAGGAGGGCAGCATAGCTCAACAAGTTTCCCATTTCCTGTCTTTTTATGTGTTTACTGTGTTTCTTAAGTTAACTGTGACATCGTTTCCAAGTTAGTTTCTTCACCGATATTACATTGTAAACCGGTGTACATCTGTTAAACAGTAACATGTCGATTTTCCTGTAAACCACGATCTTCGGTAAAATAACCTCATTCCTGTCGTCAGATACCTTTGAAAAAATTAAGTAAAAATGACTTCGTTTTCCCCCCCTCCATCGCCACTTCCTGATATTTTTTTATGATAGGGCGAGGAGTCCTCATATTTTGTCACGATTCATACCTGCCCTTTTGTAATGTTCTTCTTTCCGATGAAATATTCTTCAGATAAAAGAGCCTTGGTATGACAGGATTCAGTACCGTCTTCCGATGATGATTAAATTTCCCTAAAAATGTTCATCATCATCTATTCCCTCACCTCCATTTTTGGATTCATCAACCGTGATTACTTCCGCTAATACAATTACTAGCGTGTTTCATTTAATTTTTATTTGGGCACTTTTTTTATCTGTGCAATTAGCTACAGAACTAAGGATATATCAGAAATACGCGTTCACAGACACCTTTAACGATTATTCACATAAATTCCGAAAAGTGAATGTTTGAATTTCCTGCCATAAAAATTGAGATGACTTTGAATCAGAATCAGAACCATTTCATTAAAGGGGGCGTTTTAACGGTGTGGTTTTGTAACATCAGTGTATGTATCAAGAGTCCCCACGGGATATAAAATGCATTGTATCACCTTGATATATGTACCAGAGATAATACAAACAAGCAATTAAAAATTTTCAATCTGTACAAGGAGTTGGTGTAAGTTAAAAAAAATCTTTTTTCAGTGAATTAAGCTTTTTTATCAACTGAGGGAAATGATGAACTTCTTGGATGGATTATACTTAACAGTTTACATATGGAGTAACTTAGAATGTCTCACACTGATTGCGTTAAAATTATTTTTCATTTTATCACAAAACTTCTCTTAAGACATTCCAACAACAGTTCTTCCTAGCTACATCCCGAAATGCTACTTTACCCTACTTCTTATATATGTAGCATACCCGAAATGAACACTACAAATTCAGATTACGACATCTAGCTTAGAATCTTCTCAACAAAGTCACATCCTGACACCAATGGAATAACATGTCTTATGCGGCATTTCAATTAGTTCAAGAATGCACGACAAATACAATCGAAATGTTTTGGATTTATTTTGATAGGCAAAATTTTGTTTCGTAAAATATTAATAAATGTAATTTTTACTCCGGTATATCTTATGGTATAACATCTTTCAAAAAAGATTTTTGGCTTCTTATCAGACGTTAATGAAGCAAACTTTATTTAACAAACATTCTTTCTAGATTCTTTCTCAAATTTTGGGTACACATAAAAGCCAACTGAATTATTTTTTGTTGGCTGTGATATAAAGTTTTTTTTTTTTTTTTTTTTTGGGGGGGGGGCTTTTAAAATATTGAAATTCACCTACTAAATGGCTATTTTACAATACAATTCCTTAACGTGCCACAATAGTTTGTACATCTAAAGAGAGTTAGTATTAGTAAAGGCCACCTGGGGAAACCAGAGATCAAACCTGGGTCTCGTAACCTCGAAACTGGTGATCTACTAACTGAAGCCTTCTGGTGATCTAAGGAACTCCCAATATTCTTTTAATTCCATTCCGAAAAAAACTTTATGCTTTATTAATGAATTTGATTAATATTTATTGCAAATCAGTCTCTAAACTGAATCACTAAACTGAAAACAACAACTTTTCATTCAAAAACAAAATCTAGATTATCTTTCTTCAACTTGCATTGCTTTGTAGACTATAACTTCTGAAGTTCGGTTGGTTATTCAGAAAAGGGGAAGGTCATCTTTTAAATTCACACCGCAGCTCGATCATCACCATA
Organism: Dolomedes plantarius; assembly: GCA_907164885.2. Classification (NCBI taxonomy): domain Eukaryota; kingdom Metazoa; phylum Arthropoda; class Arachnida; order Araneae; family Dolomedidae; genus Dolomedes; species Dolomedes plantarius. Next base: position 45,828,804 of record OU015500.1, read on the forward strand.
TTCGGAGAGGGGGATGGGGGTTGGAATCTATTAACCGTACCTCAGCAATTGAATTCTGTCAACACACGGGAGGGGTTTGAACTGGCGTAGAGCAGCAGTCTGTGTTTAGAAGGGGTTCTCTTCTCTACCCTCTTATTAAGCGACCAGTCTCATGTGTCTAATCAATGGCTCATGACAAGGGGTTCTCACTCGCCCCCTTCTGGAACAGGGTTACCTCCGACCTAAACGGTTGTTACAAGTTTCAGTGAAAGCGATTGGCGATAAATTGTTACGGCGTAAAATTTGAGGTGTTAGTCGGGAATTTCTTGAAACTGTTTTTGATGTAAAATTGACATTTTCTCCGCTTATATTTAGACCTTTAGTTCGAATTTAAAATTTAATTTTGAAATACTGCTAAGGATATCTGAGATATCAGATTATCTTCCAACAATTAAAACAAAATCAACAAGAATTTTCCTTAAGGTATCCGACTACGCTCGGAGCCCTTTTTTTTTTTTTTTTGAAAAACTGTACTTGAGAAAATTTCTACCTTATTTTTCGAAGGAATATAACACCAAAACTCGAAAATGACGAAAAAATAGACATTAACTATGCAAATTTTTTCAAAATTGAGGAAATTGGGTCAAAATTTAGCAATTTTTTACAAAAACGGCTCTAGCTCTAAAAAAAAAAATATTATGCATATAACATTAACTTTTTTGTCATATGTACGTAAGTACCTTCTAAGTGTATGTACGTAAGTACCTACAAGCTAATCGATATCTCAAAATCTAAAAAAATACAGGTCATTATATGCAATTACATGTAAAATTTCAGTAATTTTCCATGAGATTTTTTATATAAGCAGCTATAAATCAACAAATAATATACCTAGAACCCAATCTGTAGTTCGTTACATTCTTAGTATTATGAAAAACATACGTGAAAAATTCCATAGACATATCTTGGTTAGATTTTGAGTTATCACAAGAGTCGTTTACATTTTTGATGAAGAACAAGTTCTTCAGAAAACACGATTAAAGTTTTCAAGTTGTATTGAAATTCATAGCTGCTGCTGATCTTAAAATCGCTCTAATTTCATTTCTAAGGATCGTATCGAAAAAATAAAAGCAGATTTAGAAACGTAAATTTGCAATCTTTAAAACAAAGGAATAAAAACAATTTCGGAATTTTCGACAAAATCGATGTTTTAAACGTAGTCGGATCCCTTAATTAAAAGAATTTTAACAATAATTTTTTTTCATTACCCATTAAATTTTTTAAATAATTCAGCAAAGCACAGGCATGAAACGTAAAAATTTGAAAAAATCTCGTTATTACGAAGAAGTTATCCTTTTACATATTTTCAATTTAGGTATTAGTAAGTTCTTTTTAAACACCATTTTCGATCAAGATATCAATCTTTTGGTTTTATAATAATATTTAAGACCCATGCTTTTTATCTTTTACTCTTTTTTGAAATTTTCTTCGATTTGCATTAAAGTCATAGGAATAGATTACTTTAATGTTATTTCACAGTTCTCAGATTATTAAAATAAAATTTTTTTTAAATTTCTCTCAAATGCCGGGAAACGCCATTTTACCTTGGAGAATACAGTACAAAAAATATAACTGTGACTGACACATAAATGAAGTTTTAGTTGACTTAGCAAAAACGGTTAGGTACGCTTTCTATGCAAAAACATACGAAAAAATTCAAAAGGTTACAGGGCATGATTAAACGAATTAAATTATTTTTTTTTCGAATTTATTAATTTTCTGGACTGTATTACACAAATGAATTTAGTAAAATAATTCCTTATGTTCATGATCTTTGAATCTTGGAATGCTCTTTATACCTTAAAAAAGGCATGTTTCTACACCAAAAATCCCATTTAGGTACGGAAACCATTTGATAAACTATGGTCCCTACCAACAATCTATATTTATTTACTTCGTCCTTGAATATGTTTTTTATTTAACCATTTCATCACGAACATCCAGTTAGATAATGAAATGAGATTGAGTGCTTTTAAAATCTTAACAGTTACTTTTTAATGTAGGATTACGTTCCTCTATAACGGAAAGCAAAATTTCAGATGTCCTCCGTTGCGAGTTATAATTTTGGCAGCACGCCAAATCCAGTCTGTATCGCTTGGGCAAGCAGTAAACAGTTAAACAAAAAAGTACCAAAATGCTGCAAAATTTTGGCATGCATATATATATATATATATATATATATATATATATATATATATATATATATATATATATATATATATATATATATATATATATATATATATACATACATATATATAGATACATATATACATAACACATACATACATATATGCATACAAAAGAGGTATAGCAACGATAAGTAATCCTACGTTAATAACCCGCGGTAGTTTCGTTAGAAGAGACTACTTGAATTTTTTTTTTTGCAGTATCTACCAACAATTTTTAAATTGAATATATAAAAATTCTATTACTATATTTTTCAATTTTAGGAAATCAAAATTTTATTATATGTTATAGGATTTGTTTAAGGGGGAAGAAGTTTCGAAAAGAAAAAGAAAAAAGCTAATTAAGATCGGCACAAAAAATAAAAAGCTCTAGGTAAAAATAAGATTGAGTAGTTTCAGTATTTTTTCTTTACAAATCTCAAACGATTGTAGAACTGTAAACTGTCCAAACAGTAAGTATTCTTTTGAGATTTTTAAAAAAACGGGTTGTCAACTTGTAACTTATTTTAATTACCTTTTGAAAAGTTTTCTCGACCTAGATCTTGAAGCGGACCTCCTGATGACCAGATAAGATGGATAAGCATGATTTAATCTGTTTTTTTTTCTAGATAGGATATATTATTGGATTAATGCGTGACACTAATCTCCTTGACTACCGGAATTCCGTAAATGGAGGTTATATAGTTGAAAATTGAAAGTTTGAGACGATAGACTTAAGAGAAAATGAGTTTGTTTCAATAGGGAATCAAAAATTGAACCTTATATGGTTAGAAAAGTCTGAGCCGTTAAATTCTAAAGAAAGTATGTTAATTACCGCTGTAACACATTATCTGATACACACACACACAGTAATACATATAGCAAGTTAGGTGAAATAAATTATGAACTCTAATAAAATTAAAAAGAAATAACAGGAAGAAATAATAATTAGAAGTAAATTAAATTTAAAAACTATATTGCCGGAACAACAGTCCGAATGTGGACCAAGGCTGGCCGGTGCCCATCTCCACTTTCTTGTGGCGTCATACAGGAAATCGCGGTCAGGTGGTCAACCTGACGCGGGACCCCCAGAGTTTAATTTCCAAGCATGCTTGATCCTCATTTTATCAACCCACTCAAGGGATGAAAGACTGAGTCGACCTTTCCCAGTAGCAGGATCGAACCCTGGACCTGTGCTGTGGCAGCTTAAAGCTTTTAACCACTACTCCACCTGGCGTCGGAAATAAAATACTAATAATAATAAGTTAATAATGATGAATAATATCAGTCAATTATTTAACAACTAACTCTAAGAAGATGCATCTAAAAGCACCGTCACTCGGTTAGGGAACCTTACTCCTCCAAAAAGACATTCTAACTTCAGACAGTAAAATCCAATGAAACTGTGTTAAGAGACCAAGGGGAATCGGTAACTGCAATAGAAGTTAAAAGTAGAATTTTTTTAAAAATTGCAAATCCTACATAAAGTTCATCAGCTAGCGGCAGTACTCGGAAATAAACATTGCAAGGTAACGAGAGAAGGTCTGAGACAGTAAATACTGTAGAAAATGTGTCAACCAACAATAGGATTCGCTAACTGATCTTGATATGGTTAGAAAGAGAATGCGATTTTAGATATTCATTAGGGGGGGGGGGGGAGTCATCAAATTCTTCAGAGAGTCAGATGAGTACCTACACGATTTTGATATAAAAGATTTGCGATTGTAAACTCTAGAGAGTATTATCCATTATTGGAACTACTAAATAAAATAATTTCCCACTGTTAGAAGAGGTGTGCGGGTGTTGACACTCTTCAAAAAATGTTTGTGATGACAACTGGAAAGACAGTGACCAAAAAAACTTTGTACAAAAAATATTGTAAATGATAACACTAACGAGTAGAATGGTAATTTTTTTTATTAAAGTAACTTTTTAACAGTTAGTTTTTTTAAAGATTAAAACTTTGAAAGATATTTTAATTCATAACTTTTTTTTTGCTTCTAAACTGGTTCTGTCTCTTTTAATCTCAGTTGCTGCAACGTTGCTTTTCTTCATAATTCTAGGATTGTTCAGTCTTGAAGCACGATGGCGTTTAAGAAACTCGAGTTTTATCCTCGGTCCTGGCAGATGACCGTTATAATGGAACCCGACCACTGAAAAAGAACAACATTGGATATTTATTAAATCATAAGACAAAAATTTATCATAATAATCAGTAATCACGATTAAATAAATTAAAAATAAATAGTACATTACAACATCCTGCCCATTCTTCTTAGTAAAGAAGGTGATATATAGTTCATCATATGTATGTTATAGTGTATATAAGGGATAAATAAGTTTTTCTGGTTGCATTGTACTGGTGTTTTAATGATGAAGTTAATATGTTGTATTGCTTTTTATTATTTGATAATGTTCTAGGCTTCTATGCTTCGAATAGCCAATTCTTGGTAAAATGGTACTTCACAATGATTCATGATTTTTTTTTATTATTATTATTTTTTTTTTGTGTGTGTGTGTGTGTGTGTGTGTGAATTTTGGAAATTTTACGCCCACATCAGTGTTAGGAAGCCCCTATCCCGAGTTGTGCCTATAGTCAAGAAATTTCTAAATCGGGCTCTGCATCGAAGAAAAAAGACCCACGTTCGACACAATTTTTAGCTGACAGCCTTTACACGGCATGAAGGAGAAATATAAAATTTGTCCACTATGGAGAATAACATGGTATTCAAATTAATTAATAACGACACCGATCCAAAGCTAAAACTTATTCTCTATGAATAAATATAAGCTGCACTCTTGCAAAAAAATGTACCATGCCTGTCAAAAATATATTGCAAACGAATTTTTAACATGCCTAAGCTGTTTTTCCCCTCTATTCTCGCCAACCCACGATAAAAAGTCGCCAAAGGAGTGCTATCACGTCGCTCCATATCCAAATCAGATTTCCGTGAAATGTACACAAAGTGGTGTCGCGTGCTCATGGTTCACCCCCCGCACGTGTTCGTGTTCACACACGGTCGCGCACCCCCTACTTTTAGGAGGCCGTCCCCAACATTCACTTAGCGCCCACTCCCAGAAAATTACACCAGGCAGTTTGATTCGCAGTGATTCCGCCTCTAATTGCGATACGCAGTGATAGCTACCATGTGCGCGATGCATATAGGACGCGGAGTTTGTTTAACGCGCTAAGCGATGACGCGGGATGCAATACATTGTATATTACTCGAATATTACGAGGGAGAAACACAAACATACATTGTTTACATCATGCATTATATGAACATGTTTAATCGTATGAATTAGCGGGGTTTGTGTAATACAAGGCCTAGATGCAAATGACATTTCTGACAACTGCTAGGCCTTTCCCTTCTGGGACAAAAACTATTGGGGTTATATATTTAAGCCCCACTGTGCGCGTATTTAGAAGATTTCTTTCTACTTAAAGTCTGTTGCGCTAATTACGACATGACCTAAAAATGTAAAGCCTCTTTTTCAGAAAAAACTCTCAGATTTTCCACGTGAAAGCTTCGGGGGATTTTTATAATGGTATTTTTATACAACCGGTTAGCAAATGCATATTTAAAATTTTTTTAAAAGTAGGTATGATAATAGATCTACTATTAATGTGGGAGATATTTAAGAATCGGTTGAAAAAAATGAATTAATTTTTTTCCCTTTTATAATAAGAGATACGAGATTTGCGTAGTGTCTGTAAAAAATAACTAGTAAAATTAAAAAAAAACTATGGCTTCTTTATTAAAAAAAATCACTCTATGGTACGAAAAAGGAGGCATTTGCCAATGTTGCGAAGAATAGAATTCAAAAAGGGACATTTCCTGCCAAAATTAAAAATTTAAAAGACTATTCATTTCTAATTCCTTATTCAAAATTACTTTTCATGCACACACACACATACAAAAGGCATTTTTTTACTATGTGAGGAATAGAATTTGAAAAACTGCATGCTCCTTATTCAATGTTTTCTTCAGATTTAGGGGAAAAAAACAACTAGCCAACGTTGTTGGAAGCAGAATTAGAAAAATGAGAGTTCTCGCAAAATTCCTTAAATTTAAAAAACTGCGGACTATTTATTTAAAATTTTCTTTCAGATACGAAAAAAAATTGCTAGCGCTATGAGGAATAAAGTTTGAAAAATGAGAGTTCTTTAAAAATTGTTTAACTCTGTAAAACTACATACTTCTTACTTAATTAACTACCTTTACATGGAAAAAATTCATTTGCTAACGTTGTACGGAAAACGATTTGAAAAACGAGGGTTTGTTACAAAGCTGGGGTGATTCGGTTGGAAAATAACAGGTCTGGAGATCAAGAAATCAAGGATCAATCTCCAGATCACGCAGATGGCCATTTCAAAGGATCCCAGTCGTCAGCAAGGTGGGTGTTCGTTAAACATAAGACAAAAAATTACGGTGAGAAAAATTCATTATCATCGAAAATTTTTAAATAAATCAATTTAAAACCCACTATCATTAGAAAGTAAAGAAGAATATGTGAGGATTGAAATTCTATAAATGAAACACCTCTTCACATCGCCTGGAATGTTCAGTAATTACAATGTCAGCCCTGAGGTTAGGCTCAATTTGTGGTCATGGAAGGAGCTTGGTGTATCACTAGAGAAATTCCTACAGATCAACATATTCGTTACTACTGAAATTTGTATGTAATATTTTTGCCAGTCCAGCAAAAATAATGAAATTTTCTAAAAAATGAAATGGAAAATAGGAAAATAATGAAAGCAAAAATGCAAACCAAAAGTAATAAATAATGAAACAATGAAGCAAATTAAATGAATTTTCCTCAGAGTATAAACGACTATGTTAGATGTTCATACATTAAATGACTAAGTTCTTCTGTGGTAGCGAACGGATTAACATGGAAAATGAAGTTCCGTCAAAAGCAATGTCTTAAGGTGTAGGTAAGTAATCCGTGTTAAAAATTGCAAACTTTTAAACATCATCTCGGGTGAATCATAAAACTACCCATTTCGACCGAATAAACCTATCATAATATGATTCGACAATTATTAAAGAATTATGATTAAGACTTATTTAAATTTTTCTCATTAATTTTGTTATTTCTTTTTTACTCTTAACTTCCGATTTACTTGAAATACTGAGTAAATTTAAAGATGTGCGTTTTACAGATATTGAACCACAATGCTCAGTATTTCAATTAGTTAATTAGTCTATCTGTATAAATAATATTAATAATTATATCATTATATATTTTGTGATAGCAATTAAAACATTTTATATTTGTTGTTCCAATCATATACTTTTATAAGACATTTAAAAGTATAAATCTGTTGGTTTTATTATAAGTATAGTTATATAGTATTCAAAATAAATATTTTATATACTATTACACATCTTTTTGGTTATAAAGTATAAAATTTTATACTTTGATATAAATTGCAATCACAAACAATTTTAGAATATTCTCTTGTAAGTCAGAAATCCATGAGCCACAGGCTCTTTAAAATACAGGATATTTTGAAAAAACATTAGAAGTCCTTCTATTTGTAAAAATTAAAAATTTTCTTTTTTTGAGTAGATATATCTCATATATATACGCTTAGAATGTAGTAAAAATTATTGTGGATTTTTCCATTTTGGTGTAATAATGAACTATAAGCAATTATTACATATTTTTGTTTGAATTCGTAAATTTTTTTATTTTTAACGTATATTTGCTTGTAAGAATGAGCATTGTGATGCCAACAAGAAGTCAAAAAAACAGAAAATTTACCTTTAGCCATTTAGAATTTTTTAATCGTAGATTGTTCAACAACTTTCTTTTTTATTCTTATCCTAAAAAATTTACTATATTGTTAATGTTTTATGTGCATCCCATTTTTTGCTTATTATGAAGGTTATGTAAAAAAGCCAATTGTTCTCTTTTTTAAAAAGAAATTCTGTTTTCTTTTAATAGTTTCAGAAATTCCCAATTGTTTCATGCAGATTTTATAGAAACTTGGATCTGATAACTTTTGCCAAAAGTAATTCTGCACTTGATCTTGATGGAACAGACCAACTAAAACTTATACAAATGCATTTGATGTTTTGGAAGCTAATGTTGAAGAAATGAAAACACAAGGTAGGAAATAAATGAGGGGAGAGAAGGAAACACACATATGTTCAGAGGAACCAAATATTTTAGCGTTTGATGTATCGCTGAGTTTTATTAAAAGTTCTAATAGGTTAAGTTTTAAAGTTTTAATAGTGGACACTTTCTATATTTACGCTAGATTATATTGCAACTGCACTGAAGATTATATCATAGAAGTCGAGATATGACAGCTATAAAAAGAAGTTGCAGCTCTATTTGAAATATATGCCCACGACATTTTCATTTCAATAATTAATTCTTTCCTTTTGACTAGAGAAGAATATGAAGAGTACTAATTTATTTACCCCTAAATGAAATTACTCATCAATTTTATGCATTTCAGTGCAGTATGCTCCATAACTTTAATTGATTACAACTGCGACTTAAATTGACCAAACAAAAGTTGCTTAAATTTTTTTATTGTATCTCTTTACTGCTGAAGTGGCTTAAGATTGTTGCTGAGGAAATTACCATATAAGTGGAAATTACAATTCATAAGCCTTCATAGTGTTATACCGAAAGTAATATTCCTGAAGAGGACAATTTCTCTTTTTGTGCTCTTGTTTTATTACTTATACTCATTTTTCGAGAAAGTGAAATATTTGACATGAACAAAATCTGGGTGACCTCAGTTATGAATGACCACCAGCAAGTGAGTTATGCTGGTCATTTGATCTTCACGCCAAGCAGTATATCATGTCAACGAATGCTTAATTCATTCCACTGAAATGAAGCAGGTAACGCATTCTCTATGAACAATTTCTCTCTGCAAGGAAATTTAGTCCCTAAATCACAATCTATTACTATGTTATATGATAAATCACTGAAGAGAGTTAAGTGAAAATCTATGCATATAAATCAATAATATATACATTGTGGTGCAAATAAATGGATGCACACCGTTTGTAAAACATGACTATTAAAATTCATCTCGAGAGACAAAAACAAAAAAATGAAACTATGCTCAATCGTTATAATCAATAATATTCTGCTGAAAGTTTGATATCATTTTTAACTGTCAAAAAAATTATGAAGAAAGACAACTAAAAGGGATTATGGAAGCAAAAATATGCTATAGAGATTAGGACATCAATAACCTTAATTGTAAAATACTTGTTAATATTTGTTTACTGCTCGTTGAATCTTAAGTCAAATGATAAGAATCTATATAAATATCTAAATGATCTGCCCCAGTCCGCTCTAAAATACTTATGCCTTAAATATTTCTTATTTCTATTTTTATGACATGTAATAAAGTATTTATAAGTTCGACTAAATTAAATAAACAATACTATTGCACAGTGAGGTTCTGCAGGTATTTAAACTGAGATATGCCACTAAAAGGCAGCAGGTGGGAGATACTCAATCTACTTTGCAAAATAGATATATAAATATATAAATCTTCGGCTAAAGTAGTTACTTTGTCTCATACAGAGAACCAGTCACTACTACGAGTCCAGTAACCTGTACGTTTTATAGTCCTTCCCCAGTGAATCAGAGGAGTGTTAATGTACGAGTGCATGGTGAGGGAGAGGGTATCTTGCTACTGTGACCCTTTTTCATTTATATTCTAGCAGTTTTAATGTACGATTTGTGTCCCTTTTTCATTTATGTTCTAGCAGTTTTAATGAGTGATCTATGTTGACCGTCTTCTCACGTTAAAAGGTGAGAGTACATTTTCCGATTGTGAACTCAGTTCCGTTCCACTGTTTGTTCCATCTTTCATAAAGTGTAGAAGTAAGACTTTCGTCCTTGTCACTAGTGCTCTGTTGTAAACGCTTTTGGGGATCACTAAGGTAGTAGTGTGACCGATATTAGAATCTTCTTCGATGGCGTAGAAGACTGATGGGTAACTACACTTCCTAATGGGCTCCTCATAATTCAGTCTTTTTAAGTTATGCAGGACAGGTCGCTGCAATACAAAATATTTTAAAGTTCAAATACGTGTCTAAATTGTGATAAAACGATCAGATTCGTTTAGTTCACCAAAAGCAAATAATTTAAGATAGCTGCTTAAATCAAAATTAAATTACAGACCTTAAAACTATTAGAGGTCTGTGAAAATAATGAAAAAATCGAATTTAAAGGATTTCATTTATTTATTTACCTTAATAAATACTAATATGATCACTAAAATAAGTAGCCGCAAGTTTCCGAAGCTTTATCACTTATTTTATGAGACTGAAATATGTATAATTTGTTCATACTTATACATAAGTAGCAGAATATGCAGTGCGTTAGTAAACTATCTTAACATGAACAGAATTACAAAGAGTAAAAAAGGAGGACATTTTTTATAGAAATTTAATATAAAAAAAGTTTTGATGAGTCAAAACTTAGAGAAAAAGGTATTAATTGCTTCAGTTGCCTCTTTATGGACTCTAACATTATATTTAACATAAAAAGCAGGCCCATAAGAATGTTTAATGAATTATCATTTGTCGAAGGCAAATTATAGTTATTTTAGTGATGCGTTAGCGAACTGGTAATGAAGTAGTGGTTAAAAAATATCATTTCATGGCCAGTGGAAATGAAAACAACCATCCTCGAGGGAATTTCCAAAAATAGCAGAAATGATCGCTAGTGCTATTTTTATATATTTATAGTTTCTTGCAAGGCCTTCATAAGTCCTCCGTGCATCAGGAGGATCAAACAACAAGTCTTTGATTTCCGCTATAGAGCTGATTTTCAAAAAGGGTTGCAAGAAGTGCATCAATAGTTTTATGTATCAACAATTGCAGTGATTGCGTTGAAAAGGGCTGAATAAGTAAGATTCCCGAAGGAAAAAAATTAACCGAGTATCTGAATCATTCCGTGAATGGACTTTTGAATCACTAGGTACTTAATTTAAAAGTTTTTATCTTAAATTAAGTACCTAGCAAATATAAAAATGGGGTAATATAAAAATGTTCTTTGTCATACTCCCTAATATACCTGACAGGACCCGACATAGCTACTATGGCCTTCCAGGTTTAGTTTTCCTATTTCTGGGGAACACACCGAGGCATATGCTCCGCGCACGAGTCCTAGCAAGATGGCTACCCCGGACCCACTGACTGTCATACTCTCAAATGTTTGCTTGTTATGTAAGTATGTGGATAGATAATTTTTTGCAACTAATGACATAAAGTTTCATTATTTATTTCATACGTTCATTGATAAAAAGGATAAGTTTTAAAACCTAAAACATATGATTCTAATATCTAGTTACTATGCAGACAACATAATTTATGTTGCACCTAGGAGTTATTACTTTGATAGTGCTCCTGAGCTGCCAGACAAATATAAGATATAAAGCTGAGCTTTAGAAACTCATTCCCGAAATAAGTTAAACATATATGAAGATTCGAAAATCTAATTATTGTCAATATTCACCAAGAACCATTAAATATTGTTAAGTACCTATTTTCACTACTTACTCACACAAATGGAGTTGCACTTTATATGTACTTTAGTTTTCAGGAAACTAGATGGACAAAAATGCATCAAATGAAATAACTGATAATAATTGTTGATCAAAGAGTGACAGTATGAAGCAGTGGTGCACCCAGGATTTAATCCTGGGGGGGGGGGCGGCGAGTTGAACGGATAAAAATATTTATAATGCAAATTCAATATTCATAATGCAATTTTTATTTCTTTGGAGGAGGGGGGGCAGGGCCCTTTGGTCCAACCCCTGGATGCGCCACTGGTATGAAATATCTACTTTTCAAGATGGGATTCAATATAAATGCTCCCTCCGAGTACCCGGAAGGATTACAATCAAACCCTTGATACATACCCTTGATACATTACAATCCAAAACCTTTTCAATGAATAGTTGCAATTTTCCCTGACTCGTAGTCTCTAGTTTTGTACATATCATTTTAATCTCTAAAAACCAGATAAGCTTGAAAGCAGTTATCTCGTCAGTATTCACTAACCGTACTCAACAACCCCAGTTAAGAACGGCATAGCCAAATTACTATGAACTCACGAACTTAACTTCGCAAACTGTGTGAATCCACATAGTTTCTTATAAAAGTTTTGAAAAGCGGAAAGCACTGCCTGAGCTAATACATTGTATATTAACTATTCACTTGCTAAATAAATAACCCCTTTTAGGTTCGACATGTTTCTAGTTGGTGTCCACAAGCTTTTTCACGTAAACTACTTGTTCTCGTCTACTTAACTAGGGAGAATGGAACAGAGCAAGTTTGCTGAGAGGCGAATAACTGGCATCAGGTTTTGAACTTAAAAGTACAGTGTTGGTACAAGCTTTTCAAAGTTGACTTCAAGTGGAACCTTATTGGAATACACGGAAAGTATCACATGCGATGGCTATATATTCGAAGAATTAGAGCATTCCTTTTTGACGGATAAGTACCTATCCTTTCCAATCATAGATTGGTCACATGGAAGATTAGGTGGATTTTATTTGCAAATGTTCCTTCTGAATGCCTATTTTCATGGGGGAAATATTTTGTGACTCCTCCTTTCTACCTCTTCTGCGAGTATCGTGGGGCTGAGCATGAACTATCTTCTTGAGTGCTTTGATTCAAAGATTTCAAACAATCCCGAACTATTTCTGAAATACTTTCTTTCTCACTTTTTTCTATGTAAATCGTGTAGCTTGAAATTCCTTCCGAAGACTTGTTATGTAGATAAGTATATACGTTAAATCCACAACAAAGCATTGGCAATGCAGTTAGTTTCGGAAGCTTTGATCTTCTTTTTCGAGAGATAAGAAGTTTGTTGATAATTGTCCTCTGAAATATTTCAGTATAAATATTCCAGACGGCAATCAACTACATATGCAATATATATTTTTTAAAAGGGGAAATCCTGAAAACTTCACATGCACGTATGGAGACACCGAGACTGACATCAAACTGTCCTCAATGGCTAGGATGGGCTGTATATTAACACTTCTTTCAAAAGGTCAAAAAAGCAATTACTTATACGGCAGGTTGTAAACTAAAATGCAATACTAGATGAGGGAATAGAGGTAGCCACATTATGAAATAAAACAAAAGATAGAGAAAAATGATAAATCTAAATAAAAAAAGTACAAGAAGAAAACAAAACAAACTTTAAAAAAATATCCGGAATACCCTGTTAAACAAATTAATTTTTATTTCTTTAATGCATTTCTTAATTGATTGCTACAACAAAGATTAGTGTTAAGAGTAAAAACATTAACTAAGAAACAACTATCTTTCGAATTAACTAACTAAGTAAGAATTCTAACTTCTAACTAACTAAGAATCAACTGTCTTTATTAGGTCTCTACTAGAGTTTACAATTAAAATTTTATTTGCAACCTAAGAGAGAAATTTAGATAGTATTTCCAAGACAAACACAACCTAAATCAATTAAAATCAGACACGCCATGACTCTCAATTGTCTTGGTCTTTTGGATAAGTTACAGTCATCGTGATTTGACGTTAAGGATAGATTGCTCACCTAGGACTGGGTATAGGCTAGTGGACGTTCGCCTTAATAGGGAGCTCATGATAAAGGAGGGGGGTGGGTGGATGTGCAGGACTTTTTCTAATTTTGTTCTCATTTTTAGACAAAATAAGAACAGGGTAAATTACTAACGAGTGCATTCTGAAGAATATATTGGGCTGTGACTAAAGGCCTAAAGTTTGACATTCTTAGTGCTACAGAATGAGAAATTTAAGGGGCCATATAGAGAGCTGTATCGGAGATCAAAACCAAACTCTCTACACATGCAATCTTAGATAAAACCCTGAATAATACTAGTTAGCAAGTTATAAGAAGTAAAATAAAACACCTTTGCTAAAATGTTCCATAAAATTCTTAAATTTCCTCATCTGAAACTGAGAAAGAGGCTTTCATGGCCTTCTAACGGTCTCTGAGAGATAAGTGGCATAAAATCATAACATGACTATACTTAGATCAGCCTTAAAATTTACAACAAAATCCAAATATTTAATAGCTGAGTCGAAACCACTATGAAAAAAGATTTAATTAATAGCTAACAAGATTTACTTTATCATATAAGACATTTTAAGGATTGTGGTTCGGGCTATCAACTCCTGTTTCAAATCTTAAGGGCACTATAGCATCGATGGATATTCAGCATATACAGTAAGAATGGAATAGCCTGTGGAATAAAGCGAGACATATCCTATAGAAATTTTTAGAATCATCAATATTTAAATGATTAATTATAACTATATTACTTCGATTTAACTGGAGGCGCGGTGGTGCAGTTGGCAAAGGCAGCAAGCCAGTGATCTAAATGTCTCTGGTTCGATGCATGTCGCTGGAAAATCCCCCGCCGTGTTCACTGATGGTGGCCGGGGCATGTAAAATAGGTCGTGGTTGAAATGTCCTCCAAGTTCTCAAATTTATCTCTGGAGGTGCGGGGTCAATGTTCCGGTCTCGTCACTTGACTCAATTCAAAATTACGGGATGGACTAGCATTACGTCCCATAGGGATGTAATGCTAGTCCATCTATATGGTGCTCCCAGAAAAGTGGCTTGTAAAACCGCGGTGTCATATGGCGGTAAGGATAATGTCCAATAAACCATCTGCCTCACTTGAAAAAAAATTCCTTTTAACAGTTATGAGATTTTGCAGGAATGCATGAAAATTTTCCCTCTTATCTTTTCAAGTTTGCCTCTTAAAAGGCAAATTTTTAAATCTAACATCTTAATATCATTTTCAAAAAAATATAGATGTGAATATAAAACTCTAGTAATTTAAAAACACCTTCTCTCAATGTGTTTAGATACATTAAAGTATTAGGTTTTTAAAGAATAATTTTCTGCTAATTTCATTATCACATCTGAGACTGCCTGATCATTCAGTTTTTGCTAACACCATACTTCGATTACATGCTATGAGATTCTAGCTGGATCACTGTGTTTGCCAAATGTCCAGTCATCTTTGGCATAGGATATTTCAAAGCTAACAATCAATTTGTCTCTGTAAAGTATCTCGGGTATCTTTGTCCTTCAGTAATGGGCTAGTAATGGCATCAAAAAAGGATATGTTTGCCCAACCACAGCATTACACCTGCCGTTTTCCCATCATGTTGGAGAGGGTATTTCCCCCCTCTCGTTTCCTTTATAGAGTAAAATATAGGTGTTGAAAAAGAATATAACTTAAACGATACAAAAAAATTTAATTGGTAAAAGGCGTCATACAGGGGAGAAAATGTAAAGGACATATGATTAGGGATAAGTAATTTTCGTACTTACGTAATAGATGCGAATAAAGGCGAAATTTGCCGATATGAGCGAATAAATGCGAAAATTATTTTCTTACTACTTTCCGGCGAAAACTCGGTGATAAATGGATTTTTAAGTGAAATTGGGTAATAATAGTAATAATTTATTAACACAATTGTTTAACTAAGATCATCCGCGGTCTTTAACTGAGAAATCTCATTCTCCTTCGGATTTGCTCCCGAATTTCACCCGGACATTTTGTCCGTACCGTAGTCGAACCTAAAAATCTAACTGTAAAATTCAACCATCAAGTTTTGTGGGACAATTTAATAGATTTAAGAACGTTTCTTGAGTGCCAAAGTCAAGGGTCTTTCAGCTACTTATAGTAGTCAAACCAAAAGACTCCTGTTGATGTTATACAAATTTTAAATGTAACGAAATGCTGCTACCTTAACTTTGCAAAGGCTAGCTATACAAAGCTTCTATAGTCCCGTTAACAGAGTAGACGCTGAGCTATTTTAGTATTTACAACATAGTAATTAATGACAGAAGGCAAAGACTTAAGGAACATAATGTGGAGACTACTACAATGTTAGCATTTAACTAAGAATTTTGATACTTAACTATCCAATGAAGTAAAATTGTAATTTTTTTTAATAAATGCAAAAATTTTGAATTTATATTTTTCTGTGAATAAATGCGAAATTTTATATATTGTTTTTTTTTTTCTTGCGAAATTTCGATATTCTTTATATGATTGATATATATTGTTTTAAGCTTTTTGTATAAAACGAAATTTTGTTTAGAAGACATGATCTATTTTATTTTTGTCCATTTTTTAAACAGATTTTTCAGGGTCATTTTTATTTGTAATATTTGTTTGAATTTGGAACTAAAAAAACTCCTTAAGGAATTGCTTTGATTTATTCAACGTAAAATAGAAAACTCTTTTTTTTATTATTTGTTACTATCACATCAATCTTATTTCAGAAAGAAACGTTTATAATAATCTTAATTTGTGAGAAAGTAGTAATTTTCTTTTATGTTACTATACAATTCATACTTAACTACTTTCGCAGTGGCGTCTATTTAGAAATAAACGTAGAGTTTTGAACTCGCAAGTACGTGTATAGATTGTTTGAGTTTACATGAATAAAAAATATTTTAAAACAAACCTTCATATATTTCATGGTTATTAAAAACTATTTCTCAGCGTATTATTTTTTGTAAAAGGTATGATAATGAAATATTGATTTATATATTTTTACCACTGGAATACTCTTCTTTACTTTGTATATATCTGTGTTTGCTGTGCAAATGGTGTTAAGTCTAAAATGGGCTAAAATGAATTATCAAACCAGACATGTTTGTAAAATAAAGGGCTACTGCAGGGTACAGAAAGTTAAGTCCAATTATACTCTTAAATATTTTTATTCATCAAGGAAAATTTGGTATATGTGAAACAAAACACAAACATGTTAGTGTTAAAGGGGTTATGTCCCAATCAAGGACTTAACACTCTTTACTCAACTAAAATAAAATTGGAAGAATTTACTTTAAAAAAATTTAAAATTAAACTTAAAAAATAACTTTACAAAAGCCATTTCTTTTCACGGATTCAAAACTCAAAACTACGATTTTGGACTTGACACTCTTTACACTGCAAACACAGATACTATTTCAACCAACTTTTCTGGCGTATTGAACGTAATTGATATCAGCTACATTATTTTTACTTAAATATTTTACTAATATCTTCTAATTTAAAGTACATCAGTTTAATTTTTGAACTGCACAAGTACGTTTATAAATTAATTTGATTTATTTTATTAAAAAGTATTAAAGGAAAAACTTTCATATATTTCAAGGTTATCGAAAACCTCTTTTTAGTAGAATACATATTGTATAGGTAAAGATAATTAGATGATGACTACTATATTTTTACTATGTTTTTATTAACTTACTTTCTTGTTTGTTTGTGTGTGTGTGTTTGTCCCTTACAAATCTTGCAATCGATTTTTAACTAACTTCCTGACTAGCTAGACATTTGAAACTTTTAGAATAGCTCCAAACACGATGACAATGCATTTTTTAATACCTTTAACCATCTTTAAGCATATTTGAATCCATTTTCAGTTAATTTTGTTTTGTAGACTGGTGCAGCGATCTATCGGTCGGGAACGAAAAGTTAAACACAAGTTAACTTCCAATTAACTTCATTTTCTTTCAAGTTGATGGGATAATTCATCAAAACAATTTTAAAAAAGTATTTATTAATACAAAGAATTGTCAAGTTTATATGATGCAACAGAAAATTTAAAAACATGGTATATAAAAAGTTCTTTTTATCTTGTAATTATTATATCTTAAATACTTTTCTTTACTTTTTGTAGACTATTTTGACCTAATGTTCCGACCAATTAGTGCAGGATATTTTGAATGTCATAAATGTTTAGAAGTATAATGAAGTTTTTCAGCTTTCTTATCAGTATGATTTAATTATTAAATGAAATATGAGTTATGTATTTGACGGCTTCAATACGCATAAAAACCCTGTCCACATTACTAAAAAGCTTAGTTGCCCATTTAGCATGGTAACTGGTTTCGTAGCAACTGCCACGAGCCGGAACTGCTGCAAATCCTCATTTAATTATTATCCAGTATTACGTTGTATCCTTTTTCTATTTACCGTGTCTTCGCCTCATTCTTATGTCACCGATGACTTCAGCGACAGAAATCCACCGTGTAATCCTGTTATGGTGACAGAATTGAACCATACAAACCCGTCTATTAGGTGAGAGCAGACTATACCCCATCTATCCTACCTCACTCGAATTGTGCCGTCAGCTGCAGAAAAAGAGTTCGAGAAATGGTCTTGTCATTTCCCCCCAGCCCTATTGCAAAACTACAATTGATTTTGAATGACATGGAATTCGCACTTTTTTTTTTTTCAAATGGCGGAATGGAAATCGGCCCGACGACAGCTTGCCGCTGCTCATCCATCATGTGAAGAAATCTTCCACGCGCAGTAAAATAGTGCGAAGGTCAAAAGAATTATTCCTCATTCACAGCGAAACGCCCAAGGTCCTGACGTCACCTTTTATTTCTCCCGGGCTTTTCGGGAGAATTCTGAGAAATTTTAAACTTCAATTTTTTTTAAATATAATAATAATAGACAATGATGTTGTTTTAATCCCCACTGTTTCTATAAATATTCTTACAACAATATCATTTTATATTTAACGATATCGATAGGAAAATCAAACTGAGAAAAGATAATATTTTCCATGATAAATGATATTTACTTTTTGTAATACCACTGAGTCACAAATGACCTCAGACCATCTTGCATCTCTGCTGACCAAGTGTACGTATCGTATGGTTTCTAAAAGACTTCACTGCGCTCATTTAGTGTATGCATTTGGCTAAAATTAGTAATTTTTTAAAATTTAATTTTGCATAGAATTTTAAATAGTTTTTCTAATAAACGATAATTTTTCAAACAAATATTATTCAGAATTATGAAGTTAAAAATATTGTAAAATATTTGTTTTCCTGCTTTACATTATTGCCTTGTATTACAAATGCCTTACATTTTCAGATAACAAATTTTTACGCACTGTAAAATGCTTGGAATGACCGTGTGCATGCGTGATATCATATTGAAGGCTCATGGATGAACATTTAGCATTTGCATTTAAGAGTAAGTGTCCAATTCGAAAGTAAATTCAGTAATAGAAACCAAGAAAGTCTGAAATACAACTGGTTTCTGCTAGGGACAGTGAAACATTGTACGTATGCATTGCGAAGGAATAAACTAATGTTTCCAAAGCGTCAGGCACTTTGTCTGTTACGACATTCCCCCATGCACACTGCAAAATTTTTGGCTTCTTTATTATGGAAGCCCCATATAGGTGAGCCAACATATCTCCTAATCTCAACCTTGTCTTCGGACAAACGGGAATCGAACCCCCAACCTGGTGAAGAAGGTACTCAGAGATTACCCGTAGGTCAGACTACGGCGCTGATGGGATAAACTGAAAAGGAAAATAATATGCCTACTGAAGTCAATCAAGGAATGGGAGTGGTTTTGAATATGCAATATGGAATTTTAAACAGTGGACGGGATATTTAAATTCGGAACTTAACAAGATAACTAAAATTTATGGCAGCTTACACTTCAGGTAAGCTGGTTACACTCAATAAGGAGAAAACTGCTCCAAATTTCCTAAAGCATTGTTCACATCCAAGGAGGAGAAATAGACATCAAAATTTGGGTTTCAAAACGTCTGCAGTGATTATATCCAGTGGAGCGAGGAAAAAAAAGAGAAAGTTGAAACTGTGTGTTTGGACAATGGCACTTTTCGGTTGAAAATGAGATTACTCAAGCAGAGAAACCTGGTTACAACGGCACAAAATGAAAAGTTGATACAATGGATCGACCAGTGCAAACGTATACTGCAAAGCGAAAATGATGTAGATAGCATACGGTTAGCCATTACAACATGTTAAATAATTGTGCATTGAATGAATGTGTTATTTGGTTAAATGTTAACCTATATCGAGATTAAAAACTTAAACGTCAGTGTTTATCTTGGAAATAAGCATATATCCCTAACAATCCAGCAACATACATAGAAAATTACTTGTTCTAACCAAACTTAAAGGTGGCACAAACATGAAACATAAAAATTGGTGAAGACGTAGCAATATTAATCATTTTGATGACTGAAGTTCGTGTTCTACATGTTGATTATTTTTATGTTAATAACATCTTAGCATAATCTGTCAAAAATATACGCTACACTTGCTTTGATGTAGTTTTGATTAAACACTTGCTTTGATGTAATTTTGATTAATTGCTTAATTGTAATAGTTACATCTTCAATATAAAAGAAATTTCATAAAATATATTTATCAGTTAAATAAAGGCAAAAATATAGTGTTTATTATGAAGAAGGTCGGGCGTAGAAGAGAGTGAAATGATGCTAGATTTGTGATTGAAATGATTGAGAAAGATGACTGTTCGATTTTCAACAAGCCTATTGTTAGAAGAATACAAATTTAAGCATAAAATTTAAGCACAAAAAGTACATTTGGAATTAAAAGAGTGATAAAGTATCTCACAGATACAAAATAACTGCTGTTCCATTATTTCAAAAATTGATCAATTTTTTCATCACTTAAAATTCAACGGGCTTATAGGAATTGAATCTGATTCCATCTGTTTTCGGGACACATGTGTTGTCAGTTACATCGCCAGGCCCTGTCATGATCTTCATTAATAAACCTTTCAAAGTTCTAGGAGAAATCCACACTTAATTTTCGATTATCACTTTTAGTTAATTTTCATTGGTGAAGGTGGAAAACTCGAATACACATAAAATTCGAAAATGTACCACAAAAAAAACGAACAACTCAGATGTTTTAACAAATTAATTACAAATAATGTACAAAATGTCTGATTAAAGTAGTTATAAAACTCGAGTGGATTTTGAATTTCCTTTCTGATGAAAGTTTTTTTATAATCCTTTGTTTGCGTGCCAAGCTTCTTTTTTTTTTAAGTTATTCATTTCTAACCTTCTTCTATTGTGAAGCATGGGTAATTGAGCCGTTCACTGCATACATTGATTAACTCCACTTTTTAAAATATCTTAAATTTAAGTGTCAAAGCACTTGGTTCAGTCATAGCTTTTCATACAGGGTGATCATAAAAATACTTTTCCGATATATGGACCTCTAGCGGCTGATCTGTTCAACCGATCGAGATGAGATTTCAGATATAGTTATTCAGAGGTAGGACCTCGGAATTCTGTGAACGGCAACAAAGTGGCGCTCACGGTTACGTTTATAGATACAGAAACTCAAAATTTTCGAATGGCAACGCCCGAAAACCCTAAAGAGCGTTGGAACGGTACGTCTACCACAAAAAACGGACACGTTATACACGTACAAAAAAAAAAAGCTCTGCGAACAGCTAACAAAAACACATCGGGGAGCACGGAGGAACTTTTCATATGACAGACGCAAGACACCAATAACTGATGACAACACAGATCGGACAAAAGAAAACTTTTATTTGGATTACATATTTTCCACCTGGGTGCCATCGCAGGCCGTTCCCAGAGTTGTATTTTGTGAGTACATAACGTGTCCGTTCTTTGTGATACACGTACCCTTCCAACGCTCTTTAGGGTTTTCGCATGCGCTGAGCATTTTGCGACGGGAAAAGGTGGGCGTTGCCATTCGAAAATTTCGAGTTCCTGTACCTATAACCGTAACCGTTCGCGTCACTTTGTTCCCGTTCACAGAATCCTGTGCTCATACCTCTGAATAACTTTATCTGAAATCTCATCTCGATCGGTTGAACAGAATAGCCGCTAGACATCCATATATCGGCAAAGTTTTTTTATGACCACCCTGTATTTATAATAAATTTCCCAAATAACAAAGATTAACACCATTAAACGACAAAACTATTGATACATTAATATTCTTAAATTATCTATTATTATATTATTGTATATTATTTCACCGCATTTCTCCACTTTTTGTTTATGGAGTTAATGTGTGCAGTGAACGGCTCAATTAGAAGTTCATTGCAATTAAAAGTTGTTAATGACAGCAATTCAAGAAATTTAAATTTGAATTTTGATACATTAATTATTTTCTACATAAAAATTAGAAAAAAAAAAGTAATGGGAAAGATTATTACATTTAAACACATTTATCTCGTTTCATTACATTAAAAATATTTATTTGCAATGTAAATAAAGAAAATTAATAGTTATTTGAATGTGTTACATGTTCCAAATGCATTGCAGTTTTTCTTTAAAGATCTATATGCGATCGTGAAGTAGTATATAGTATATATTTATACGTCATAATTTTTTAATTTGTTCTTACGATTCTCTTTGAGAGTTCAATGGCCCATTTGTGGTTTTAGGAAAATCCAGTTGTGAATTTTATTTCACTATTTGCTGTGTTACATTTCACATTTGAGACGAGAGTGGCTAACTCCTACATTAAAATTTTTTTTTGACTTGTTTGAAAATAAAGAATGTAAAGAATAAAGGCCTTCATTTACGAATAACCTCAGATAATAGCTCCTTTAACAAAAATTATTTGCATTCAAAGTTCGATGGCTTTTGTGGTTTCTTTCTTTTTATACTCGAAATGCATTTTACTATTCTTAACAGTCTGGTTTTGCAACAAAAACTATTCTTATGGCTACTTTTCAGACTTCTGAGCCACATACATCACTCGTTTAATATTTTTCCTCAGGCAACTTCAATCCCATAGGCCGAATGGGGTTAAACTATCATCCAGTGCTATTGTCCCTGTCATCTAGTTCCATATACTACAAAAAAAAAAAGTCCATGTCAGACATGATTAGAACTATCTAAATATATTCCAACGCCATTTTATCACTTCTAATTAAATGCACGTTGTTTGTAGAACATTTGATGTCTTCGAATCGTTTTTCGGTGGTCTATTTATCTTCATCAAGCTGTGATGGACAGTTATGTTCTAAAATAACCATATATCTAGAACGTTAAAAGTGGAGTACTTCACAGCGGAAAATCGTGTTCGTCCAATTTGATAAAATTACTGTCTTATGACTTCAAATCGCTTTTGATAGATTTGGAGGAGTTAAAGTATTATATAAAATTACTTTTTTACGTTTGGTTTTGATGGATCAAAGTCTAAATGTCAGTATTTAAAATTACTGCGCTCAATGAAAGATGATAATTTGCTTCAAGAATGGTTACTTCAACGGCACTAAAAATAAATTCTGATGGTTTGATAGTAATGAAGGGGGATGGATTGGATATGTACATCAACTGACAGGCAATTTTCTGGCCATTCAAGTTAGCCTAATTTACTTGTATTTCATGATGTAGTACTAATGCTCATTTGTTTCACACGTTTCTTTGCGTACATATTGTTGAATATGATAGTAAATTAAATACCTTATTAGAACACCCTTTTATCGGAGCTAATCAAAGAATTGTTCAGCACATAAAATTGGAAAACACAAATGATCCATAAAGGGTCCAGTGAACTGCAACTATTGTGCCATACATTTATATATGCCGTAAAAAAATCATCGCAAAAAGTATTCGGAGGTTTTAAAGGAAAAGCATGTAGGGATTTAAGTAGGTTAAAGTTTCTTATAATATATGACTGATAATAAGCTTTAAAATATACCAATCAAATTTAAAGATAAGAACTGCTTTTTTTTGGGTGTCAATACGTTGCCATTCATTTTACAAGATAATTGTCCAAAAGCTATGGATTTTGTAGCTTTTAATATAATTCCTTAATCTTATCGGATACTCATAACTATTGATACTGCATATAATTCATCTGAAGATATCATGATTTTTAAAGGTCTGACCAAAGACTATATATTATTGGGGAATACGCAGTCAAAAGAAGGTGTTAATGCTCTAACCTAAGAGTTTTAGGAAAAGGAATCCACTGAAAAAATTCATTCAATCACTGAAATTTTAAATTCCGCTAAAAATTCTATTGTACATTCCCCTCTTTTTTTTCAGATCATAGATTTTAGTTTTTTGTCCATCTAGAAAAATATCGTTGAATTTCTTTGCATACGAGTTACTATAATGTTACTATAACAATCTGCATCTTATTTGAAACCTTTTTCTGTCGTGAAGCTGGGAAAATCTATTAAACTCATAATCCAACCACTAATACTAAGTTCAGGGCACAATGCCGAAAGCTGACGTCAATTAAATTGACATTTCCAATGAAGAAAATCCATGTATGGTTTACAGTCAGTTCTGATGTCGAGCTAGCTCTGTCAGTTCTCATGTCAAACTGGCGAGTTGCTTTTACCGTGGCCAAACAGTTAGGGCATGTTCACATAGAATCCGTCGGGGTCAGCGATAGGATTCCGTTGATGATTGGTTAAATGGGTCAATGATTGGTGTATGATTGGTTAAAAAATTTTACGCTGACGCTGACGGATTCTATGTGAACATGCCCTTAGGGTGCTGACATTTGTACAAAAGTCCGCAGGATCGAGTCTCGCTGCTAGGATAGGTGTTTATAATGGGCTTCAAACTAAAGATCTCTGGCGGTTATCCATGCTAGAAAAAATTATATATATATACATATATATATATATATATATATATATATATATATATATATATATATATATATATATATACTTGCACCAAACCAACAAACCTCTTATCATGAGATTAGTACATTATCAAGTTATGCTTCCTTGATGATTTGATGAGCTCTCCTTTCAAATACTTTTGAAATACCTCCACTACCTTTCCAAAGATTACGTATGCTGGCCTTCCCATATGTTATTTACTGAGAATCATTTTTGTTACATTTTTATGCAACATTTTTTCCTTCATGAATAATTTGCATATACTTGCCTTATGGCTCATTAGATTTCTTTCCAACGCCGAGCACTATAGTAACGTCTAATTTCGAAGGACGGATCTCTGACATCAGATTCTGTTTGTTCAGGAGTTATCTAGTAGTGCTTTCCTGAGGGCGTGGAGAGTCTTCCTTTTGAATACCTTTCCCGACAATTTTGACCCCTTTCTTTTTGCGACAATCAACATAGTATAATAGTTTGATCCCATTTATTAATTTTCCATGATTCATTATTTTACAACTTTATGCTAGTTTTTCTTATCAGTTAGTTTGGAGCTCTACAGTGAACTTTTTGCTACCCGAGGGCTAATTAGACCGGGACCTACAGTTTAAAGCCGATTCCGAACGGCTACAAACATCTATGCCAACAGTGGGACTCGAACTCGAATGCTAGCGCTCTAGCCATTCAGCCATCCCTTGGCAGGGTACTTTTTTCACGAATATTTGCTATACACTGATCTTAACGACTTAGTGTTGTTCTTCCCAACGTCGAGGGCCACTGTAAAGACTGGTTACAATGTACGGGTATCAAATTCAGGATTTCTGTTCATCAGGTTTGTGACTTATCCAGTTATGCTCCTTGAATATGAGGAGCTAACATTTTAACCATCTAAGCGTTTGGGCCGCAATTATCCATCACACATAGTCAATTTGAAAAGTGTTTGGGACAGATTTTTCCATCTTAATTAGGTGTTCAAAAGTGCCTCCAGTGGTACAAATTTTAGGCTTTTTAATACCAAATTGACGTCCCATGGTATAATGTTTAAAAGCGTCAAGCTGCCACACCACAGGTTCAGGGTTCGACCCTGAGACTGAGCAAAGTCGACTCATGCCTTTCATCACTTGAGTGGGTCGATAAAATGAGGACCAAGCAGGCTTGGGAACTAACTCTGGGGTCTCGCGTCAGGTTGACCACCTGATCGAGACCTGGCACCCCAAGCCCACGGTCACAAAAGCGGAGATGGGCACCGCGGGCCTTGGTCCACAGTGCTGAAAAGCAACTCGGACTGTTGTGCCATGAGTTACCAAACTAGAGGATGGAATTATTCGTCGGAAACGCTTTTTCAAACTGATAGAAAGAGGCAGAAAAAAAGCCTCAAACGCTTAAGGTTTCGTGTTTAGTGCCTCACCTTCAAACCTTAATCCCTTTTATTTTTAGAGGCCATCGGTTCAGCATGTTGGACATTTCCTATTTTATTTATTAATTATATCTTAATTTTAAAGCAATTTTGGTTATTATATTATGCTGTTCTTGCTAGCGATTGCTATAACGACAAATTACCGTTCATTCCAACGTCGAGTATCAACGTGACGTCTAATTGTCAGAATCGGGTCTGAAGCTCCAGTTTTTCTAATCACCGTATTGGTGTATCATCTAGTTATGGTTCCCTACCGATGTGAGACTTCAAATTTTAAACTCCTTTCCTTTGATATTTCCCCCTTTTCTTTTTCATGTCATCGGCAAAGGATATTGGGCTGTTCATTTCTTATTTGGTAATTTTTCTGGACTCTTTTTTTTTGTCACAGTTTCATGCTCTTTTATTTCACATTAATATTTCTCATATACTTGCCCTAACAGCTCATTATCATTCTTCCGAAAGTAGAACACCTAACGATTGATTTATGGGTCGGCTCTCAAACCCGAGATCTTAGGATGAGTAGATCTATTTATAATCCTCTTTGCTGCCCAGGAGATGCCTAGGGTTTTCATTTCGAATTCCTTTATTGACAGTGTTGCCATAAAAAACATATTTCCCGGACCCACTGAACAAATTTTCTTTTCAGATCACATAATCTTGTTCTTCTTTTAAACATACGAGTATTAGCACACTTTTGAAAAATGCACTAGAAATGAGTTGTAATTGCCATTGAGGCTGAATGAAATTTTTTACCTGTGGCAATTTTTGACGAGTCAGGGGGTTCATAGGTGAAGATCGTGACATTACTGCTTAGTGCTGTAATTCTTAGTAGCTGTGATACAAGGAGTGAGGGGGGTTCATAACATCTAAGGAGGAAAAATGCAACACATCCTAAAATATATGTATTCTAACATTTTAGTACCAAACGTGAACGCATGAAATAGGAATTTTTAAAGGTAGGGACTAATAATTAACTTTAGTTGTTGTTTTTGAGAGATATAACTTCGACTATAATTTTAATGAATTGAAATTCAAAGCATACATTTTGAAATTGCATCCATAAATTGTTTTGAATTACGTTTATCTAAAAGCGTTCATTAAGTATGTAAAAGAAAAAAAATCTTAAAAAGGACATTAAATAATGCAGAAGATAAATTTTTATTATCAAGAAAAGAATTATATTACGTGACTTACAATCTTTTTGCCTTATATAGCTCCTGAAGTTAAATATTGTAGCATTTTTTAAATAATTATTACCTTCTTTTCAATAAGAAAATTTTATGTGTTTACTTATAAAGTCAAGTGAGGAAATTTTTAACTTAGAAATTTATTAGCAGCATTTTTAATTGTTTCAGTGAAATATAGACCAGACCATTTTAAACATGAGTTTTAATTTAAAAATCCAAAATTACCTTCATAATTCCTTTTAAATTTCCTTTCAGAATATTTTTATAACAGAATATTTGAATGAGAAAACCCCAGAAAGGCCATAAAATAAACTTGCTGCCTTTCTCTGTATTGTTTCTAAAATTTTTCAAAAAAAATTTTAAAATACCAACTGACTTAATTTCTGTCCTGTTATAGCATAATGTTTCAAAACTATAACCTACAAAAACTTAGAGCAGAGGTTGTAAAATTGCAGTTTGAAGTAGGTTTTAAAATTATTTTCTATTTATAATGGTTTGCAGTTGACATATTTTTATGAGAATATTTTGTGTTTCATATTATTCGATAATATCATTTCTGCTAGCAAAATGGCTTCGCTATCAAATCATAACTTTTAGAAGAAAATATACTATGAGCAAAATTTATTTATTATCACTTTGGTATCCAATTAATATATCTACTTGTTAAATTTCCTAATTCACGGAGCGCCAGTATATGTAAATGAGTGGAGTTAAATAAGATAAGCAAAGTTTGTAGTGGACAGCAGAGAATCATATAGTCAAGATTTAAATGTTTAGTTTAATTTTGGGTAAAGCACACCAATTTATTATCATTAAATTACCAATAGTGTATTGCTTTAATGTATTACACCAATAATGCATTGCGTTGATTGTAAACAGCTTGGTATAATTTCTTTTGCAATTAAAGTAAAGTCTAGCAAAATTTTTGCTACACCTCTATCGTTAAAAAGTCATGAATCCTTCACTCACAAATCCAAGGAAATACTATAAAATATATAATCATATATATTCATTAGATTGATTCATATACTGGAGTTTAAATTTGCTTCTTTCGACGCTGAAGTACGCAGAACTCATCCGTCTAAGGAGTTCTTGTGGAATGTTTGATCCAAGATCATGCTCATCAAGTTGTGAGCCAATTTTGTTGAGCTTCCTGTATTTGGATTTTGACTGAAATGAATGGTGTGATATAGCTTTATTTGTAAACTAACGTCATAATTTTATAATATCGTGTTTTAAGTTCAAACTCGAGATTCTTACTAGGATGAGAGTGGTTAACTAGGTTATTTAATTTGATTAAAAAAATTAATTTTTCAAGTTTCTCCACAAAACAATAAATTATTTTACTTAGATGCATTTAAATTTTCCCAATTCCATTTTTAAAAGTAAAAGAAAAACCGTTTCAAGATAGGACCTTTGCTCAAACTTATTTATTTATTTAAATATTTATTTATTTATTTTTAACACGTATGATCTATATAGAGGTTCAAAATTTTTAAAATGTAAAGATCGCTGTTAAAATTCTAACTGAGTTGTACTTGCCACCATCTTAAATTTCATATATTCCAAAGTATAACATCATTTTTTAAAAATCAAACTTGAAATTAAACCCGGAATCAGGGATAAGAACAGCCAGGTTATATAATCTAATTCTAGTGTGTCCCTTAAGGCATATACCATAACAGAAACAAACGTCAGTTCATTTCCATTCAAAATAACATGACGACGTATGAGGTTGCGAAAGCATCAAAGTAAAATAAAGATGTCTAAATAAATCATTGCCAAAGTAGAGCAATCAACGTTGATGAGATCCTAAAATGAGAATGCGGGGAACTAAACTTTTCATACGCACATAATGAGAGGACTTGAAATTAAATTAATATTTCTAAAAAGAAACAAATGCCCGTACATTTTTATAATTAGATTGTCTTACAGCAATTTAGGGAGATCCAAACATAAAGGAAGACTGATAGCTTTATTACATCGCACGTTCTAGGGACTGTACAATAAATAAATTATTATTTCTTTTTGATGTCAGGAGAGTTTCACTGATGTCAGCAGTAAGGCTTAATTTATCACTTATTAACAAATAAAGATTGACCTCTTTAACAGAGAAAAAATATTTTATAAATTATTTTATTCAGGTATTTTTAATAAGGATATATTTGGTTTTATTTGATAACTACTTAAAAAAATAATACACTTTTTTTATAGTTAAATATAAACTCCAAAAGCCTAAAAATATATAGAGAGAGGATAAGGAGGAAGGTTCAATAAACTTTTGCGATTTTCAATACCATATAATTATATTAGGGGGAAACCTTGCTAATTTAATGATATAAAATATTGTAGGGAATAATTTAGAGAAACAGCGTCTTAAAAACTAAAATCTTTTGAAGGAAGATAGTTTATCTTTCAAGATAAAGAATTTGTCATCAATGATATTGTTATCTTTGAGTTTCCTTCTTTCAAACTTCTAAAAGCTCTACGACTAGTCAAAATTTTAATTTCTATATGATTTCAACCAAATACACTTTTATGCAATCATATATGATTACATGAGAGTAAACTGACGAAGTAAATAGTTTTCTTTATCACATTGCCCAGCACGCAACTGCTGAAACTTTTAATCTTCTTTTATAAATAAGTTATATAAACAATTCTATAAAAAGTCATTTATTAACAGTTGTGGAATATTCTTGCTCATTATTTCAAAACGCCATCATTAAAAGTTTTGTAGAAGGGCATCCCTAGTTGCTTGAATCAAATTTACTATAATTTTATCCACTCTTAGAACGAGGAAATGAACGATTGAAATTTTTTTAGATATTAATAAAACAATGAAACTTAATTAATTAATGAAATTTTAAATGATACATGCATGCCAAAAATTTTTTCAACTTAATACAAGCATATCGTTTTTTGAGTCCAGAGGAGAAGGCTTTGGAAGTAAATGGATTAACACATGTTAGATATTAAAAAAGAACAACGATTTGATCATGTCACATTACTGCATGTTTGTTACTAAGAATTCTAAAACAAATATTGTGCATTTTGTTAATACAAATGCCATGTTTTGAAATGCTTCCATGAAGTTTTAATCTATAATGCAGGTCTAAACCAATATCTGCAAACATGATGCTGTTTTATGAAACAATTTGATTCAAGGGATTCATTCCCAAATATATTTTCAGTTAAAATTATAATGAACAGTAAATTAAAAATGTTTTGCTAGTGAGAGTTATTTTAGAGATGGCAACTGATAAGTCTACAGGAATTCTACTTTTTTCCCTGTTCAAGAAGCAGGTTAATTCTGTTCTCTTTTCTGCCCCAAAACAAATTCTTTATTTGAAATTAGGATCATGCAATATTTAATATGCATTCAAAAGATTTCTTTTGATGCTTTCATAGAAAATATTATCGTTTCAACACCAGAATCTTCTTTCAACACTATATACCGATCTAAAGTGTTCAACATGTTTTTACACTTCTTTTTTCTGCTGATATAGGGGGAAAAAGTTGATAAAATCCGTTTTAAAATAGACAACATGAGAAAAAAATTTAAAATTTACTGATGACCCAATGATTTTTTTTTCTATAATAACAGCAAACAGGGCAACAGCTAAAAAAATTTGGTTACGATTTGGAAAAAGATTGTTAAAAAGCTTTAAATGTTATTTAAACACTAAGTGCAAATTTGTAAAGTTACATTTTTAATCGATTGAGAAACAGTTTTAATACATAATGTATATCAAGAAAAAAACTCTTTGAAAGTCAAGTGTCTTGAAAGTGAAGAAAGTCAAGAATTTGTGCTGGAAAACATATTTTCCTCATACCCATTTTCCACTTCAGTGATGCTATTTTTCTTTTCTTTTACCTGATAGCTCCATTATAAAAATCATATATGTTTTCTTCACCTTTCGTTAAAAGTCCGTCCAGAATGTCATATTTAAAATGTGTGTAAAATGGCAGTTAGCATGCAAATACTCCAAAATGAAACAAGGCTCAACAGCAGGAAGTAAAACGAATTTTATCACTAATAAACCAATATAACAATAACCAATAAACCCATTTTGTAGATCAGTCATTTTCTAAGTGATACTATCGTAATATTTACATAAACGACGATTATAGCAATGATATATATTTCAAAGTTTTCAACGCCTGTTGATGGTGTGATGATACCTTCCATAGTTTCAGTAAGGGTAAAACTGAACTGTAAGGCTTAAATATAGTGGTGAAAGTTTTGCAAGTACTTAAGGTCTCGAATTATTTTCATTTAAATATATTTATTAGCACTGAGATTAATTAGAATGTAACACATGGATAAATCACATCTTTTGAAATAGCGTATTAAGTTGGAGAAATATTTACCTTTAATGATAAATAAGGAAATCCTAAGATTTTCATATCTATCAACCTTATCCTAACTCTATAACTGAAATACCAGTTCATCCACATACTCCATGTCGGTTGTCACGGATTTCTGCAAAAGTTGCGGAAAGAATAATAAAATTTATTCATATCATTATTTGTGACATTCTTTAATAAGTCAGTACCTCATAATACAAGTAGGCAAGTCCAAGTTTACAATAAATTTGTTTCTTGATTAAAAAATAACTTAAAGGTAGAGTACCTGGTGACAAATATACTCATATGTTATCCTCAATAAAAGGCGTGTTAGCTTTCAGTAACGGAGCAAACAAACCAAAAGATGCGTTTCGTAATAAATGAAATAATAAGTAAATAAGTTTCGAAGACCAATATGAATACAAAGTGGAAACTGAGATTTAAAATTCACAAAAAAGGATGACATACATATATATAACTGGCATTTTTTTTTGTGTTGCTGCTAAAAATGTTTTCATACAAAATGAAATTATCATACTGTGTTAAATGTTTTTTTTTCCTAATGGTTGGAGTGTTGTGTATCGCTTTATAATTTAAAAAAATATATAAATTAAATATACAGTGAATTAAATACCTTAATAATTTTCTCCACCTATTGTTTTGATGAGTGTTACGGCTTACCTTGGCATTAGTAAAAGCCCGCCAACCTTGGCGCTCCACTAGAAAAACTTTTATGGTTGCTAATGGCAACAGTTCAGTTTCAGAAACTGTTCCGAGTAGTCGCATTTTAGTGTTAGTGGTATTGATCCACTACTTACGACGGTTATATAGTTAACCAAATGACTATAGTGTCATATTTATGGAAATATGTGTATACAATGTACATCATCACCAGTAGAAGCTCGCCGACTATAGGCGAAGGTTGTTGCACAGTATGGTCTGTGGAATATAATTGTCAATCGCAGTATGGTCTGCATTGTTCTTGCCATAGGGCAAACTAGTTAGTTGTTATGTTTGTTTGTGTGTGTTAATAAAACCACTAAAAAGACATTGCAGTTTTTAATTAGAAAATATAGAATACAGTCCATTTAAGAAGGATCAATGAGTGTCATTAGATTAATTTTCACGCGAATTAATTGTAGTGGCATTCATGAAAGTTGAGCAAATGATAACTCATGTTTTATGTACTATAAATGTAACATGCAGGTATTAATTTATTTTAGTGTTTGATTGACTGACAATTTTCAATTTATTTTAATTCTTTTTCATGTGGATTGACTGACTCAAGGTAATTTTTTTTTAAATTAAGCTTTGTTTAGTCTTTTTATTTATTTTCCCCCTTTTTATTTTTAAGTTTTATACGCTTAATTTTTTCTTTTTTTATATATATATATATATTAAATTATCGCGTATTGTTTTGAAACACAGAAGTGCTTCTCGAGAATCTTAAAGAAATGGCGATACAGTTTATTCAGTTTCATAAAAAAAATAGACGATTTTACCCACTTTTTGCAAAGGAATATACTGATAAGAGGACCACCCGGGGCTCCCCCCCCAGTATGCTTGATATCCGGATGTGAGAGGGTCAGAAGCTCTGGACATGCGTGCGGCCAATAACAGCACAGATGATATTTCTAAAAGAGGCCACGTGGAATGGAGAAAAAAATAATATAAAAAGGCGGCACACAAAAAAATAAGGGGATGGACCTTTTTATGGCTGACTCGCTAACTTTTACTTTGATCCATGCTGCTTGTTCGGTGCCTACTGGAAACTTGGTAGAACTCCATGATGAAGATTGTTGAACAAAGACCCTGGACCTGGAGTAGTGACTCTCCCGATGTACGAAGACGATTGAGCTAGGAAGTGGTCTCGAGGCTTTTAAGCTATCCGATAAGTCTTTTTTTAGCCATGGCATAATTTAATTTAAATTTTTTTTACGTTTCTCTTGTCAGTCAATCTCAATTTTTTAAATTTTTTTTTGTGGCTATTTTTTTTCTTTATGTTGTTCAAGATGATGCTTATTAATTTATTATGAGGGATATTATTAGTTAATATTATGTTTACAAATAGAACGAGTGATAGTATTAATATGTATGTGTATATTGATGTATAAAGAAATTAAGGCAAAGAGATAAGATTTCTCTAAATTTTATTGTTTAACGTAAGGTGATAATATTTTATTAATTTTTGTTAAAAGTAATGAATAAATTTTTTGGTTTGATCCCTCAGTTAAAATTGTGTCTGTCATGTTTTGTGAGTAATCATTTGTGAATTTCTGTTAGCCACAGAATCTAGGTTATTGTTTTAGTTAGGAGATTGGTTACACAACGCAATACTAACCACTATACGTTTTAAATATTAGGAATAAGAAAAAATAATTAATACTCTTTGTTTGATTTAAATAATTAAATAAGTAACAAAAAGAATAGATACAACATGGAGGGTGTTTTTAAATTTCTCTTTCATTTTTAATGTAATTTGAAAATAATAGATATTCTTAATTTAATCTGCCGTTTCAATTCTGAGAGGGCCATTTTTACATCTAATGTCCATTAAAAAATATAATGTCGTAAAAGAACCATAAGAAGTACATCTGCAGCCACAGTGAAAGAAGCAATTTTTACTTTGTCGCAAAGTAAAAATGGCGTGGTTCAATATCCAATAATGGTGCCACATGTTTAACACAAATGTACTTAACACAAACTTAACACAGTCTATGTAAAATTTTGTATCATCCATATTAAATCCCTGTTCCTCATATCATTGCTTAAATTTTGCTATAATACATTCGAGATAAATTTTATTCTCCCTCAGAAAATTAAGGCTATTGTAAGACCTATTATATTATTGTTATTGTATCATTGAATATAATAGGTTAACTTATTGTTAACCTATTATATTCAATAAGCTGATTACAATTCAAGAGCCCAAGAGGAAAAAAGTTGTTCTGTTTTCATTTATGATTTCCCACAGAACAATTGAACCAAACAGTAGAGAAAAAGAATTCTGCAACTTTAAATATGTACTGGTATTTAAAAAAAAAAACACTGTGTCTGAAAAGAATCACTTTCATTTAAGACACAGTAAACTGACATTGTAAAGTAAAATTTAATTTGAAAAATAATGTTATTTGCTTTTACTAACAAATATTAATACAGATAGTGACATAACTAATCTTAAGCAACAGCTCAAGTAAATATATAGCCATAAGCAACTGAAACAAAGGATCCTGACTCATTTATGTTGATAATTTTAATGAACAAAATTTACATATAAAGTAATAAAAAATGAAACAACGAAAATTTTTAATTTAATTGCGCGTTACTAGAAAAAATGTACTTAAATAACTATATGAAAAATTAAAGTAGTACAAATCCTTGCTAATGATAAATATATGCGTTGCAGAATAAGGCATTTAAAAACTTTTGCTAGAAGTTATTGATGTTGTACTGAAGAAAGAATTTAGGTAAGTAAAAGCTGATGTATGCTATTGCAAAACTGACCTGCTTTATCTTTATTTATGTACCATTATACTAATGTTGAATTAATATTAATTCTACTTGCACAAATGCTGTTTGCAAAAGCTACTGATGATGTGGTAACCATGTGAAAGCTATCACATCTTATTGCAAAACCGCTTTCATACTTAAGTTTTATATGTCATTATGTTACACGTTGACTTGCCATAATTGCAATGCTTCGTGAAAATTTACACCCCTCACCGTAGGACCGGCATTTTATACTCATATATTTAATTTAAACCTGTAAGGTATACACAAGATTCGATTCACAAGAATCGAACTTTTGAGTGAATTAAAGAAGCTGCTTCAGATATGCTAATTTTGGCATACGCGCTTAGTATAAATACCACGCAGCGTCATTAATAAAGAGGGAGTTGTTGTTAAGGTTGAAAAGGTGTTATCCTGCTCTAGTCCTTAACGGGCTAGAAGTTTACGTGGCAGTACTGCTGGTTTGACTTACTGTTCGTGAGTATAAAATTATATTGTTCTTGAAAGCTGTATTTACATTCCGTACAAGTAGTACGCATGCTTATTGCTGTAAAAGCCAATTATATGTGCAGCGAATTCAATAAACATTATTTCATGTATAAACTGTGTTTGTATATAATTCAAATAGAGTGCCACTTCAAATTATATACACCCAAGTCTGGGTAGAAGTGAGCATAGAAACTCTATACTGGCGCCCGAAAAATATATATACCCTGGTAGTTAGCGTTACATTTGTAACGAACAACATAATTGAAATTAAAAACTGTGTACTGTGAACTGTGTACAGTGTGTGTATATTGATAAAATTGTTGCAAGTACTTATATACTATTTAAAAATGAGTGTTGTAGAACAAAATCCTGCTGGAAATTTTCCTCGGGTAGTTATGGTTCAGCAAATTGCGCCATTCGAAGCCACCTTCAATGGCGGCCCCTCAAGCCAATTCCTAAAGAAAATTGAGCATTACTTTCAGCAACAATGCACCCCAGAGGGGGATAAACTTAAAATTGCTCTAGCCGCTTTAAGAGGTAGTGCATATCAGTGGTACACGTGTATGCAAAGCAGTAATCTGATTTTTGACTATTCGTCATTCAAGCAACAGTTTCTTAGCGTTTTTCCAAAGACCTTTAATCAAAGTGAAATTGAAGCGGAAATTTATTCGCTAAGGCAACGTGAAGGTCAGTCTGCATTAGATTTTGCTATGGAAAAGATTTCCAAGTGTGAGGAATATTTAGAGGGAATGACGGAAGCGATAATCTTAAAAATAGTTATCCAACGTTTGAAGCCAAGTGTTCAAGATTTTTTAGATAATCAAACAATTACAAGCAAGGTTACCCTCCTTCAAGCTTTAGCTAAATATGACAATAGACATTTCTTCGCTACCCCTCACCGTCATTCAGGTACGAGAAGTTTTATACAGCCGCGCCAAAATTTTTCGCGAGTTTCAAACCAGCAGCGTAAGCAGTACCGCAGGCAAAATAATAGAAGCGCACGGCGTTATAATGAAATTAGTGCACTTAAAGAAAATATGGAAGCACCTTACTTGCAATGGCAAGTTGATTCACATGATATGGTTCAACCTGTTGAAACTGTGTGGTCAAATGTATTATTTTGTCTGAGCAGTAATCATTATTTTGAGAATGGTGAAAGTCAGGGTATTTTTTTGGCTTATAAAGAAAGTGAGTCTAGCTGGAATGATGAGGTAATTCCAGTACAAATGTCTGAAAATAGTGCCGATAATAATGCTAGTGGTTTAGAAAATAAATCATCTGACACTTCTATTAATGCTATACCTGATATTATTAATGCTATACCTGATATTATTGATGCTATACCTGATATTTTAGATGATATTCACACATCTGTTAATGAAGGAAATTTAGTAGATGACGAAGTATGCGTTACGGAAGTTAGTGAATACTTATTAGTTGACGACAATAAAAATTCTTTAAACGATATTAGGAACTTGCTAGGTGATGATATTATTTCAAGTTTCCAGCCGAATGGGGATTGTGTAGGCCAGGTTGATAATATGGTTTTAAATAAAGTACATGAAAACCAGACTGAGAATCAGGATGAAAAGTTGACACAGAGTTATACTGTAGGTAGTTTAGCTGATGCTTCGGAAGTTATAGAGAAAGTTTGCAATAAAACGCACGAGTACGAAAAGCTTAATCTTCCTAAAACTGAAGCAGTGTTAAAGAATTTAAATGATAACGATTCTGATGTCGCAAGTTTCAAAGAAACTTTTTTGTCAAAAGAGGATAAAACTAAAGTTAAGGGGGATAAAAAACGTGAAAAAGCGCCTTCAGGTTCCAGCATTAAAACTGCTAATACTGAAGTAATTAAGGCGGTAAACAAGAAGTCGTATAAGC
The DNA here is from genome assembly GCA_907164885.2 of Dolomedes plantarius. NCBI lineage: Eukaryota > Metazoa > Arthropoda > Arachnida > Araneae > Dolomedidae > Dolomedes > Dolomedes plantarius. The sequence goes on from OU015500.1 coordinate 45,866,313, forward strand.
ACAAATACGAAAAACAGAGTCAGGTTGTTGAAAAACATGACACAAGCAGCGAGATAAAGCCAGTTACTAAACACGTTGGTGCGGCGTATAAGTTTCAAAAAATAGAATCTGCATTAAAATCTAATGTCTATACTCTAAAAGGTACGGAGAAAAGTAAAGTGTGCACTACAAAACCTCCATCTAAGGATGAACGTGGCACACATAAGGTACACAAGGTTATGAAAAGGAAGAATGACAATTTTAAAGCTCCTTTGCATAAGTACAGGGAACGCAAGATATCAGCCGCCCAGCAAGGTTGGCCTCCTCCCAAGAGACCTCCTGTCCATCGTCAAGCCGGACCAGCGCCTCAGGACCAACGACCTGCTGCACGAAGGATGCCCACACGGTCAACGAACCCCTTTACTAGGACTGCGACCATCAAGAGAGGTTCAGCGGATTGGACAAACTGGTGCAGTGAAGTTGCTGCATTCATGAGGAACAAGTCTTGTATCAACTTTCTTATTCTAACTCCCACCCTTTAATAAAATCGAACCAAATTGGTTTGAAGTTCCCCATTGTATATACTGTGTAAACATTTTGAGGGGAAGGAGTGAGCCACTGAAAAAAAAAACGGCATACTATTGTTTTATAAATTTTTGAAGGGGACATGTAGTGAAAAAAAATACATACTAACTACAGATAACAAACAACTAACATACTAACTTCGCAAATCATAACACATGTACATTATATATTGGGGGAGAGCAGATACAGTCAAGAAATGTCATGCTGTGCAATTGTGTTGTCACTTTTAATTAAAATAGATATTTTAGGGCGCAGTTGGCCAGCCCAGTATCCGCAACTCTGCAAATCCACTGTGTAATGGTGTCACCTGTACCCTTCGGGGTTAGTTTTGTAAAATGGTAGTGGCGTTTTTCCCCCACACAACGTGTGGAAGGTTTTTTGGCTTTGCCACCCATTATGTAAAAAGTCAGACCAGCACGCGTTTTCAATTAGTTAACTGAAGCCGTTCAGACCTCAGTTACCTAATTTTTTTTTTCGAGGGAGGCCAGTGTAAGGTATACACAAGATTCGATTCACAAGAATCGAACTTTTGAGTGAATTAAAGAAGCTGCTTCAGATATGCTAATTTTGGCATACGCGCTTAGTATAAATACCACGCAGCGTCATTAATAAAGAGGGAGTTGTTGTTAAGGTTGAAAAGGTGTTATCCTGCTCTAGTCCTTAACGGGCTAGAAGTTTACGTGGCAGTACTGCTGGTTTGACTTACTGTTCGTGAGTATAAAATTATATTGTTCTTGAAAGCTGTATTTACATTCCGTACAAGTAGTACGCATGCTTATTGCTGTAAAAGCCAATTATATGTGCAGCGAATTCAATAAACATTATTTCATGTATAAACTGTGTTTGTATATAATTCAAATAGAGTGCCACTTCAAATTATATACACCCAAGTCTGGGTAGAAGTGAGCATAGAAACTCTATAAACCTCACACTTCACCTTAACACGTTTGTTATAATCCTCGCACCTTAACACATCTGTTATTTGAAACCGTAACTGAATTGCGAAATTATATCTGAATGAGATTTCTTTCCCATGTTCAATTTCACTGTTAATTCTAATATACACACATTTATCAAACGTATGATTGATATTTTGCTGGCTATTACCTGAAATACGCAAAGTTAATTTCCTTTTACATACAGGCATCTACAATGAGTTGTTTGTGTTGGGTATGTCATAGATCTCCTTGACAAATAACGAAATAAATGTAATTGGAATTAATATTTTGTATAGGGAAGGTAACTGAATTTCCTGCAGATAATTTTTTCCCAACGTGGCAAGCCCTTTTCTTGACGACATTCAGTCATCCAAACCGGTAAATCTTGTTGGCAACTTTATGGGGGCACCCTTCAAGTGAGCTAACATTGTTGCTCCTTGTGAGGTGCAACACGGGAATGTTTAAGCTTTAACCAGGATTCGAACCCTAGGTCACTGAGTGAAAGCTACCGATGTCAACCATTAGACCCTGTGGACGGCTTTCTTGAACCAAATAGAAGCTGATTCTTGAAAAATTCCCTTTTTTTAATGCAAAAACTTTTTACTATAAACATTAAATTCTGAAGCAGAACATATGTTCTTCTGTAATTTCCTGTAAACGTCTACAAAAAATTATTCTGGAAAACTTTTGGGGTATCAAAAAATAAAGGTCTTAAGAAAATAAGAGCCAATAAAATAATTAGAATTTAAAGTAAATTCCTGAAATAAGCTTCTAAAATTAATTGAATTTTTAAGATAGTGTATGGTTGAACTTTAAGTTAATAAGTTAAATTTACAAAAATTAAAGAAACTTTCCAACGCTTCTCGGAGAATAGACCGTTTATTTAGCAAGAATGGTGTCACTCAAGGGTTCTTTGGGATTTTTTTTATACAATGGTTGATTTATTCCAATACTACGGAAGGTTAAAGTGAACTTAAGAGATTCTTCCGTCCGTGGCAACCTTTGGCCACATTTTTCAAACTAGTGAGAAAGGTCGTATAAAATATTATCATTCTTTCTTCAGTTGCATTTGAAACGAGAAATTGCTTTGTTTATTTCTAAGGATAGGCCATCAAAAGAAGAAATAAACAATTTGTGAAGGTATAAATGGTTTCCCTTTGAACTTCCTGCATATATGTCACTTTGAAAACATAATAAAGAACTCGCAAGGATCTCAGACAGGTTATTAAATATATGGTCATCGCGTTGAACTACTCTTGCATAATAGTACTCTATGTGCGAGCTTTATAATGATAAAATACGGAATTTAGTTTAAGCATAGCTTAAAAGGCATTATGAAGCATTAACAAAACTTACACATTACTTAATAGAAGATGTAAAAAAAAGGTCTGAATTTTCTATTCAAACTATGTTGCCTGGTGACTTCTAGTGTTTCTGAGGTTAGATGTTAAATCGTAGTTCAAATAACAAAAAGAAGATCTATGATTTTTCTACTTTAATCGTCGAGTAAAAGAGAAATGAGAGAAATATCAAACTAACAACTTTGCTAAATATGAGAATACTAACCGAATAGCATATCACCAATCATAATATGACTTTAACTGAGAATAATGTAGCCCATTGGACTATAATCCCATATTTTCTGCACCTTATACTTTAAACCAACTAAATTAAATTGCTTTCTCAAAAGATGATAGTTGATTCGACTATTACGACATTGTATAACAGTATGTTGTTCTTTGAGTCGAATCTCTCCTTTGCATTGTGGGCATCATGCATTTATTTCAATAAAATCATGTATTTATTTCGATTTATGAATAGTTCCGCCGGATGGTTGCATCACATTCTCTAATTACGTATGGCCGTGACATCATCATTCGCTGAGAAATGTTTTAGTTTTAGAATTACCAACAATTAAAATTTACTAATTTTTATAAATGTTAATACTAGTCAACATATCAGGCTTAGTAATTCTAATACTAAGTGCTGAGAAATGATGTTTTATAAGGTAGTTTAAACTGGATAGAAACGTGAAAGTAATAAAAGCAATATATTTATTATACGCAATGATTGTTTCTGTTTAAACACTTAAAGACGTACAGAAGAATAGATGGCTTATAGCGGCTTATTAAAATTATTCGGCTATCAAAAACTAAATATGTTAAAAAAAAGACGAATATATTCGGTTAATTACCTTTTATTTAACAATGCACAACATATTGTGCCTATAAATGCATTTAAATACTAAATTTTTAGTTCTCAGGAACTGCAGTTAGGGTTATGACCAAGGCTCTTATACCTCTGCATAAGGTGTTTTAATTGCTTGTCAAGGGAAGACACTACTCTATTCGGAATCTTTAATACGTATATAAATCCTTCAAAACTTTACCAGTAATCCTTCAACCCAGTAATCCTTCAAAACTTTTCTCGAACGACATGGCTTGGCGAAAGAATCATATTTTAAAGTTCCTAAAACTCACTGTAAAAGAAAATTTTAAATTCATTGCCTCACTACAATGATAGATTCAAATTATAAACTATCATACGCAACAAAATTTTATTAGAGTAAAATTAAGTTCAATGGCATGACTTGTAATGCAGAAATGTCAGTTCACACGTCTTGCAATTTAACAGTCATTTTACAAGACAACCATTCTTGTTGTTGATGTTCCTTATGTCACCTGATGCGCTCACCTTACGAGACCCCTTTCCGGTGTTAACATAAAGATATGAGAGGAAATAGAAACATATATACACAGAAGAGGAACGTTTTCTTGAGATACAGTGCACATCGGCGATGAACGATAGATTGCTGCTCCTCTTTCAAGAAAGGGCTTCTACTTTGTAGGAGGAAGAATGGCTTTTACCCCAATTTTACATCCATGCTTTATGTGAGATTGGAACCCGAACCCTTCGGGCTGACGCTCTGGGCACTTTGCTACTGGGAAGATATTATTGCAATTTAGTCTAGAAAACAAAATTTAAAATAGGTTCTTTGGTAAACTGGTGACTTAATAGCAACTAAGGTATTGTATAGCATCGGTTTTGATTCTTGAGCAGCTATCTCATGTCCAGCATAAACTACTGGACATGAAATAGCTGCTCATGAGCCAGCTTATGTATTTAGGTGTTTCGGTTATTACCACGACGATCCGGACAGACATTTTGTCCCTTGGACAGATTATTCAAACTACAGTCATTTTGTGTAAAGTGGTACCTAGATTGATAATGCATATCTTCAATACCTAGAAGATCAATTTAAGAAATTTTTCTCTCAGCACTTTTCTAATCGCATATCAGCAAATGCATATTTCTGAGTACTGCTTTCTGAATTTGAAAATATATTTTAAAAGACAGTGTTTTTTTTAAATATTTTTAATTCATTTTTTTTTTCAAAAAACAGTTTGAATTTAGTAGCGATAGACACTAATAATTTACTGACCTGTAAAAAATTAACTACTTAAAAATTTAAAGTTTTAAAATCTGCAAGATTTTTATTTAATAAACACCTTTTAATTATATAAATGAAAATTCCTTTTTCTTAATCTTTTGAATGTCACGTACTTTAACGTTCGTTGGTAGTGTTCTATGCGCATCTTCATTGAAATACTCGTTTGAAATTGATCCTTCATACTATAAGAGCAATAATAACTAAATGTTAGCAAAAAAAAAAATAATTGTCATGCAATTGTATACTGCGAAATAAATTTGCATTATTTTCGTAAATGTTAATAAAATGGACTGCAAAAAGACAAGTTTAAATGAAGCTTTTTTTATAAATGCAGTGAATGTTTAAAATAATTATAAAGTTTGATTTTAGAGATGGAAAGCATCTTATTCATAGGAATTCTGCACTGGCCTGCAAAGAACATTTTAAATTCTGTTACTAATGTATTACTGCCGATAATTAAAATTTTAATCTCTAAAGATGCTTTCAATACATTAATACCAAACTTCAAGGCCCGAACTTCTTAATACCGAACTTCATTAATACGAACTTCTTGACCAAGGTCATTTAAACTTATCTCCAGCATTTATATCAAGTTCAAAAAGAATCCTTTGAAAATAAGACAAAAAGTTTTGAAAGTCGATTGTCTTTTTAGAGAGTCTCAACTATGGACAGCTACAGTGATTTCAGTTAGACCTACAGATAGTTCATCGAGACTCGTCCCGACTCTTGAGGCCCGTTTTAAAACCTTGATGTTTGGAAATAAGAATCTATAGAATTTTATAATAGTAGTTTTTTTTTCTTGACGTGTGTTTGTGGACATGTGTTTAACCGAAATTTTAGAAACTTTATTCTCAGGTTCATATGCAAGTTTTTCTACACCAATAGTTACTAGTATTTGATATTTTGTTACAATTTTCTGTATGAAACTTAGCATTTAAAATTTTGTATCATAGTGGAAATCTCAAGTTTGCATCGAATACAATAAAATTAATAGTTGTTTAACGCATACTATATCGCCCGGTGGTGTAGTGGTTAAAAGCGTCAAGCTGCTACACCACTGGTCCAGGGTTCGACCCTGCGACTGGGCAAGATCGACTCAGCCTTTCATCCCTTGAGTGGGTCGATAAAATGAGGACCAGGCATGCTTGGGAACTAAACTGTGGGGTCCCACGTCAGGTTGACCACCTGACTGAGACATAAGCTGTATGGCACCCCAAGCCCACGGTCAAAAAAGCGGAGATGGGCACCGCCGGCCTTGGTCCACAGCGGACTGTTTCGCTATGAGCTAACGCATAATATTTAACATGTCTAAAGTGAAAAGTCTCTACATAGAAAGCCAACATAATAATTCAAAAATAATAATTTCGCTTAAATTATATATAAACAATGGAAGTATCAGATGTTGTATAGGGCCTATTCTTAAGAAGCCACTCATCACTTATATATTGATAGAGGTATATATTGATAGAGAGGTTAAAGTAATTTATATTTTAATCAAAGCAATTTTTTCTGTATTATTTGTCTATGATTTCAGATAAAAGAGAAAGTAAGGAAGAGTTAAATACCGTCTAATTTTTTCATTAATTGCCATATCATGCATTGAAATGTCCAAATGTTTTACAATTTCATTATATTTGCCAACCACAATATCCATTTTTAAGCAATCTACATAGGATGCAATGGTTTTAAAAATAATTTTTTTTTTTACATTTTCTAAACAAACATCATTCATTAATTTTTTATGAATTATTTTTTTACCGTGTGTAAGAGGTATAAGCCCTAGATAGGAGTTAGACCTGGGTGTTCTGAAAATGGTCTAATCAAGGGCAAAATAGCTTCATATGCAATGACTAAATTAATTCCTTTTTCCCTTCATTAAAACTAATAAATGAACTTAAATTCAATTAAAAAACTTTTCATCAGCAATAATAAAATAATTTTCCCTCCTAAAGGTCCAGATAAAAATGTTTTTATTCTTCAAAATGTTGATCTCCCGTATTTAAAAAATGAGCCATTTTGACAGAAAAAAGTTATAAAATATATTTTTCTAGAAAAAAAGAATAAAAAATGTTTACTTTTTAAAACACTGAAGTAGAAAACAATAGATATTTAAAATAAAAATTAATAGTTCTAAAATATATGTTAATGTTAAGATATTATAATGAAAAAAATTGTCTCTAAAAGTAAAATTATATTTTAAAATTATTTATCAATTGTAATAAAAGTATTTTAGACGCTAAATGATCTAATCCAAATGCTTTTATTTATCAAAATGTTGATTTCTCATATTAAAAAAAGCATATTTTGGAAGAAAGATTGAAAAAATATATTTATACCTATTATTTTTCCTAGAAATGGAAACAGAATAAAATATTCTCAGATTTAAAAACAATGAAACAGAAAATTTAAGATGCTGAAAAAATTAATATTTCTAACATAAATACCTAGAAAAGGAAAAGAAGTTTCCTCTAAAAATTAATGAAATTATTTTAGTTTACTCATTTGTTATATAAAGACATTCATTTCAATTTATAAATCAGAACTGTATTATTGAGATAAACCTTGAAGTTCATTCTGATTTTGTAACTGGTATTCTTTTAACAACATTTACGAAAGCACTGCCTATACGATTGGATCCTAGCATATGCAGTAAATAAATATGGGGACGAACCCGTAATCTCGAGTCAGCGGGGTGCTCACAAATTGAGGACAAACGCAAAGCCAATGGACCTGTCTTATACCATCTCTCTCGCACCTTTTTTTTTCATACTTATTATTTCTAATGGACAACAGGGCCAGCGATGGCGTTTGGAAAAGATCTCGGTGGCGTTTTGATAGATGGTGCTGGTTTGACACTCGAAATAATCCATCTAGGTTAGGAGACAGATAGCACTGAGCGTTGCGCAAGAGCGAAGGGGTATCTCTTCTCCATTTCTCTGAATCACCAACTTGCGCGTTCGCAAGTTCTATGGGTTAGGACCTCAGCAATATTAATCAAATTCCCCCGCACTGTTCCAGCTAACAGGCCTGAAATGCTGGACGAATTTTGTTTATCGTTTGAGATCGGACCTTTTCAAAAGGGAAAGGATTTTGTTGGATTCTTTTGAATGGACCGCAAGCCGCTGAATTCTTGACGTGACATATATTTTTTATTATTATTATTATTTAACCGTGATCTAACCTCTCCTCGGTCAAGTCTGAACCCTTCCCTCAAGTTCTTTGTCCCCAAGATGCAATTCCGGGGTTGCTAATTTAAGAATCCGCGGTGGAATTTTTGTGTGTTGTTAGGACTTAAAAATAGTCCTCCGGGTCTATTGTTTATGATTGATGAATTGCGCAAGTGTTAAAAGTCTTTTATAGAAAATTTCATCTTTTAAGCCGAGGCTCTCCGAATGACATTTAATCCATCCATTCTTTCATCACGTGTTTTCAGTTCCTTTCTGTTTCATTGTTCTCGAAAATATGCGATAAATGATTGATTGTTTCGATTGAACTTGTCATTAATTTTACCCGTAAACTTTTCGGCGTTGACTTGAAGAAACTTCTTTGTTTGGAATTTAGGTACACTCAACTTGAGGTCAATATTTATTGGATAACGTTGGAAATATTCCCATATGACACTTCACATTCACCGAGAAATATAACAATTCGTGCCCCGAATAAATGCCATCGTCTGTTAATTATAGAAACTGTCAAACAGCTGTCAAAAGGAATTCCAGAGCATTGAAACAAAAAATGAATCCGATTCAGGTCTCGATTTTAAAATACATCTAAAGCCAATATTTCATTTTAGTTAGAAATTATTTTGCACTCAAAATTCTGTTTAGCTTTGACCTATTTGCAGGAAACAAAGAGGCGAAGTTAATCCAAAAGTCAATACTAACTTTATATTTAGGATGTTAAACTTTTCAGGTCCTCAGACACCGCAAACTGATTTTATCCCCCCGTCTCTTTATTTGTCCTGTGAAATCCTGTCTTATTTTTGAGTACTGATCAGTTTTTTTATTTCAGTTTCGTTACTGTTCAAAATTACAGGAAAATCCTTTGAAATTAACTGCCTGCAGACAGACAGCAAATATAAGAAGCTATTCCCTATTGGAAGCAAGTTCCGCAAGTCTGGACTTAAGGAAAGATCGGCCGTAATAATTAACCATCCCAAAGAAAGATATTTCCAAGCCAAGGATGATCAGTGCTGAGGCGGAAACCGGTCAAGAGAAAGAATAGTTAACAAGTTAAGACGGATTGGGATATTTTTGTATAGGGAAAAAGATTAGCCTTTGTGGAATGCTTTTAAGCAATTTCAAGGTAATTTCAAAAAAGCACTTAAATGCGTACCGAACAAATAATAAAATTTAGGTAAAAATAAATCTATCGTTCTCAAAAGATGTTAACTTGCATTTCACCTACCTGTTTAGACAGTTTCTGAATCTGTTATTAGTTCTTATGCATCTGCATGGATTCTTAAACAACTTCATGGTAAAAATATGAAACAGTTCAACAACTAAAAGGTAAAATGAATAAAGCTGACTAACTAAACCATTAAACAATTAAAATTTAACTATTCTCAAACATTTAGACAGTTAAAAAAATCTTAAACTTTTCAACCAGTTCAAATTAAGCAGTTTAATTACTAAACCATTAAACCATTAAAAATTAAGAATCCTTCAAAATTTCAACAATTAAAATTCTTAAGTAATCAAACAATTTCTAAGTAACTTTTCGTGAAACCAGACAATTAAAAATATCGGTAACATAATGGATTTTTAACGGCATACTCTTAAAAATTCTGTAACAACAGCATACTTCAAAACGATATTATGTGCGATGGATAGGTATCAGAGAAGATACTAAAAATTTATAAATCTGTTCCATATAGTATTAAACCTTGAAATAATATAAAATATTTTCTACTCTGAAGATGCTATAAAATAAATTCATGATTAAATATCAAAGGGCGTGACTCTGCTGTTTAACTCAAACAGTTACTTTTAGTCGTACTTTATATTTAAGTTTCATAAATATGAAGTTGCTGTTTAAAGGGTCGATCGAACAAGTGATAATTGACAGTGATATGGGCTCACCACTGTGCCAGTTGAGAAGAATGTATAAGGTTCATCAACAGCATGAAACGGTTGTTCATTGTCTAGAATACTAGGATACCGGTAATTATACAGGGTTCCCACCTATGTCCGTTACACTCCCCTTAACTTCTAAACGGTGACAGCATAGGCCATAAAGTTGGTGTCTAGGTATAGCAAAAAAGCTATGCTCTACCACTGCCCTCTAGATCACAGCTGCTTTCTAGAGGGCAGTGGCTCTACTCGGTGAGACAACTTACAACGCCATCTATCGGCAAATATTGGAATTAGCTTTTTTATCTCAAAAACGGTGCGAGATACGGGGAAAAAGTCAATTATAAAGTCCTTCAGCATCATCGATTTAGTAAGAAAAGACACTTGCGCACGTTAATACTTAAAACAGAATGTGGAAAAGGAAAATTTGTTTGGTCACGATTTCGAGAATTGTCATGTCATAAGGAGTGGAAGAAAGAAACTGAAACACATCCCTATCTTCAAGATCATTTATTTATGTTGCTGAAAATGCTCTGCATTAGCCACTATGCGCATTGTCACTCTGGACTGGATTTATCGCTGCACATTGTGCAACGACACCATAGTGTTGAAAATCACGACCAAACAATTGTTCATCTTTTACATTCTGCTTTCAGTATAAATGTGCGCAAGGTATCTTTTCTTACTAAATCAATGGTGCTGAACAACTTTGTAATTTACTTTTTTCCCGTATCTCTTACCGTTTTTGAGATAAAAATGCTAATTCTAAAATTTGCCGATAGATGACGTTGTAAGTTGTCTCATCGAGTAGCGCCAACTAGACACCAACTTCATGGCCTAATCTGTAACCGTTTAGAAGTTAAGAGGGTTGTAACGGATATAGGTGGGAACCCTGTTTATTTCTAATTATTGCGATTATAGTAGTTTGTTTTTATGAGAGAAAACAAATGAATGAGAACAGTGGAAGAAAATGTGTCAATGCAGTTATGTTGTCCAATGAAATCTGAGTAGTTTACAACAGAGGTATTTGGACCCACAGTCTCTGTTCGAGCTAGAGTGAATTTGAACTTGTAGAACGATATAACATAGTAATTCAGAAGTAAAAATACTGACTCTGGATACTGAAAAGAGAGTGTTCGATTCCTTACGCGACCGTAGTTCAGTTGAACAAATAATATTACTTAGTGCTATTATGAGATGGAATTACGAAGTTACAGAGCAATTACTGCGTACAATAAATAACTTAAATTGATAATGGAATAAAAGGTGATATGATATACATAAGCCAGTTAAAAAAATTATACGAATTTGAAGGAAAAAATTAATTAATCATTAGCCTAACAATAGTGGTGATGCTGGTGATGATGTTGACGATAATAATAACAATAATAAAAATAATAATAATAATAATAATAATAATAATAATAATAATTTGAAATTATATTACTACCTTAAAGGTGCAAAATTAAACCTGCTTTTAATGCTTTACTGTATGTCTGGCTTTAAAAGTAATTTTTATTTTATTTTATGCTGGTTCATTCCGATTTACAGTAGTAGTTTTCTTAAGCTATTCTTTTTTTAATTTTCGTTTCATGCTTATAGATGTGAGCTTATGTGTACAACAAAGGAATAAAGGCTAAAAACAGCCAAAACAAAAATGACCCAATGTTTTAGATTCTGCAAATGCGATCAGCTAACTTTGGAAGGAAAGAAAGCTTTTCACTTCATTATCTCTCCTAAGTGTTACTATTCTTGTTACTTTGACAGGTATATTCAACAGATCAAGACGTTAACAAGTGAAAGCTATAAAATGGTATTAGCGCTTTCATTCAATACTGTTTCTATGAATAAATACGGAATGTGCATTAAGGAATAAGTCAAAAGACAAACGTGTAAATAATAGTATAATAAAGCAAACAAGAGACCAAGAAAAGAGTCTCGACTAAAAATACCCACCCACTTTACGTAGAAGTCTGCATATCATCGAAACAAAAGCTCCTCTCATCTATATTTGTATTTCTGTCTGCCTGGTGTCTTAGAACATTATCCTACGCTCCTATTACATCGCTCAAAGAGTCATTTTCTTTCTCCCGCTGTTCTCTTAAAATCAACATCGCTGTGGCAGAGTGCATTTATCGTAAGATAAGCTCAATTACACACACGCGGTTCTCCTTCCCTCTTTTCAAACTTAAAACTCTTTTATGTTATTGTAAGTTGCAAGATTTTATAAATTTGGAGTCTTTAGTGAGATATATTTTACGAGATGTTGAGGTTAATGGTCATTTCAGGAAAAAATTAATCGAATTCTGTAATCATTTTTACATTTTAAAATGGTGAAAGACTAAAAACTTGGAAGAAACCTATAAAAATTATGCTTGCGAGACTGATTAAGGACATGCTATTATAATGCGGGGATTCAATTTTAGGATTATGGAGGAACTAAGTGGAGGCATGCCCAAATTATCTTTGGCCATGTCATAGGTCCTGTATAATCAGGAGCTCATCTCCGTAGTCTTACAAATGCTAATATAGGATACATATTGAAACTAAACAAAGTTTGAGCTAAAATAATTAGCTAAATAAATATTATAGATCATAATGAACAATACATTTTAAAATAAATTGCCACTGAGAGGAACAAAAGCAGCTTTATTATTTTTTAACTCATTTTTTTATTTTGTTAGTTAAATTCTGAATTTTAACATATATTTGCTTTAAACGGCATATCTATCATGTGACCAAGTATTTGATAGAATGCAGTATAAGATAAAGATATTAAACACACACGAAGAAAAAAACATAACTAAGTTAAAATTCAAAACATCCAGTAATTGTAGAAAAAAAACATGATTGGAGAAACAAACTTAAAAAATTTTCTGGTACCTTCTCGGGGCAAGTTTTATGCTTCTGAGTGTTTTCTTTATATCCACATTTCCTATTATCTTGAAGATCAGCTATTCAGAAATATACACTTTAGTTTATTAATATCGTTGCAACCGAAGAAGAAACAATATTAATAAACATTTCCTATTGGTGCTTCCAATAATTATATTGCTGACATTTTTTATTCTTTTATTTCATTTCATTAAGTACTTTTGAATCACCAAGACTTGCATCTGACGAGTTCATTTCCAAATAATTTTAATTTTTTCAACCTTCTTTCTTATGTTATCTTTTCTTGTTACTTAATATTTCCTGTGGATTTGTTCCCATTAAAATAAAAAATATGAGCTTATTACAATGTAAATATTCATGTTAATATTTCTCCACATACTGGCAAATCCCGAAAATTGAAAACAAAACTGTTAACAATGTTAGATCATGAATAAGCTTAAATCAAATCAACATCGGCATTTGTCAGTACATGAATAGATAAATGTACGTGATCTGTCGACTTTACCTGCCTGTGAAAATGAAAAAGATTTTACCTGTCATTTCAGATATATTACCTATAACTGCTTACTACATTGAGATAATCAATGAAGAGAATAGTTCTTCTTTTTAAAGTTTGATTTATACTTCTGACATTCACTCACGATTAGCATAATAACGAAACAGGGCTTACGCAAAGGCAAGTTGGATATCATGTTAAAGAAACCTTCCTTGAACTCTTGAGTGGAGAAGAAAGGAGGACGAGTTTTCACCTTACTAGCGTAATCGATATATCTGAGAGAACAGCTTAAAATCAGTATAATACTGATGTATTCTTTTGTTCAGGGGTGGGCATTAAGTCGATCGCGATCGACCGGTGGACCACCAAGACATTTTGGGGTGACCGCCTTTACTAAGACCTAAGACGCGCATACTCAAAGAAACATATTTATGGAATATTATTATGTTTGTATCTTGCGTTTTGCTTTAAACGTGGATTTAAAATAGTAAGTTTTTTTATTGTAGTTATATAGGTAAGTATATATTCCGTATTTATTATTAAGTTATAATAAATATTATAGACCTTTTTTTTAGCTCATCACACCTACACCACTGGGTGGACCGCAACATCTTGAAAAAATTAGAAGTAGCGAAAAAATTAGTAGGGGCGATATTTGGGACACCGACCTTACTTATCATCGTTGGGGAATATATTTACGAGCGTCATTTATACACTGTTATCAGTACCTAATAAAAAGTATAAATGGGAACAAAGTAAGCATGAAAATTAATTTCAAACAAGAAAACATCCTGCTAAAAAGTATTTCTACCTGAAAACATATGGGGTTAAGTAAGCAAATGTGTTGTTTTCCACTAATTAGGCGTACACCTTTTTCAGTTATATTTTTCAAAGTTAATAGTTTTCTATGCTTTATTACATGAATTAATTTCAATTAAAAACATTATCTATGAAAAAGCACAGCATAGTGAATAAAAAGTGATAATTATCATAATACGGTGTATTCCCTTTTTACTGAAAATTTTTGAATTTATTAATTTTCTGAGCAATATTTCATGTATTAATTTTCTTTTTAATATTGTGAAAAGAGTTTATGCTCTCCTAAATCCTACATCCAAATATATTTAAAAACTTAACTAAAGAAGTTTTTTTTAAACTAAGAATTTGCTTTTTTAACACTTCATAAAATCATTTATCTCGCTTTGTAGTGATTATTCTAAAAAGGACTTCTCCTTCGTATCGTACTTAAAATATGATTCTATAGCATTAAAAAAAGCCTGAGCATTTTATTTAGATATGCTGTAGAGCTGAAATCCATTTGCATCCATTTCACAATTGTCCTCGTACACTTTATTTCTTTATCATGCACACACACACACACACACACACACACACATACACATTCACACACACACACACACACACATATATATATATATATATATATATATATATATATATATATATATATATATATATATATATATATATATGAAGGCCTTATTTGAATAGTGGTCTAACTCCACTTTTTAAAAAAATGGAATTAGCCTCACTTTCATGTTCATACAAGTCATTTCTACCTTATTTTTAAACTGGTACACCCCAACTTATTTCTGCTGCCAACAGAGGACATTACAAATCAGACTTCAGCAGTCATTTCTCAGCACTCATTACACTTTAAGGCTCTGTATCTCAAAATGAACATGAATGAAGTTACACAACTCAAATAAGGCCTCCATATATATATATAATCATCATCATAATGAAGCATTAAATATATGTAGAGTTTAATATTAAATATTTCATTATTTATTGCATTAAATATTTCCCTTTCAAAGCTCAAAAACGCTATTATTTAACAGTTAAACAAATTCCCTTTAACCTCATGAAAATTATGAAAAAGGGGGTAAGGTACTCCGAAAGAATGTTGCATGTAAGGCTCAAGGCTGTCTGTAACTAGACAAAATCGTCTTATATAGTGCAGTCTAGGACAGCACTGTATTCAATCATTTAAGACTTTTATAAAGAGCTGAAAAACGCTTCTTGATATCACTTCAGATCAATACCTGCAACAGCAAACAACAAAACAAAATGGCTTTTTCTGATATTACCTTTAGATAACAACCTTTTTACCTGTCTTGATTACAACACTCTCTCTTACAATACGGGCTCCATGTGTAATCGCACCATTCTGGAATCCCCGCTGCGCTCCTAAAACCACCACGCTTCTGACAAATGCGTTTAATCCCCGGGAGGGCTGCATTACACGCACAAAACACCCTCGGATTTTCCACCTAAACAAAACTGTTGAAATTCCCAGATGAAATTGATTACATATTGAGAACAGTTCTTTTATCTCGGGGAAAGATTAATCATTGATGTTTATGGGAGAAAGCGTTGCATTTTATCGATTTAACCATTGAAACACTAACAGGTGTCTCCTTGAGCAAGCAAATTAATTATTTTATAAATGTTTTCATGGATTAAGTTACAATTCAATGAAATAAAAAACATATTTCATTACATTATATATTCTAGTATACTATGTTTTATTTGTAATTTTAGATCTTGGTCGATATGGTATGTCATTACAATACAAGAAAAATAATTAGTACTTTCAAATTTCCTTTTGACAGATAATTTTAATTTTTTATCAACGAATGTTTAAAGACATTTTTTTAATAGGAACAATACAGTAAAATTCCAATTATTTTTGTTAAATAAAATCTTTTCTTAAATTCACAAAATATTCCTAAAACATCATTTGTGATTCTTAACGTACGGTTTCCTAACCGAATTACTAATTTTATTTCCTTTAATAATCAATTTTAGCACTTTTATTAATGGATTATTTCACACTAATGGCGCCTTTGTTACAGGAATATATAAATTAATTTCCTCTTGATTAACTAGCTCAAATTTTTAATTCGGTTTGTAGAACATTCCTTAAAATCTTGAAAAATCTAATACAATTGACGCTATTGTACAAAATAAATGTAATTCATGAAAAAATATTCAGAAGAACAAGCACAACAAAAGTTTGTTTAAAGTTGTTATAAGGTAAAAACTTTTAGTTTGGACTTCTTTTTTTTTAATAACAAAACTTCTTTTCAATGGAAAATAATAGACTTTAATGTTAAATACTACCTATGAAAAGGTTTCGTTATCAATACTCTATCTAGACAATTATGTGCCTACTTGTACAACTGCTTAAGTATTTTTAAAATAATTTAGTGAAAAACTATCAGGGACATCTATATATATATAAAACAGTTCCGTAACTGACTGACTGACAGATAACGTAGAGACCAAACCGCTGGACCTAAAGTGCTGAAATTTTGCATGGCGATTCTTCTTATAGTGTACAGGTGCACTAAGAAAATTTTTGAAAAATTCTTCTTAGATATTTTAAAATTAAATTTTTAAGCTGTTTTTGTAACATTCTTTAAAGTTTGTATTTAAAATAATTATCTGATGGTTATGAAATATATATCACGAGGAAGATCGTAAAAAATTCTTTAAAATGAAATCTTTATTGAATCTTTACCTCCATTTTCTGATTTTTGGTAAAGTTTGAAAGATCAATTTTTTAGAATTTAATTTATTAAATGCTGATCACATGGTTTCTTTTCTTTTTGTGATACTTTAAATTAATTTTGTGCCACGTGCATAACAATGAAATAAATTGACAAAAAATATTGAAATTCGGTAAAAGATAAAATTTAACTTCTAGACTAATTAAGATGGAAGTTTTTTAAGACTTTAATTCAGATTAGTATGTTTTAGGGATATTAAACATACAAATTAATTGCATACCTTGACCGTTGCATTAATTTGAATATAAACAGATCTGCTGCATTTCTTGCGGGAATCAAAGCAATGAAAAAAGTTTTATATAAATCATATATATATATATGAGGAGTTGGGACACCATTTTAAGTACATCTATACTTTTTAATAATAAAACTAAATTTGAAAACTGAATTTTGTTTCAAAAGAGCAGTGTTTTCAAAAGATGTTCTTTATTTTCTTAATGCTTTCTAAAATGAATACAACAAATTTATGTATAAATTATAGTTAAAAATTTTTAGAATAAGTACTGTCTATTCTTTATTAATTATCCTGAATTACATAGATCATATTATTACAGCTTAGATAGTCCTTTGGACTGCCTTTATCCTATGAATACATCTAAAAAATAGTTTTTCCAAAATCTATATTTACACTATGACTTTTGAAAAATATTTGTACTGTTTAATCCTTAATGAATTCGAAGTGAATGGAAATATTCTATCCTGTAAATGATATAAAAGTAAGATGAATTCTTTCATATGCGGTGTCTGGGTAAAGTACATCGGTGTGGTTCTTTAGAATGTGATCTGGTCTTCGTTAGAATGGGATTAATAATGGCAATATTCTTTCAAAATGGAGTTCTTTTACGTGTTTGATTCAATTCATACAGTCCACTAAGTTTAAAGTAACTCCATGTATCTTGCAGTATATTGCTATACAAAATTATTATCTATATATATAAAACGCGTAGGTATGCGGCACAAAAATCGACGATATTTCTACACTCCGAATGGCAACGGCTGCAACTACCAGATGTAAACATTAGCGTCAACCGCGTGTGTGTAGTGGCTCGACGATTGCACGTAATCATGGACAGTTGTATGTAAGTTATCTAGAATCCGTTCTTTTGATTCTGTCACTGTAGTATCTCCCAAAATACTCGAATATGTATATCAAGAAGTTTTAGGAACTAGGCGCTGCGCGACCAGCATGGTCGCTTTTAGTTTCATATTTTCCTTTGCAAAACAACTCAACTGAAAGTAACCTATGTAAGGAATGTTACCATTACCTGCCATCGTAAATATACGTTGTTAAGGGGTAGTGGGAGCTCAGCCAAAATAAATGTATAATCATTGCTAAATTCCCTATAAGGCTGAGTCTAAAACATCTTGATTAAAAAATGTGATTTTCCATTACTTCAGAACAGAGTTAAAGATAAGATTGAGAAACCCAACACCAATGATTTTAAAAGTTACATCCCTCTCTGTATGTACAATTTTTCAAAATTGAACTATCTACAATTTATCATTAAATCAAATAAGAAATTCTTGGGGAAATTTTTTTTCACTGTATGTACTATTGTTCACAATACAGATATCTACACTTAATCATATCAAATAATAAATTGTTGGGAAAATATCTTCACTTTTAAAATGGAGTAAAAATTCAGCAAGTACTAAAATATAGTGTGGATTACAACTATGATATTTATTAAACTTCTTGATATACACAATTGAGAATTTCAGAAGTAGGAGATACTACAATGACAGAATCAAAAGAACGAACTCTAGATAAACTTACATACAACTTTCCATGACTAAACACTGGATCTGATAGGTCTAAACATATCTTGTCAAAAGATCAGCAGTTGTAACCACTGCACACACGCGGTCTTAAATTGCGGACAGCCGCTAATGTTTACACCCGGTAGTTGCAGCCGTTGCCATTCGGAGTGTAGAAATATCATCGATTTTTGTGCCGCATACCTACGCGTTTTATATATATGGATATCATAGTAAAATATTATTAATTGCATTATAATACCTTAATAGTAAGTAAGAGTTAATTTTCTACACTTTTTTTAGTATTTGCTGAATTTTTACTCCATTTTATAAGTGAAGAAATTTTTCCAACAATTTTTTATTTGATATGATTAAGTGTAGATATCTGAATCGTGAACAATAGTACATACAGAGGGTGATGTAATCCACACTATATTTTAGTACATGCTGAATTTTTACTCCTTTTTTAAGTGAAAAAAATTTTCTCCAATAATTTCTTATTTGATGTAATGATAAAGTGTAGATATCTTAATTTTGAAAATATTACATACAGAGAGGGATATCATTCTTTAAAATCATTGGTGTTGGGTTTCTCAGTCTTATCTTTAACTCTGTTCTGAAGTAATGGAAATTTACATTTTTTAATCACGATGTTTTAGAATGAGCCAGAGATTTTTGTAATGATTATAAATTGTTTGGCAGAGATCCCACTACCACTTAACAACGTATATTTATGGTGACAGGTAATGGTAACATTCCTTATATATGTTTCTTTCAGCTGAATTGTTTTGCAAAAGAAAATATGAAACTAAAAGCGACCATGGTGGTCACGCAGCAGCTAGTATTCAGAAATATACGTTTGATTTTGGAACTGTAAACTACTGAAAGGAAACAGAATATACATCTAGTTAGAATTCATTCTTTCAGTTGATTCCATTAGTGTTTTCGTTTTATTTTTTGCTGTGCGTGAATGAACAGATAATTTGCCCAGCTTAGATAGACAATAATTCTTAATTTTTCTTATTTTAGACATTAAGTTTTCATGTTGTTGTTTCAAACTGCTTTCGGTTTTAATTTTCGTTAATCACGGCTTTATTAAACTCTGAGAACCTGCAAATAGGTTTCATAAATTTAAACACTGCTCCAACCCACTTCAGTTTTTGAAGTGTTCCGTCTAAGATTGCACGAAACAATCAATGACACTTCACTTGATTATTACACGCATTGCAAAATTGATTATGGCCTTGCGTCAAGCTTTACCTTTGACGTCCCGCAACATTTAGCATTAGCATTCAATATCCAAACATGCAAGTATGCCATTATACGGAGCTTTGTTCCCCTATGGGGCTGAAGACACTGGAGTGTCTTAACCGCTAGCGAATGAATCCATTAATATCCCAGATCTCTCATCCTTCTCAAGTTGTGATAGAACTCAGCGGGAGTTTAAAAGGGGGTGCAAACATCTCGAATATAAGCGCGAGGGGGAGAAATGAGAAATGTATCGGAAGACGAATTTTTTTTCTTCGTCTCTTTTTTTCTTTCTTTTGAGGGGGCTGCGGCATAAGAGTACGCCCTTTTCTCATTTAGGTGGCTCAAGGAAAATATCTGTTTTTCAATGCATGATTTCCACGCGTTAGAAGATAGCTATAATACTGCGTGCAATGTATGATGAATCAGTTTCAGTGAATTGACTGGTAGACACTAGGAATTATGCATTCTCCAATTGTGATTGAGAAGTTGAAGCAGATGGTTGGCAATACATGGCTGAAAATGTAATCTTATTTGTTCTGAAAAACAATGTAATACAGTGTATGTTTCAGTGTCTGCTTTTCACTTTTTAAGAGTGATTAACGAAATAGAAAACACCTGGGATTAAAGGAAAAAAAGGACTAATAAATTCAAAGCTCAGCTTGCCCGTATAAGGAGACAATAAAATAAATAGTGTTTCTATCTGCCTGATACCTAAATATATATGGTTGCTTCGAAGATTTCTGCAGCAAGATTAAAACTATCGACTAAGTAACAGACAGATGCTTTATTCACGTGTCTGAAAGTTGCTTTCATGAGAGTTAACAACAGCTTAAAATATCTTACTAACTACTACATAGGATACATACCAAGTTTGTTTGATGAATAGACGAGAGCACCTTTGCTATGGTCACCTTTAGCTACTTGAGGGTTAATTGCACCGAAACCTACAGTTATAAGCCGATTCTGAAACGACATAAAAAACCACTTCAACAGTCAGATTTCAAGCCTCACACTCTCGAACGAAATGCCCCCGCTTTGGCTGTTTAGCCAATATCCGACAGATACCATGGGCTCACACCAGCAGAGGAATTCTAATTACAAATAAGCAAAGTCCCTCCCAAGGAACTACTATTGACAACTTATTTACCAATACGTGGTACTTACCAGGAGCAGTTCAAGTCTTGATTCCTTTCTGTTCAATAACTCTCAACGATGCTTTACTAACTCTGTCTTCTGGCGAACTTCTAGAAAGAAAACTGGTCTCCTCTTATACAACTTGCAGTTGTATAAGATGCTTCATGCTTTATGCTTTTAACCATATTAAGATAGTCTAACCATTTTTACAGCCTAAACTTGTAAATTTTTTTCCTACACTTCATAAAAGTTTGAAGATAATTTCTCGAAACCTAAAACAGCCTTTAATGTAATACGAGGGCCATTCTAAAAGTAAAGAACGTTTTGATCTGACGAGCCGCGTAATTCTCCCACCACCCCCCGCTACCGTGAAATTTACTTACCAAATCATTCCCGCCAGTTTGAAGCTAACAGCGAGCAGCTGCGGTCATGTACTGTTTATTTTTGCGATTTTTAAAAGTGTGACAAAATTAAGGATCCCGCCAAGTGTGAGGTTCGTAGCGTAATACGCTTCCTGAATGCAAAAACACGTTCGCCCTATTGAAATTTACAGACAGATAACTAAAGTTTATGGAAAATGTTATGAATGAAGTTTCAGTTCGAAAATGGTACATTATTTTTAAATGCCGCAGCGTACTGCCAGACCCTTCACCGACTACGCCGTGCCATTCAAAACAAACGGCGTGGATTGTTGTCCATCGGCATTGTGCTTCTTCTCTCGTCCGCATGCTGCTGCGTTGAGGAAGGAATTTGCTTCAGCAATTTAACTGGGAAGTTTTTGAACATCCCACCTTATAGCCCTGACTTGGCCCCCAGTGATTACTTTCTTTTTTACCAAATTGAAGGATTTTTTGGGCTGAAACCACTATGGAAATAATGGCGTACTGAAAGAGGAAGTTAGTGACTGGTTCAAAAACTTGGCGGCAAGTGAGTATGCAGAAGGCATAGGAAAGCTGGTACAGCGCTTTGATAAATGGTTCAATTTGAACGGCGACTACGTAGAATAATAGGTAAGATATCAAAATGTGTTGTACAATAAGTTTTCTTTCATTATCTTGATTAAAAATGACTAGAGAAACAAACGTTCTTTACTTTTATAGAAGTTCTTGTTGTAATTCGTAGCTACTTATGTTCCCGTGTGGTACATTACTCTTTCTTACAAAGCAATTGTAAATTTTCTCTCTCAAATTTCTCAAAACCCTGTTGGAAAATTTTTAACCTTATTGTAAAGTATCATGTCGTAACTCAAAGAAGAATAAACTTTTATCTCGTGTACAAAGGAAGGCATGTACAGATATGGAGATGTTTACTCTCTTTTACAAAATTCTTGGAAATTTCCTTCCTTATATATCCCAAGAGTTTGACGAAAATTTTCACCAGTCCCATTTAATCTGACTTGACTTAGTAAACAGTCTTGTTGTAACTCAAGAACAGTAAACTTTCCCCACAAGCTCATACAAAGATATACCAAGTAGTATGAATTTACTCTTTGTATTTTAACACTTGTAAAAGTTAATTATTCACGTGTCCTAGAAACGTAAAGGTAATTTTCTAAGATACATGGAGTCTATAAAAGTTTTTATTGCCGTAAATGACCACGTTGAATTTTGTAGCTACTTAGGCACATGCCTTGAACTTAATTACTAAATACTAGTAAAATTTTCCACAAGATTTTTCTGCAGCTTCGATGAAAAACCCTTTGTATTTAAACTGTTTTTACTGTATTAACCGCCGATAAATTCTTAATGACAGTTCCTGAGATGAGAATTTAAAAAAAAAATTTTTTTTAGATTCGTGAAGTAGCGAAGATAGCTTTGAAAGCCGATACAATATATCCTATCAGAAGCCGTCGGTAAAATACCCAATGAGAATATTAATAAATGAATCCCATTAAGAGACCATCTCTTCTCTTACTCGCTTGATTTCCATTACAACGAGAACATTGCTTGGCGAGGTATTTTTCAAAATAGCCAAACAATACTCGCAATCAGGCGAATCATTTCTTTTCCATCCGCTCGGGAGTGGTAACAACCTGTTTGATTTATTTCACACACTCTCCGGAATGATTAGCCCCCCAGAGCCCAGATTCGTTTTAGTATCAGTTCGGATCTCTGTGGGACGCAGGTTGGGCGTTGACACTCGCACGCAGGTGCGAATATCAACTTTAACGCGGCGTAGCTGGCATTAATGTAAGTGTCATTACACGAAGAATCACACTTTATTACTCTGCTCATTGTTTTGCCCTTGCGAAGGCGTTGCGCGAGCGAAGTTCAGGGTTGGTACATGTTTTGGTGCTAAGCAAACAGGGGTGGACGGCTCTGCCGGGCCATTTCACTAGAGGTCAATAGGAAAACCGTATTAAAAACATAGTCTTATATAATTTAGTACTTTTTAAAATTTATTATGCGCAGTTGTGATTCTTGTCTTTAGTGTGCGGGGCTTATGCTTCTTAAAATTATATTGATTCGTTTTTGCTATAAGAAAAGTAGATAAATAGACAAGTTAATACATTGTTGCAAGTAAAATATATTTATAAAGCACATATACTATTTTCAGACTATTATTTATTAACAAATAAAATCTGATCTTTGACTTTTCTTGAAAAATGATTTATGATTCTTAAAACAATGAATAAGTTTGGTTGCAGAATTCGTCGAGCATTCTTTTGTTATATACAATCCTGTAATTGTTGTTCTTTCCTGATTCCTAACATTTATAAAATTATTATTTTTTTTCCAATGCGGAGGCACTTGTGGTCAAACATTCGCCTATACTACGCCGCAATTTTACTGCCCATTTTTATAAAAATTATTTAATTTAGTGTCAAATGCAAGAGATGGGGTGCAGAAATAACATCGTAATTTTCTGAAGTATTTTTATGAGTTTTGCAATTTTACGAAAGCTACAATCTGAGGTAAACTTAAGTAAGTCAATTAATTCTTAAATAAATTTATATCATGCCTATCATATCTGTGGCGTTATGGCAAATGTTGATACGTCCAAAAAATTCAATTTTATGTTTTTAGTTGATATGCCGCACTTAAAATTGGTTCTTTAATGTGGCAAAAGCTGATAGTGGAATTATGAAATAATACTAAGTTATTCGTATTGGCAAATACTGTTATGTATAATACAGGTAATACTTGGTCCCTAATTGAATATTTTAGTTCCTAATTGAAAATTTTCATTAAAGACCAGCCATATGCTTGAGGTTGAATATGTGTATTAACTAAAGAATATTTGGATTGAAAAACTTAATTGGGAGATTTTATATTTCACAACAAATGCTACTTTTTTAATTTGTCGAAAACATGAAAAAATGACATATCAACATCTGCCATAATTCCACAGATATATCTTCTAAGGGTAACACAGCTTTTTTCAAGTTATCATTTGACAGTTCCATAGCCAACCACAACTGCGTGCCAGGCATTGGATGCTCCTATAATTAAGCAGATCATGTCTATATTTTGAAAGATTACTACATACTAGCAAGTTGTGTAATTTAGTTCTTTAATCAGAAGCTTTCCAAGATTACTGCCATTAGTGGTTCCAATCATTACGTAGATCATATAATCTAAGAGGAAATAAATATTATGTATTTGATGCCTACAGGTTGGTTATTCTGCTCTTAACTTTATTAGCCACGTCTTTACTGAGCCTCCAAGCAAAAATTAAGTTCTTTAAAGTCGGGGGCTCAATTTTTCCCCACGAGGCACCCATGCTGAAAAATATTTTACGTTTTCATCCATTTATTACTAAAGTGCTTAAAGCTGATAGTGAAAGCATGTTCTGTGACAAATCATGGGTAAGCACGAGGGATCCGAAACTATTCTTGTTTCTTCAGAAAAACTTCATGTTAACTTCCTTTACTCTATGTTATGTTTTAAAAATCTGGGAGAACATGGAAGGTTAGCTATTTTACAGTGTCTGCCAGAGAGCTACCACGGATGAAAAAAAGGACAGCAATGTTGGTTTAGATTTACAATGCTGTGTGCTAATTAGTGCTCGAGACTACTGCATGAATATGCGCAAAATGCATATCTGCTTCATTTTCTGTTTATTTTCAAGAATCCTTCATTCATATCAAAATAATTCCTTTTGAAATACCAACACCCTTTGAAAAAATATAACTTTATTATCAGTTTGTTGTGCATGGAAATTTTATATCTCCTTCAAACCTATGAGGTCAACTATTTTAAAAAAATCCTTGATATTAAAGTTAAAACGAAATTTCTAGAGATGATGAAACCCTGATTTATTTTTCTTTTTGATCTAGTATAAATTAGTTTATAGTTTTACACCCATTTAATTTTCTGTATAAAATGTATTTAAAATGAGAAAATTAAAATTTGTATTTAAAAATCCTCTATGAGATGTTAACTCCTCTATAAGATGTTCCTCTATAAGATAATAGCTTAAGTGCATACTACGCTTGTACACGGAAATAATGATGAAAAGGGAAAAAATAATATCTTACCACACAGTAACAAGGAAATCCGTTTACATAGAATTCCACTATTAAAGTCTCGTCTTTATTATTATTATTATTATTTGAATTATCTTTATATTATTTCACTTAATTTATATTCGTACATCCTCTTTTAGGATTAATTAAATGCACATACGAAGATTTAATTAAAAAAACAATCTTCTCTCAAGATGTTATTTCGTGTACCTTAAGTGGGTGTAAAACTCGCATTCAGAAATAATGAGGAAAAAATAAGAGAAAATAATACCTCTAACCAGCTACCCACAGTAAAAGTGAAATTTGTTCAAATGAAATAAATCGATAAAATTCACATGTTTTATTACGGTTTTCATTCGAATTTATTTCATCCCTCTATTTCTCCTCTTCTCTTCTGTATGAAATGCTCATATAAAGGAAAACTGACTAGAAAGCATCGCATGATTCGGTAGACCCTTTAATATTATTAGCACTAAGGTGATATTGTTATCACTTTGACATTTTTGAATTTCTGTTTTCTTTTTATCAAGTTTACTAAAATTTCCAACAAAAACAGTATAATACCACCGATTTGACGACGTTTAACAGAGGAAGAAAAAATATTTAAAATAGTTTCATCAGCCCTAAGATGCTGTTATAATCACTTCAACAGATTTTTTTTTCCAAGCTCACGAAACTTTTCCTTAAACAGGTAATATAGCGACTCCTTAACTATGCTTAACAAAGGGGAAAAAAATTATATAGTCTCTTCTAACGAAACTACGGCGGGTTATTAACGTAGAATTACTTATCGTTGCTTACGTCTTTTGTTTTTATATATGCATGTATGTGTTAAAATAAATAAATAAATAAATATATATATATATATATATATATATATATATATATATGTGTGTGTGCGTGTGTGTGTGTGTGTGTGTATGTATGTATATATATATATATATATATATATATATATATATATGTGTGTGTGTGTGTGTGTGAGTATGTCAAAATTTTGACACATTTTGGTACTTTTCTGTTTAACTGTTTACTGTTTGCCCAAACGGGTTTGGCGCGCTGCCAAAATTATATATCTGACATCTGAAATTTAGCTTTCCGGAGGACCGTTATGAAGGAACGTAATCCTATGTTAAAAAATATGTATTTAATTAATAACACCTTTAAGAATATTTAAAATCTCTAGCCGAGTTTGTTTTATAGACTTTTATAATTAAAATTCATCCTTAATCATTGTCCTCTTGTGCATTTATCGCCTTGTATCCCATATTGGCTTTATTAAACGAGTATTTGAAGGCAAATATTTTTCTCTGTAAACGTACTGATAATTCAACATAATTCAGAGTTATATAAAAAGAAATGCAATGCCCATTTTGCGTTTTTCCCCATTAAAAGTGAAACCCATTACAAAAGAATCATCATAAAATTCTCAGATTTTATTGAAATTATTATTTAAATTTCTTCTTTGTTCCTTCTTATCTTGTTATGCTATCTCTCTAGATCTTGCTTCCTTTCTTCGTTTTCGGTAACCCATCAGAAGTGCAGCCTTTCAAATCATTCCCCCGAAAGAGAGCTGTGATTGTACAATCTCTTAAAGATAATTTGATCTACCCCAGTACATCAGCGGTTTCGTGGGACTATGGAGCGGATGTATAGTTCCTCCAAACGCTGCGCGCGCTTCCTTTTTTTTTTTGTTATTTCTCGTACCTCTTCGCCCTCTCCTCTTCTCACAACACGTTTCAACTTCTTTCGTATCCTCGCATAATTTAATAGAGTTTGCCAGAATAGCAGACCGCTGCCATGCATCACGATATTAAATCTACCTGCATTTATAGCTTTTTTTTTCTTTCGTAATAACGGGGGACTGTGTACTTGTTTTTTGGCTGAAGTTCCGCAGGTGTTAAATGACTGGATTCGCACTGGTTATACACATGGCTTGTGTGGAGAAAAAAATTTGTTTATTCATCGGGTTTTTAGCATTTTCTGTGAAGTATCTATATATTTAAGTTGCTTAGCGGATTCTTTGGGCAGTCCGTGAGAGAAAAACTACTGCATCAATTTACTTCAATTTGGTCTTAAACGAAAGATTTTAATCTATGGATGTGGCAAATTTGGTTTTTGCAGTCGCAATTTCTATTAATTAGCGATAATTTACAATTAAAAAATAGTGTTTTCTGCGCATGCTCGGTGACATGTTTAAATCTGGCTTTAGGTACTCACTAAGCATGAGGCAGCATTAAAAACATCAATTTGTTTTTGCGCATGCTCAGTTACATGTTTAAATCTGGCTTTAGATACTAAGCACGGAGTCACATAAACATGTTAATTTGTTTATTCCGAGGAATGTCTCTAGCTCTCTGTAGGCCAATCTCTCTGTAGATATTTTTAATTATGTTGTGAGATATAGAATTAAATCGGACGGAGATTGTTTACTTCGTGATGTTTAGTAACCATATTTCTTTTTATTGGGTTTAATAGTAATTTTTAAAGTGTATTTCTCTATTCTTAATATTATAATTTTTAACATTTAACAATGATGTGTTGAGTATAATTTGTGTATTAATACATTCATTTACTATCTATCCGTCATGTTTTGACGGGTACCAACTAGTTTTGTTTTAAAAAGCACCGTTTTTTTTCTTCATTGGTGTAAAAGAATCAATTTACCTCCAACTTTTGTCTTTGGTATTGCAATTAATGCCAAACGTTTTGATGGATTTATTTGATGATCTGAAATTTTTTTAAAAAATGTTTATTGTGTTGAAAAAAAATATTTACAAGAACTATGATTTCATTATCACATACATAATGTTGAATATATATATCTGCTTTCTTAATATCAAGACTAAATCTAACCTGCATTTACAGGTTATTGAAAAATCGAGAAACAGTGTATTGAATAAGTACTGGAGCTATTGATTTATACAGATTATAAATACAGCCAGTAAAAGAGCGTAGTGAAAAAAAACAATTTATTCAATGGATTTTTTAGTATTTTCTTCAAAAAAATTTCTTTTACATATCAAGTTTTCATTTTTGGATACAAAGTCCACTTTTCGTTAATTTTTCTCATAATAAACCCGATAAAATAATTTTTTCTGACAAATTCACCACTTATATTTCCTGTTCATACCAATAATAAAGAGCTATCGTTTATTTTAATTATATAAATAGTAAAATTCTGTTGAGTTGGAGATATGTCAGTTTTCAAAAACTTGGGCTTCGGCTGATCAGTAAGACTTGCAGGTATTCAATGCCTATCTTAAGCTACGGGTAATTTCTTTCTCAGTATTTCTCTAATCACTCTTTCATCATCATATTTCATTATATTTGGCACGACAGCCCAGAGTGGGCCAGGGCCTTCAGTTGAAGATTCCTCCAGCACAGCTTACTTCTAGACCTGGTCTCCTCAATCCAATCACTCTAAAATCTTATTCAACAGAGTCGAGCCATCTTAGTTTTGGCCTTCCGCTTTTCGACTAGTAAAGGGCCTAGCAGCAAAAATCTTCTTTACTGGATTTTTTCATCCATTATCGCAATATGAGAGGCCTAGTTCATTCTTTTAATTTTAAAAATTTTAATAATATCGGGCTCTTTAAAAAATCTATAGATTTCTGAATTGAAACGTCTCCGCTAGAGTCCACTTTCTTTTACACCACCAAGGATGCTTCTGAGAACCCTTCTCTCGTAGACTGCAATTCTGTATTCTCCCTTTTTTGTTAGAGACCAAGTTTCCCAACCGTACATTAGGACCAGACTAATGATAGTTTTATAGATAAGAAGCTTTGGTTTTCTGGAGAGAAACTGAGACTTCAATAAAGAGCGAAGTCCAAAGAAGGTTTCGTTGGCCAGTGAGCAAATCAATCTTTAGTAAAAGCATATTTTTTAATTCTATGTTATACATATTACAGTAGAAACGAGATAAGGGGGAGTACGTTTTTAAACTTTAAAATATCTAGGGATTATTTTTTCAAAATAGACTATTGAGGATTATCTGTAGAAATTAAAATCGTTTTTAGGGAAAGTTAATTCAAATTAGAGAATTTTTCAGATTACACGCACTACATTTAAAGCTCTGCTTTGATATTCAAATGACAGAATTAAAAAATATGCAATATTCTTTATGTATTTATATTTGTATTTTGCTATTCGAAGGCTAATTTATTAGACCGGGACCTACTACTTAAAGCCGATTTCGAACGGCTGCAAACGTCCGTGCTAAGAGTGGGACTCGAACCCACAGCTTTTGGAACCGAAATCCAGCGCCCAAGCCATTCGGCCAAGGGAAATGCAAATAGAAAAATTCCCTGTTTAAATGATCAGACGTATTGATAATCTGTGAAATCAGATGATATGCCACGAAAATAAATTATGTATGTATAAATATTTATTAATAAACTTCCCAATAAATGTCCTGATGCATTTAAAAATTACTTTATATGCCCTTTCTGTATAAATGGTTTTCTCACTTAGGAAAATGTTCTTTAGTTACAGTGAAGGAAATAGTGAAAACTTCTAACTATGTGAATAAGTTAACTAAAATCAAAATAATTTTTTAAATATAATGACTTAGAAAATAATCTGAACACAATCAGACAATGAAATATTAATTTAAGTTCAAAATAATAACATAGTTCTGTAACATTGCGCTTTTTTCAAGAAGGTCATGCTACCGATTAATTATAATTATCAATACAACTGTTCGAAGGGTACCTCAAATTGGAATACCGGAAGAGAAATTTTTATTATTTTAATGAGAAAAAGTTAAGATTGTTAGAAAATACACAAGCAGTGTGTTTGTTATAGTGGATTCCGAATAAAATAGATGATTTCGAAAAGGGATCAGGGGTCCTTCGTTCTCTCGTATACAAGTTAGTATGGGTGATATTAATCAAGATCTCACATACGACAGGATATCTTTTAGTGTTGTAATATTCCGCACATCATATCAAAAGCATACAGCCAGCGTTGTCAATGGCACCTAAAATAAATTATTAAAAATGATAATAGTTAGAATGTATTGTCAGGTGAAAGTCCTAGCTTTATAATAAGGGTCTAAACTTTTTATTTCGGGCTAACTGTATATACATATATAAGTATGGGTGGGTGTTGCGTATATATATATATATATATATATATATATATATATATATATATATGAATCTTAAAGTCAGGTTGGTATCTATACATGACGATATTCACCTTTTACCCGATCCCCAATCCTCCGCATCCGTCACTCACCGAGGCAGCTCTGATCTCGGCGCCCGCCTGAAAGAGCGAATTAAAGTGATTTTTCGGACAATCTTCGACGAGGAGGGAAAAATAATAAAAAAAGCGAAATGATTAGATTGCCTCTGCAGAAGAGTGTTTTCCTCTCGTGGGCTGGGCAATCCGCTGATCTCTTTATTCCACGAATGTTTAGTCTCTTTAATCTCGCAGATTGTAATTCGTTTACTTTGCTGGAAAAGAGCCATTTTGTAAAATCCGTGCCGTTTTTCGGAATAATCTGTGACGTTCATTATTCTATTAGCTTTCCGCTTTAATTTGCATCCGACTGAAAAGGGGGGGAGGGTAAATTTTAATATCGTTATGAAAATGCTTTTCGCGAAATAGCGTGTTTCGAAATGCGTAATTACTCTTTTGAAAGGATGATGTAAAGGATTTTAATAATTTAGTTGATAAATAATGAACAACTTTTGTGGTAAGGAAATGAGATATAATATAGTTGAAACCTGGTTAGAAGGAATTTGTCTACACTCCGAAGGGATTAAAAAAATAATTCATTCCAGCCTAAAATTACTTGAAGCCTGTTTAATACACAGGTAGATGGAATAAATTCGTTACTGATTTAAATCCATTAATTTAAATTTCGCTTAAAGTATTCGACACTGGGAAATCTTAATTGACAGCCAAAAAAGGATGCAAAGCATTTTAATGATTTCAGATAGATTAAGATCTTTTAACAAAAACTTGGAATATAGTGTTTTAATTCAACAAATATGCTAAAATTCTCGTAAAATCTGTTTATTAACTTCTCATCTATATGCTGGGGATTAACAGGAAAGTTACATCTTTGCATTTGTTTAAATTCTTAAATTAAGAATTTAAACAAATGCAAAGAAAAATTAAGAATTTGTTTAATATTCTAAATTTGTTTATTTTTATTATTTGTTTATTTGTTTATTTTTATTTATAAATTTTTATTTATTTATTTATTTATTTATTTATTTACAATTATAATTTCAAAATGAATCAGTTAGGCTGCATGATATATAACAGATCGTACAATATGAGGAAAAACTTCATAAATGTGATATGACTTTGTTAGAAAAGAAATATAGTTATTTTAAACATCCTATATTTATATTTAATATAAATGGAACAACAGAGCTTATGGAAAGAAGAAAATCAATCAGTATTACATTGAAATTAATTCATAGTAACATATAATTAGAATTTCTAGCCGTTAAGGACTTTGTATAGTTTCAAGATATACATACATTTTCTTTGGATCACCATAAGGAATTGTTTTAATGCTTGGTGATTCACGGTATTTTTGGTATACCCTTCCGGAGCCAAAATGCACCAATGTTTGGCGTAGTTACACTGGAGCAAACAACAATAACTGGCTTCTCATAAACCGAGCCATGCGGTGGTCAGTGTCATAGAATAAAATTTGACAAATCAAAAAGTAATGCTGAGAAAACAAAGACTATTGTGATCGAGGAGCTGTCAAGTGTATGAAATTAGTGAAAGGGGTGTGGTGAGTACTTTGTAAGGAAACTAATGTATTTCTTTCTGATCCCTAGAGAGTAACTTCTCAAAATTTGGTGTATGTTAGTCTAAAGGTTCATATCGACAGGTATTATTTCAATTTTATATAATACGCCGATTTCATAGGTGTTGTTACATTTGATACTATTTTCTTCCAGATAAACTTTACTTTTTCATTTATTCTTAACTAAAGTAATTCGAAACAATCGATTACTGCCGAGTTAACCTGATATACACTGCTCTTATTAAAGACATGATTTTTATATTAATAATATAAATCGTTAGTATATCATTTTATTTTTCCTAACACGGAAGGCACTCTTTTCGACATTAAAGAAACTCGATTAATTCGTAATTAAAATAACTCGAAACAATCGATTACCGACGAGTGAATCTGATATATACTGCTCTTATTAAAGTCACAATTTTCATAACAATCATATAACTCCTTAGTATATCATTTTTTTTAACGCGGAAGGCACTTGTCTTTTCGACATTAAAGTAACTCGATTAATTCTTAACTAAAGTAACTTTGAATCAATCAATTACTAACGAGTGAACCTGATATACACTGCTCTTGTTAAAGTCACGATTTTTATAATAACCATATAACTCGTTGGTATATCATTTTATTTTTCCTAACACGGAAGGACTCTTTTTGACATTAATGTAACTCGATTAATTGTTAACTAAAGTAACTTTGAATCAGTCAGTTACTGACGAGTGAACCTGATATACACTGCTCTTATTAAAGCCATGAATTTTACAATAATCATATAACTCGTTGGCATATCATTTTATTTTTCTAACGTGCAAGGCACTTGTCTTTCCGACATTAAAGTAATTCGATTAATTCCTAATTAAAGTAACTTGAATCAATCAATTACTGACGAATGAACCTGATACACACTGCTGTTATTAAATCCATGGCTTTTATAATAATCATATACCTCATTGGTATGTCATTTTATTTTTCCTAATACGGAAGGCACTCTTTTTGACACTAAAGTAACTCGATTAAATCTTAACTTAAGTAACTCCAATCAATCAATTACTGACGAGTGAACCTGATATACACTGCACTTATTAAAGACATGATTTTTATTATAATCATATATCTCGTTATGTCATTTTTTTTCCTAACGCAGAAGGCACTAGACTTTTCAACTTTCGTTTATTTCATACCGCGTATTCTTTGGCTTCTTCATTATGGGAGCACCATGTAAGTGAACTAAAATCGTTCTTTCTGAGCATACAGCACAAGAGCGTCCATGCCTAAGTCGGGATCGACCCTGTGCCCACTCCATGTACGCTCGTGCTGCTAACCACTATACGATGTGAACGGCATCTCGATAGACGCAATAACTTGACTTATCAACAAACCTTAGATTTTAATGTTTCTTGACCAAAGCAAAATTTATTAATGAATTGTTCACGAGCTAATACAATACAGATCTTTTGTTTAAGAAACTTAAAATTTTAGTTTGACTAAGCAAAGTGAAGCAACTGATTGACTACGAGATAACATGAAATAGATCATAATATTAAAAGCATGTATATACCATTGCCCTCGCATTTAGGATATACATACCACCTTAGGAAGTGTACAACATAGAATTATCTATATAGTAAATATGCCGAATATGAGGCCCCTTTTCATTTTCATATATAACTAGGAAAGTAAGTGAGGGATTATAGTACCAACTTGATATCCTTTTAAAGCATATATTTTACTACATATAAAAATAACAAAAAAATGAAAATAACCTTACAATTTTCTTGCATGAAATTATAAACACAAGCGTTCCATTTTTTAGGTCTGAAAAAAGTAGTCCTAATATGAGACCCCCATTCTACAACTCTAAATATGAATTATAATTACTGAAAAGTTCGTATAAACAAAACTGTACACAATAATTTGATAACAGTTACCTATATACACTAATAGGTGAAAAAGAAAAGTGACATTTTAAACAAATTAGTTGGTTTACACTACAGGTTTTGTTTACTTTTTTCTGAAAATAAACAACCACAAAAAAGACATTCATCGTCGTTTTCATCAATGTTATCATCACTGCTGTCATGGAGAGAAAGTTTTTCATCATCTTCAATTGAGCTGAAATCATCATAGCTATAATTAGGCTTATTCGTTCTCTGTTTTTTAACTAGTGTTGCATTTTCATCCATCCTTAATTTTTGTCAGCGTGCACGTGAAACGAGCACGTCAACAAAAAACCTAATAATTAAATTGCAGAGTAAAATCGCAGAAGAAACGTTGTTTGTTACAATAGGTATACGTTAAAACTATTGATGAAAGCATAGACGACAAGACTTTTTCAACAATAACAATTCAAATTTATTTGTTTAAAATATTAAAAGTTAGTTTAAAAATCTTCAACAATAAAATATCCATATCAATCAATAGCGTTCTCTAAATTCATTAAAAAAAACAAGTCTCATATATACAAACAACAGTGTCTATACACTGTGATGGAATTACCTCAAGTTAGGCATAGGCAAAGACTGTTAGCCCCTTATTCTATTTTCTTTACTGCGTCTTAAACTTAAACTATAAATCAACATTACCTTTCTTCAGATTGTCCTCAGCTTCATTATCTATCTATTCAACTATAGTCGAGAAAAGCTCCTCCTTCTCCTCTTTTTTTTTTTCTCGTTACTGAATCGTATGTGAGCCTTATATACGCCTCATCTAATGATATTCAACGATCCAGTTTGTTTAAAACGCACCAACTACTGGGAACTGAATAATAAATTATTTACGGTAGCTTCTTCACAGCTGTGGAAATTCGATTAAAGATTTGATCCGGTTATCAGGTTTTATGATCAAACCGGTCTAAAACAAATGACGCAATACCCGGAAAGGCAAGTACATGATTCGTTTCACAAGTAGTCTTTAGTGTAACTCGCTAACAAATGCCCCCCCACTTGTCTTTTCGACATAAACTAGTAATATGAGAATTCAAAACCATCACAGTTTACATTTCGATTTTTTTTCTGTCAGAACTAGAATACATATAAAACAATTAATTCAAACCAACATTAGTCTTGTTAACAAAATGCGATAGCAACATATAACAACAATAATACAGTCTTAACTTAGGAATACACAGGTACAAAACAAATTGCTGAGAAGGTTCAAATCTGCAAGTTCTAAACAAAAGTTATTTCTGCTTCTGTACACTATTGTTGGCTGAAAACCAATATAACAACTAACAAACCACAATAAAGAGTTAAAACATACAATGACTAGGACACGACTACATTCAATCATATTCAAATATCAATACATATGTACGTGGGCGCCCACTCATACAAATTCATTCAAACACAAAAAACAAATTGGTTTTCCATTGAGAAGTTATCGTAAAATATTTAAATATCTAAAAACACAGGATACATTCCATAATATCGCACTGCATAAATATCAGAAAAACAATTCACATACAAACACTGAGCTTTAAACAAATTTTTCATTAGACAAACTTTCCTTGATTAGGTGGATGGAATAATTAACGTGGCAGTCCCCTCAACAACACAGGGATTCACCAAAATAAAAAACATACCCGCGACCCAAAGCCCTCGGGTGCCTCGACAAATTTACAAATACACCACCTGAACCACTCTGACAATTACATTTGCACCTAACCCGAGACGGTACGTTAGGCTGTTCGGATCCAGATGATATGCTGAAAAAATGTCACCTTAGACACCTTCAGACGTTTAGGTGGGGAAAAAAAACATCCACCCAAAACAAGTAAACAAAAACATTGCAAAAATTCACAATTTCAAACACTAAGTGCACACACCACTTCAAAATAAATTCGTGCAAAAATTCAAGAAAAGTTCATGCAAAAAATCTCATCACATAGGTGCCTCAGTTCGAATTTGGTCAGGGGTTTGGTAAAAGGATCTGCTAGATTTTCTTTACTTTTTATATAATTTATGTCAAATATGTTCTGATAAACTAGGTCACGAATAAAAATAATTTGACATCAATATGCTTACTTCTATGGTTCTCTACTGGGGATTTAACAAAATCTATACACGCCATGTTATCAACATATAGAATTGACCTAAGCTTTCCTCCAAGAACTAACTTTCTGGCATAACATTCTTCTAGAATTCTATCAAACCACATAAGTTCCTTTGTGGCCTCTGTCATAGCGTAGAATTCACTTTCCATAGTTGACAACGACACGCACTTCTCCTTGAAAGTCCTCCACATGACTGGAGCTTTTCCAAGAAACACTATCTGTCCCCCCATAGAAGTCCTGTCATCCTTATTGGCTGCGAAATCTGCATCGGTGTAAACCGTTATACTAGGTTCATTGCACGCAAGTTTAAGTTTAAAATTGTGTGTGTGTATAACATAGCCCAAAAGTTTTATCAAACCATCCCAGTGAATTCTACCAGGATTACTTTGGTATTGGCTAAAAATGTTAACGGCATAACTTATGTCGGGCCTGGTTCTACTAGCGAGGAACGATAGACAGCCTAGTAAATTTCTATAGGGATATTGTTTCATTTCTTCTATTTCAACATCTGATTGTGGACACTGTTTCTTTGAGAATACTGTACCCTTGCTGATTGGAAGTGAGGAAACCGGTACGAAGAATTTTGTAAACCTTTTACGAATATCGTCAATATAAATTGACTGACTCAACAAAACTTCTCCCCCCTTTCTTCAAACTCAACTCCCAACAGCTTTCTAGTTTTTCCCAAAATTTTTAAATCAAATGTGTCTTCAACAATCCTATGGCTTTGTCTATTATCTCCTCGTCCTTACCGAACAAAACCATGTCATCAACATATAAAAGTAAAATCAACACACAATTAAAATCATATGCACAGTTACACCAATTTAGTTTGCTAAAACCTAGTTCTATCAATACTTTATGAATCTCGAAGAACCATTCTCTACCACTTTGATGCAATCCATAGATAGCTTTATCCAATTTGCATACAAAATCTTCCTTACCTTCTACAACAAAACCGGGAGGCTGAGACATGTAAATATCATCTTTTAATGGTGCATACAGATAAGCTCCTTTGACATCACACTGTCTGTGGGTCCAACCCTGTAAAACTACTAAAAGTGAGAAGAAAAAACGAATTAGACTGAAATTAATGACTGGGCTAAAAGTCTCTTCGTAAGAAACTCCTTTAATTTGTTTAAAACCCTGTGCCACCAGTCTGGCCTTATACCTGGCCACCTCGCCCTTTTCGTCTCTTTTCAACGCAAAAACCCACCGGCATCCTATGATATCTGTATCTGATGGTAACTCAACTAGGTGCCATACCTGTCTTTCTGTCATGACTTTCATCTCTTCTTCCATGGCCTCTACCCACTGTTTATGCTGTGGTGATTTCAATGCTTGCTTGTAAGTATTAGGCATCTGTATATCGTCTAGTCAAGAACTGGCATAACTTGTGGATGCGGTAGCTGGTTTATCTGATATTTTCCCTTTATATCCATTTTTATCTGAGGAATCGGAATGGATTCTTTCCAATCGACCAAATGGATTTCTTTTCCAATCGCTACTTCTTAGATCTTGGGCTGGCAAGGGACTCTTATCAATTTGGGTTTCTTCAGGACTATCTTTTTCCACCAAATCTTCGTCACTCTCACGGGGTAGATTCTGACCTAAATTGATAATAGAAACGTCTTCATCTCCCTCATGTTTGGAGTATGATTCGGTGTTAGGATTATCACTGGGACCCATCATTGCTCCACTGTCGCCTTCCATCCCTTGTGAATCCTCACAGAATCTGACATTTATGGTCTCCACCACATTATTGGTGTCTGGGAACCATATCCGATAACCCTTGGTGTTAAAGGCATATCCAATCATCACCCCTTTCTTCGCCTTGGCGTCTAACTTCGCTCTGTGTTGTCGTGGTACACCAACATACGCGATGGACCCAAACGGCTTCAAGTGGTTTACCGATGGCTTATACCCTCCAAAAAGCTCAAATGGTGTCTTACTTAGACCTTTATGTACAACCCTGTTCCAGACATAGGTGAAACTTAAAACTGCATCAGGCCAAAATTTTGTCTCTAACCCACTGTCTGCTAACAAGCACTTCGCCCCATTTGATACTGTCTGGTTGAACCTTTCTGCAGTACCGTTCTGCTCTGGTGTATATGTGTTTGTGAGTTCATGTTTTACCCATGATCATTGCAAAATTGTGTAAAATTATTGTTTACAAACTCAGTCCCGTTATCGGTACGGATACTTTTTATTTTCCGCCCTAGGAACCTCTCTGCACGAGCGACATGATTTCTAAAAATCCGGAAAACCTCAGATTTTTCACACATAGGGTAAACAGAGCACTTACGTGAATGGTCGTCTATAATCGATAAAAAATATTTTTCACCGTTGCGACAATAGTACTGCAAGGACCCCAAGTATCCATATAGATCAAATCATTGGGATATTTAGAGCGTCTAAAATTTACAGATTTAAAACTAACCCGTCTGAACTTGTTAAGTGTACAGGTTTCACAGTCAAAATTATGATCTTCAAATTTTTTCCAACCCCTTTATGGCATGTTTCCTAATTGTATCCCGGACTACATATGGACTTATATGTGCTAACCTTCGATGTACCAGTTCATCGTCAACTTTCCTGGCCACACAAGCACTGCAATCCTCTCTTATTCTGGCAACTCGGGGATTTTTAGGACAAACCTGATATAAACCATTCTTTAATTTGGCAAAAAAAATAGTTTTATCATACCGGTTTTTAATTCTTACCATACCTTGACCGCCTTCGAACCTGAGACCTTGTCTGTCTAGAACAGAACCTGAAATTAAATTCAACTTAAGATTAGGTGAATACATGACATTGTACAAATGGAATGTTCTGGAGCCAAACTGTAGCTGAATTGTCCCTCTACCTGAAATCGGGAATGTCACTCCTTCGATAGCTACGGATAATTTATCGTCCTTTATTTCCTCAAAATCCTGGAACCACTCCTTCACTTTACAAAAGTGATGACTAGCAGCAGTGTCGAAAGTCCATAAATTCGAAGATTCTTCAAAATTACTCACATAAGTTTGCACAAGATTAATCGAAGGAAATCTCACCTTCTTATTTGCTGAATTTGGTTTTGATTTATAACGCACAGGACTTATTCCACGTGCAGGGGAATGACTTCTAACTGCCGTACTCTTCCGATAAGGTGATGTATTTCTTGGTGGAACACGCTGTCTCTGTTGGTACTCGTTAACGGGATTTCCATTGAAACAATTTCTTTTAATATGTCCCACCTGATTACACCTAAAACATGTCATATTTTTCTTGCGTGTGACTGCAGAATAAGCTTTGACTTCATGCATTTTGTTACGGTCTTGTTCTCGTACCGTCAGTCTATCTTCCTCAGCTACCAGTTCTACGAGTATGTCCTTAAATTTAAATTTTTCTTCTGGCCATCGTAATATGGATTGTGAAATGCTATCATAAGTTTCTGGTAAGTAGCGTAATAACTGAAAACTAACGTAAATTTCATTAATTGGTTGGTTTATACCTCGTAATTTTTCAACAATTCTCGTTAAACGTGCTGCAAACAGGCTAATTTTTTCATGTGGTTGAATTCTGCTAGAAAATAGCTCATTAATCAGTTGCATATGCCTCGACCTATTGTCGGGTTCAAAAAATAATTTTAATTTGAGCCATGCTTCTCGGGCATTCTCTATTCCCTCCACTATTTTCCGAAATTCAGGGGAAATATTTAAATAAATCAATGAAATTGCGGTTCCTGCACGGAGATTATAATCCCTAACGTCACGATATGTAACTTCAGGACCCGGATACTCTACCTGAGTAGTTACACTCTTTGTAGTATCGGTATCTTTACTCGCTGTGCTTTCAACTTCCGTTTTTTCATTCTTAATTTTAAGTTTTGGTACTAGCTCTGTGCCTGCTACTATGCCCCAACATCCACGCTCCATAAGAATGTACCTCATATCTTCAGCCCAATTCCCGTAATTTGTTGCGTTCAGCTTCTCTATTTGGGTCTGCATTTTAATTGTATCCCCGAAATTCACACTTTTCAAAACTTCAAATTCTTCAAAATACAAAATAAACTTCACTTGTCGTCTATGTTAATATGCATCAACATTAAACTTACTTCAATTCCATTCAACGCCCCCCCCCCCCCCCATCTTCAGGGCCACTGATATAGTATCAAACGTAAAAACATATTATTTTCATGGGCGAAATATTGTAATAACATTGTTGCTAATAATCCTTTCAGTTGTTATGAGCGTATACCGTCAATAACATCTGGTCATTGCCTATTTAGCTTTTATGGTCATATACCTTCAGTAACATCTGGCCCATAACCTCTTTTATTGTCAGCGTGCACGTGAAACGAGCACGTCAACAAAAAACCTAATAATTAAATTGCAGAGTAAAATCGCAGAAGAAACGTTGTTTGTTACAATAGGTATACGTTAAAACTATTGATGAAAGCATAGACGACAAGACTTTTTCAACAATAACAATTCAAATTTATTTGTTTAAAATATTAAAAGTTAGTTTAAAAATCTTCAACAATAAAATATCCATATCAATCAATAGCGTTCTCTAAATTCATTAAAAAAAAACAAGTCTCATATATACAAACAACAGTGTCTATACACTGTGATGGAATTACCTCAAGTTAGGCATAGGCAAAGACTGTTAGCCCCTTATTCTATTTTCTTTACTGCGTCTTAAACTTAAACTATAAATCAACATTACCTTTCTTCAGATTGTCCTCAGCTTCATTATCTATCTATTCAACTATAGTCGAGAAAAGCTCCTCCTTCTCCTCTTTTTTTTTTTCTCGTTACTGAATCGTATGTGAGCCTTATATACGCCTCATCTAATGATATTCAACGATCCAGTTTGTTTAAAACGCACCAACTACTGGGAACTGAATAATAAATTATTTACGGTAGCTTCTTCACAGCTGTGGAAATTCGATTAAAGATTTGATCCGGTTATCAGGTTTTATGATCAAACCGGTCTAAAACAAATGACGCAATACCCGGAAAGGCAAGTACATGATTCGTTTCACAAGTAGTCTTTAGTGTAACTCGCTAACAATTTTCCCCTTCCTGTAGGGACCGCTTTGCCTTTATTGTTTCCTTATCCTTTTCTTTTTTATCTTGATCTTCTTTTCCTTGTTTATCCTTTGATTTCTTAACTTTTAGTTCTATTCCTTTTTTTTCCTAGTAGGAAACAGAGTTTTTTCGAATATGCTGTAGTTCTTTTATTAATGCTATCAATCAATTTATTTTTATAGGGCGATGATGTGATAATATCGGCTTTATGGGGCCCTAATTGGTTTCGATGTGTTTTTCTCAGGTAACGTAGGCAAGGGATTTATTACTTCAGGAGTCACTAAGAATGGTTTGAACTTGTTTGATCAATACCTTCCACATTGTCACTACTGTTACATGGTTATGGATTTCTACTGGGCGTCATTGAATCTGCAGCTTCAGACGAAACAAGGCTGTGAGAGTGAAAACTAAAATGCCTAATTTAAGACACTATCTCATATTAGGCATGATTTGGGGTTTCATATTGGGCACGACCATGTTGTTGAACACGCTAGCGAAATTTTTAGGTTAGGATTGTCACTAGCTTAAAAACAAACAGGCGTGTTTACCCTCCACATTTATAGCTACCTATCCAATACTAACAGTTTTAATAAGAGTCTTACGTTAAAGGTGAACAGCCAATAAAAATGGTGATGCAAAAAAGTCGACGAGCACACATTCAGGAAAAATAATACTGCACCTTTGCATGTGCTTGGAAACACTCGACTGACTCACCTATTACGAATGATGCAATAAACTTCTGTTTTACGCTCCAGTCGGTAGGCGGCAGCCCTTGATACGTCCTGTAAGCTGGGGTCTCATATTAGGTAAGGTCTCATATTAGACATACT
Organism: Dolomedes plantarius; assembly: GCA_907164885.2. NCBI lineage: Eukaryota > Metazoa > Arthropoda > Arachnida > Araneae > Dolomedidae > Dolomedes > Dolomedes plantarius. The sequence goes on from OU015500.1 coordinate 45,908,673, forward strand.
TAACCTATATATAAAACACTTCAGTGACTGACTGACTGACTGACTTGCAGATAACGCTTATTCATCCTTTATCTATATATATAAAACAGTTTCGTGACTGACTGACAGATAACGCACAGACCAAACAGCTGAACATAAAGGGCTGAAATTTTGCATGGCGATTCTTCTTATAGTGAAAGGATGCACAAAGAAAGATTTCTGAAAAATTCTTAGATTTTTTTAAATTAAATTCTTAAGCTGTTTTTGTAAAATTTTTTTAAAGTTTGCATTTAAAATAATAATCTGAGGGTTATAAAATTTATATCACGAGAAAGATCATAAAAATTCCTTTAAAATAAAATTCTTTTACAATCTTTACCTCCATTTTCGGAGTTTTGTTGAATTTTAAAAGATTGATATGTAGAATTTAATTTATTAGATGCTAATCACGTGATTTCTTTTTTTTATACCTTATATTAATTTTGCGTCACGTGCATAACAGCGAAACAAATTGACCAAAAAAGCTATTAAAATACAGTAAAAGATAAAATTTAACCACTAGCTACTTGAGATGAGAGTTTTTTAAGAATTCAATTCAAATTAGTATGTTTTATGGATATTAAATTAAACCTATATATAAAACTGCAATTTCCCCTTAAAGTATGCTTTCGCCATGATGATAAATAAGTCTCAAGACCAAACTATAAACTACACTGGCGTAGATTTAAGAGAAAATTGTTTCTCCCACGGTCAGTTTTACACGAAAGTGGGGGTGGCCGTAATACTTAATGCATTACGTAGCTTGCTCACGCATAAGTTCGCGGCGAGCCTGGTAATATTAGTTCAGCCCAATGAAGAAACAGGAAATATTGTTTATAAGGAAATCCTCTAAAAGGCAATTTAATTATTTTTTCATTGAAATTATCCTAAAATGTACTCCGTAGCGAAGCACGGGTATTCAGCTATGTTTTTATATAAAAACAATGACATTCGTCTCCCAATTTAGTCTACTTTTGATGAAAGCAAAATAAATTTATCAGTCGTGAGGAGATTTATTGTACATTTGAAAGATTTTTTTTTCATTTATCCGTGAAGTAAAATTGGTGACTAATTTGGAGATAAGAGAATCTTCTTCTTCTTCTTATCCCCTGTCATTAGACAAATCCATGCATATCCATGCATATCCATGCAGGTTTCTGAGAGAATCTGAAACGTAAAATTATATTTAAAAATATGATTTTTAGCATGTGCACAAAAATTATCATCAAATTTCTGGTATTATTTTATTTTTAATGTGTCTAAATAGAAAAAAAAAAGATCCATTGATTATTGAAGAACGAATATGTGGGAAACAAGTTATTCAAATTTGTTTCTTTGCATCATTGGTTGGTTTCTTTACAAATTTTTGCAGTCATCTTTTTCTATTCAAATAGACCTACGTATGATTTTTTTTTTAAAATGCATCAAGTAGCATGTTTTCCAATAATACTTACGTCCACTCACTGTATCCTGTTTGTTTTGTTCTTTACCAGAGCAAAATAAATCAATATACGTGCATAACTTTTTATATTGCTTTAGAGTACAGCAAAATTATGTAATTGATTATTAATGAGATATCTAAAACTGATCATAAAACTTCAAATAGAAATCTCGAGCCTATGGGCTAAATATTTTTATGTCTATGAACATTCCCTTCCAGACATGTTTACTTGTTTACTACCATTTCCTCTGATTTCTCTGTTAAGGGGACTCACGACCCTAAGTCGAGGAAATAAGGCATATTTTCATACTTTTTGACTCTTTGTAACTATTTCAATTTACTCCCAATTTTTCCCAGTTTACTCCCAATTGTATAATTCCTGTTTTATACTTAAAATAAATAATTCAAAATATAATTGAACATAAAACATTCAACATTACAATATTTTTTCAATTTTTTTAAAACTGCTAAAAATATACTTAAAATTTCTTTAAATTTTTGCATTAATTTACACCTGAAAAAAAATGTGCAGTGATTGCAATAATTCTAATTAACACGCAATAAAATAATATGCTTATGCAATGATAAAAATTTCATGGAATTATGTTTCATAGTTTTTGAGATATCAGTTGCGGAATGATGCAAAATTACATTTTGAGAAAAATTAGTTTAAAATTTTTCTTACCATAAACTTGATCACATATTTAGAATATCAATATCTCCGGAACTAAGCGTAATATTTTCATGTGGTTTAATTTATTTTGTTCAGAAATGATCAGGCTTTAACATATATTTTTTCCAAAAAATCGAATGTTTAATCGAATGTGTAAGATTTAAGGGTAGTGAGTCCCCTTAAATGTTCAAAAGCTCTTTATTTCTCTTAAAAGCATTCTACAGGTGAATTCATAACTGAATTTAATAAAAAAATAATTTGTTCTACAATAAAAATAAATTAGTAATATAGCAAAGTTCTTTTGACAAAACTTTTTTTTTTTCATTTTATCATGACAGTGCAGCAGAAGAATGGTTATGGACTATAACTAAATAACTACGAAAAAAATTCTAGATTAAGAAATGCATTAAATAGGGATTTTGAATCAACTAAAGTCTATGAGACCACTAAAACCGGCGCAACACAACAGTATTGCTTCAGAGGCAATACTGCTCCCGGAAACAGAAAGCATTTTTCTTGTCCAATGAGAGAGGCGCAAGCACTATTTCATGCGCGGTAACTACTCTTTTCTGATAAATCCACATCAATCTACAAATTAAATTTGCCACCCTACGCTATGTGTTGCGAGGATTTTTGTGGTCTGATAGGGACTTTATGATATGGAGCAACTGTATAAGGCTTCTTTATTCTCTCCAAAAACGCAGAGGAAAATTGAGCAACAGTACGGATTTGAATGGATTTCTCCATACTCTTAAAATTATTTATCACAGGTACGAGTGCACCATTTTAAATAAGCATTTCCCGCATTGTCAAGACGAATACATATATGTTTATTGGATCAAGTAATTGCGTTTTAAGACTTTATTGATATAGATCCTTTTATAAGGATGAAAGATTTAAAAGGGTATCAATAAAGACAATAAGCATTCTAAATAAAGAACATTTAATCTTTAATTTCATCAAACAATTATACGTTTCATTTGGCATGCTTTTGATTTCCTGAGCTTTAATATTTTATGCATGGCAGCATTTTGCTTTTGGTTTGACTTCGGCATAACTGAAAAAAGCCCTGATTTGAAGATAGCGGCATCCGCGGTCTGTGACGAAGCCCAAATATACCACTGACAGTCAATCACCGTCTGTTTCAAAAATACTCATAGAGCTTAGACACTTTGAAACACATTTGAATGGAACTTGGCATAACTTAAAATCAGAATAACTGAAAAATGCCCTAATCAGCAGATCGCAGCACCCACGGTTTGTGACACGGCCCTAAATATTTCCGTGATAGTCAGTCGCTGTATGTTTAAAAAATACTGATAGATCTAAGACACTTTGAAACGCGTTTAAATGCAACTCGGCATAACTGAAAATCAGAATAACTGAAAAATGCCCTAATCGGCAGATCGCAGCATCCACGGTTTGTGACTCGGCCCTAAATATTTCCGTGATAGCCAGTCACTGTATGTTTCAAAAATACTCATACATCTTAGAGACTTTAAAACGCGTATGAAGGAAACTCGGCATAACTGAAAAATGCCCTAATTGGCAGTTCGCAGCATTCACGGTTTGTGACTCAGCCCTAAATATTTCCATGAGAGTCAGTCACTGTATGTTTCAAAAATACTCATAAAGCTCAGACACTTTGAAACACGTATAAATGGAACTCAGCATAACTGAAAATCATAATAACTGAAAAATGCCCTAATCGGCAGATCGCAGCATCCACGGTTTGTGACTCTGCCCTGAATATTTCAGTGATAGTCAGTCACTTTATGTTTCGAAAATACTCATAGAGCATAGATACTTTCAAAAGTATACGAATGAAACTCAGGAATGAAATCTGTTTCTCAAGAGGCCATTATTTTACCAAATGACCTATCCGAGCAATACTAGGAGCCATCATTTCTTCCCATTCATTCCTCATATACCCTACTTATGGCCAACACTATTAGCCCAGTCAAAATAGGTTTTATGCCTATAAAAAATATGAAAGTTTTGAAAATTGGTGGAGATGTTTGTTTGGGCATACTGTTGAACATACTAAAAGTCCCCACCGATCAGACTTGAGCTTTCGCCACCATCTTGGAAAATGTGTAGACCTTTTTGGTTTTTTGCAAGTAACTTCAGAAATATTGATTTTATGTAACAAAATTTAATACAAAAATTGAAGAGCAATAAATTATGAACAAAAACATCTTTACATTTTTTATAAGTCTAACATGGAGAAAGATAATTGACTATGAACAATCACGCGTTGGACGCGGATGCGCGGGTCATTCCCATCGCGATAGGGGGATGACCCGCGCATGTGCCCCAAAAGTCTTGCACACTCACGTGTGTCAAATCTCTGCATATCAAAGCTCGAGATAAAGTTGCAGCAACATCCAATTCATTGTTATCAGGTTGTATTGTGAGGATTGGTGGATTCTCTTTATGTCATACTTAGGCTGCATTGGGTACCATAATGGCTGAAAGTGGGTAAAAATAAATACTAAATTTGATGTATGCAACTACGTCAGCAAAAAAAAAAAAAAAATGTTTCCTGGCCATGCCTACGCTAGAAAAATCCTAGCTCATTTATTTACCCAAACAGCTTTAGCAAAAATAATTTTTGACGCCATGGACATATTTAATTTCTAAAGCAGTAATCTCCATGAGTTGTTTAAAGATTTTGAAGGCCTTTTTGTGTATTTGCAAATAACATGGGAAATATTAACTTTATGTAAAAAAAAGTTTTATACAAAAATTAAAGAACATTAAATTGTGTGCAAAAAATATTAAATACATTTTGTCGTAACCCTAACACGAACCAAAATATTGACTATTAAAGGCGGGTTGATTATGAATGTAGCGTCCAAGTCTCGTTACAGACGCTTTCCTTTGAATTCTCTCCTCTCCCTCATTTCGGCAATCTTTAAACACGAAATAGACTAATGTTTTTTGGTATGTAGATAATTGATCATTTTTAATTTTATAAACGAATGTAATAAACTTGGATTTATTCACTACCATATTTGCATTATATCTAATTTTTTAAGCTTACCTACTTTATGGTTGTCGTGCTTTTTTCGGTACGGGATTGTTCGCGTCGTCAGACTTGGAAAGATCGTCTATGGGTCAACTAGCACCACCTCATTCATCAATTCCTTTTATTGGATCCTCATGATCTACAGTGCAATAACTGCAATGGGGTATGCCATTGTGACATACCCCATTGCAGTTATAGTAGGCTGTTGTGCAGTTGATGCTTGCTTTCCGACACACGCATCTTTCTCGCCAGTCAGTCTTACAGTTGTGAAACACCATGCTTAAAACTAAAACGGGAGCCACTGCATCCATAGTTGTGATGGGCACGAGGGTTTTCTTTTGACATTTCCAGCCACACTTCAGGATTCTACTCATTCCCAAACCACTTTTTCACTTGGTGATACAACCAAAAGGAATGTCGCATGGCTGCCTCTTCAGTTGAGGAAAGAGACGAAATACATGGTTTTAATTTAGTGACAAATTTTGCGAAACATTTGTACCTAAACTTATTTAGGGACTTTTCACTGGGATGTGCACCATACCAGATCAGAAAAAAGCATTCTCCTGCTTAAGCAACATCATTATGCGATGAGTTGCATTTATTAACTACTGTCATGTGGTGTTCCATATCTTTACTTTGGAACATTTTTACACAATTTTTCTTTCCTTTGTTGAATGCTGCAGAAGTAGTTACGCATCCACTGAACACATGGAGAAAAGGGATACTTTGGTATGTCCCGATGATTGTATTTTACTTGACGAATGTATTTTTTTCTTTGCCTTCCCTTTGCATGTTTTGACAAGTAAAATGTCTTTTCTGTAGGAGTGAGAGCTGTTAATAGAACCAGGCGGTCAACATCTTCACCGATGATTACAACGATGTTGTTAGCAGAACATGCTTCATTAATTGCAGTATTTACAATGATAATGTCGGCTTCGTCATTACATTTTCGGAATCGAATCCCACTGTTTTCCAGCTCAGCTGATAGCATGCTGATCAGTTTGCTCTTGTTGTTCTTATTTGAAAGGAACTGTTATTGTTGAACAGTAACTCGCATGTTTCCATCAAAACTTATGTCTATAGATTTTATCACAATAGACCGTAGATTTTCTTCCATTTTTTTGTGCTGTTATTGGTGTTGGATTAGCCATTAAAAACGGCTATACAGCTGGTCCCATAATGCTTTTTTTTATATATAGTTAACATAATTTGTGCAAACATCCGAAAAAGTAAATTGTGTTCCCACACGGTGTAGGAGAAAACCACTGTCCACAATGTTGACGCAGTTCAGGAGGTTGAGGTCTTTGTTTGGAACTTCAAAAACGTCGTACCTAGCCAATGTCGTTGTCTCTCGCATGCCAGCTTCATTAAACAGAACAAATGTAAAAGGAGATAACTCATATTCTAAATAAAATGCTACTCGTTTCTTCGTCGTTTTGTTCAACAATCTCTATCCTCTGGAAAAGCAACAACGGGTTTACTAATGTATTGAAACCGTTTACTTTCACCGCACTATTGACGGTGATCAAGTTTTCATAAGCTTTACCCTTTCAAAATACTGAACCCAGAGGAATGCAGTTGGGTCATTCTCTTTCAACTGCTTCAAAGTCTTCCTCATTTTAATCTCGATGTCTCGTATATGAGTATGTCCGTATATGGTTTCTAGTGATAATAGTTCAGTAGCAAAATCTCTAAAACAAATCATGGAGATTATTGCTTTTGAAATCAGATATATCCATGGCGTCAAAATTTATTTTTGCTAAAGCTATTTGGGTAAATAAATGAGCTAGGATTTTTCTAGCGTATGCATGGCCAGGAAACATTTTTTTTTTTTACTGACGTAGTTGCATACATCAAATTTAGTATTTATTTTTACCCACTTCCAGCCATTATGGTACCCAATGCAGCCTAAGTATGACATAAAAAGATAAAATCCACCAAGCCTCACAATACAACCTCATAACAATGGATTGGATGTTGCTGCAACTTTATCTCGAGCTTTGATATGGAGAGGTTTAACACACGTGAGTGTGTAAGACTTTTGGGGTACATGCGCGGTTCATCCCCCCATCGCGATGGGGATGACCCGCGCATCCGCGTCCAACGCGTGATTGTTCGCTATTTTCAAAGTCAATTATCTTTTTTCGTGTTTGACTTATAAAAAAAAATGTAAACGATGTTGTTGTTCATAATTTAATGCTCTTCAATTTTTGTATCAATTTTTTTACATAAAATCAATATTTCTGAAGTTACTTGCAAAAAACCAAAAAAGTCTACACATTTTCCAAGATGGCGGCGAAAGCTCAAGTCTGATCGGTGGGGACTTTTAGTATGTTCATTAACATGCTCAAACAAACATCTCCACCAGTTTTCAAAACTTTCATTTTTTTTAGCCATTCGTCAAAATCGGGTCTATTTTGACTGGGGTATATAGGCTGCTGGCGTGTACGCATTTATTTTTCGTTTTATCTACTTTTATGCTCATATTTTTTCCAGCATTGTGGATTTATGCCATATGCTTCACCACATTCAATTCTTCTTCTTCCGTCTGAACTGAAATGAACATATGGAATCTGGTAGTTTGGTCTGGAGCCTAGTGTTCAATCGACTAAAAGTTCCGGACGATCTGAGAAACTCTCATTTTTTTTTCAGTCGAATTCCTCACAAATTCCGAAAATATAATATTTTTTCCAAAATCTCTATGTTCTGAGACAGTCCTTTAATATTCACACCATTTACAGTGCAAACATTCAAATTCAAAAATCATTGCAAGGTTTAAAATTATTTTTTGCTAAAAAGAATAATAGTAAAATCTTTAAGACAAACTCACTTAAAATACTTTTCCATTTAAAAGTGACTGAACTTTTAAAAAACTAATAACTTGACCTGGGTTGCCTAACCTGGAGCCTAGTACTCAACCGGCTGAATTTTTCCAATAATTTATGGAAGTCTATTCTCAGAAACGAGATAGATAAATATTTATCCTATTAACTAAATTTTTTGTGACAGTCATTTAACACCGAACTAGAGCTTTTAAGCAAACATTCATATTCGAAAATCATTGCACATTTAAAATTATTTTAATTAACTTTTAGAAAGTATAATAGTAAACTCTGTAAGACAAACTCACTTAAAATACTTTTCCATCTTAATGTGACTGAACTTTTTAAATTAATTTTTTAAGCATATAAAAGGTATATTTGTAAGCCCAGTAACACGCTGTTATTATTTGAGCAATGCCTTCAGGAAAAAATAATCAAGCCAATAAACATGACACAAGTGACAAGTTTAGGCCAATAACAGCTGCGCAGTGTTAGCTGTACGCATCTTTCGAAGCATTTAATGAAATCATTTCTACGCTCAGCTTAACATTCTTCACTCTTAAATATAGATTAATAGGTCGCTGTCTTCTCCAAATTCCATAATTCTTATTGGTTAGGAATGCTTGATCTTCATTCAGTCGACAAATAAAACGCATCGGTAACTTCATACCATTCTTAATTCATCCAATCAAAACAATACCTTCAAAAGATTCCAGCCCAAAATGCACGTATCCGGATTACGCTTAACTCGTTTACAAATCACCGTCACGGAACAACAGACTTGTAATTGAAATTATTCAGATGGAAACGTCAAGCGCGCAAGAAAGTGAATTTCATTTGTAAATTAGCGTATTTATTGTATACACATACTTCATTAAGTACGCGAGAAATAAGCCTGCATTGCCGCTGTATAAGGAATTATTTCTTGGAACAATGTGGATGCTGAACAGCTTTTTTTATATTGCAATCAAAATGTCATATGGTCTTTATAAAATCTCCCCTTAATCACATTATCAAATACGCTTGTACCACCGTGGGTACCACTCATTTATAAGGTTCATTGCACAGATGTGAAGGAAGATTTTTTTTTTCTTGCTTTGGAAATTTTTAGAATAGAGATTAAATATAGGAGCTTAACAGGGTAGGCAAAAAAATAATGTTATTCCCTCTTGCTAAGGATTGGCTGGATTTTGGAGTTGTATGGTGATCTTTTATACCAGGATAGTTTGACAGATTAAGACATACAGATTAAATTGGATTATGAATGGCTAAAACACACATTTTTACCGCGTTCAAGAACCAGTGGCTTCTACTACCTAAGTTCAACGCCCAATATATGTATACATATATATATATATATATATATATATATATGTAAATATATATATATATATATGCCTATATATATATATATATATATATATATATATATATATATATATATATATATATATATATATATATATATATGCATATATATATGTATATATATATATGCATATATATATATATGTAATATATATATATATATGTATATATATATATATATATATATATATATGTATATATATATATATATATATATATATATATATATATATATATATATATATATATATATATATGAAATAAATTTCAAACTTTTTTTATTAGTAAAACGCCAATCTAAATTCTTTTACCCTTTGGAAATAAAGCATTACACCTCAAATCCAACCCAAATAATCTATTAGTTTTTCCCCTAAGACCACGCGCGGAAAGAGTTATATAACCCTTATATAAAGTTGGAGAACTTTCCACTGATCACACCATATGACGCGCTAGGGTCATGTGTTCGCTTTAGACCAATCCGAAAAGTTCAGTACGCTGACTCGAGGACGTAGCACTAGGATTTTGGCGGACTTGCGTGTTTTGCTCTGACCTGGCAAGAATTTGAATGTCCGTATTGCTACAGCGCCCTGCGCTGTCGGCGTGATCGGGCCTTTTTCCTCGGTATCTGTGGAGTTAAAATGTCTGTAATCCCGTCCAAATAATGTCCAGCCACGAAACTGTTTCGGAAATAAAGACTATGTTGTCAACCAGTTGCCTCTTCCTTCTGGTATGGATTCCAATTACTTCTTCTTCATCCCAGCCACTCCAAGCCACTTCGACTACACCCCGGATCCGACAGGCTAAATTTTCAGGCCTGTTGAGCTTCGCCCCCGCCTTAGTGCTGATATTACATATATATATATATATATATATATATATATATATATATATTGTGATATCTTAAGACTCAGGGTAGCGGAGATACATTCAGAGTCAGTCTACTACATTAATTACACTTTTTATTACAATTTAATTCGATGAATTTTTACAGAATTAGGTACAGATTGGTTGGTCTACTTCTAGACATAGAGGGAACTGGCCTTCTTAATAGCCAAATAAATTAGCTGAGATGTCGGCTAGTACAGTCACGAACTGAAAACTTTAAGGGTCGGCACACAGCCTCTAGAGCATGCAGCTCTGAAAATAAATGTAACAAGAAAACGCGTCTTCCTAAATTACTTTACTTTAAAGCATATTCTCTTGTTAATAAAGCACGGCCCCTTTTCCAAAAATTGAAACCTAAAAGTAAAGTAAGTATAATTTACATTAGCCCTGCAGATCATTAAGCAGGCATGTGAAGTATCTGAACTCAATAGCATCTCCAGATATGAGTGTTCGAAGTTTATGAGATTCCGAATGTCAGTATAGTGTCAAAATTCTTGAAGAGCCCTCGAAACACTCTGAATTTATGTCTTGTATAACGTCAAAAACCCCACTTTGCAAGAACTTTATGGCCACTTATCCTACGCCCATGTCAACAGTTCACAGCTCTAACAAGCGCGGGATCTATCAGTCCCCGGGAAACTTAAGTGGACACGTGAACTCCACGAATCTGAAGTCGCCCAATTAAAAATTAAGTAGTTTAGGCCCTCTGGCGTCAATATCGCAAAACACCCATTTAATATTGCATGAACAGAAGACTTTTCTCTCTCTTCGTTTCTAACTCTTGTTGCTGTCGGACCTGCTGTCCGCTCCTGTATGTAATCCGCGTCCCGTCCTGGCATGTACGCCGGACAAGTCGTGGTCGCTGCAGCCTTCGCGATGCTTCATAATTGAATAAAAGTGTTTTCCTGGATGAACACTTCGCCCGACTGCATCACTCCTCGTACCCTTGTGCTAAATTTTTACAAATGTGATTATTATCATATATATATATATATATATATATATATATATATATATATATATATATATATATATATATATATATATTGTGATACCTTAAGACTCAGGGTAGAGGAGATACATTCAGAGTCAGTCTACTACATTAATTACACTTTTTATTGCAATTTAATTCGATGAATTTTTACAGAATTAGGTACAGATTGGTTGGTCTACCTCTAGACATATAGGGAACTGGCCTTCTTAATAGCCAAATAAATTAGCTGAGATGTCGGCTAGTACAGTCACGAACTGAAAACTTTAAGGGTCGGCACACAGCCTCTAGAGGATGCAGCTGTAAAAATAGAGGAACTTCGGGATGAACTATCGTTTTCGGCGAAAAGCCTATAGAGCATGCTGCTCTGTAATAGATATGACTTCGGGATGAAGTATCGTGCTAGTGAGAACCCTATAGAGCGGGCTGCTCTGAAAAAATATGACTTCGGGATGAAGTCGGTAGCTCAAAGGACCTCTGAGACGAAAGGTGCTCTCGGGGTGAGAGTCTCGACCAAGTCTGATAAAAAACTGGATTTTTTTCTCGGCTGAGGAACTCGCACTCCCAGTCACGTGACTGGAATTTTTTTTAGGTTGGCTGGCCAAATTTGTGACGTCATGTACGTTGGCTCTGATTCGCTTGGTGACGGCGCCGCGTTGCCGGCTCTTATAATCAGCTGATCATAAAATCATTAGTTCATGTCTAATAAACCATTAGTTCACGTCCACCCAGGGGGTGGAAGATAGATGCGACGCTTTTCTCTGCTTCCAGACACCTAGGAAACCGATCTATAGAATTTCAGTAGGTCACCTGTTGGGGGAAGTTCGGGCTGTCTGGGTGATTTATTCGGAAGGTCGTAACGGATCTTTACAATATATATATATATATATATATATATATATATATATATATATATATATATAAATATATTAGGGTGGTTCGAAAAAATCGATTTTTTTATTTCGGAATCGCGTTACCTCTCAAAAGTTGTAGTTTGGTATCCTCAATTGGGGAAAAATAAAAAAAAGTTCTAAGTTGACATCTTCAGTTCGCGCATGAGGCTGAAAGTTTGCAAAAATATGTTAAAAATTGAAATTTTCAAAAAATAATAAAATTAGTTTTTTGTAATTTTTTATAATGCAACAGCCATAAATTGTTAGTATATAGCGTAGTTTCAACCTAAAAAAAATTATAACTTTTAGATGATATATTCTGTTCGCGCATGAGGCTTAAAATTCGAAAAAAATGTCAAAAACTGAACAACAGTAACTGACCGGCAAGCGCTAAGTTGGCGCCGCGCCATCGCATTCTTATTCCACCGCCGACTTGTCTAGACAGTAGACACATTCTAGTAGACAGTTCAAAGGCTCTGCTCTTACTTTGTCAGTCAGTTAGTTTTCGCTAAGCAAGCAGCATCTTTAATTTGTAACTGTAGGTGAATCAAAAAGTGCAGCGTATTTTGCTTTGAGTGGATTATTTTGTAAAGTTATTGGAGATTTTTATGTTCAAGTTTTGTTATATTGTTCTCCGTTCTCCAAATAATAAATAATGGGACCCCCGAAAACTTCTAAAAGCTTAAGTGTTTGTCCGTTTTTCGGTGCACCAAAAGCGTTAAGTCAAAGTGTTTTACCCACATGTGCAGATGTTTTGTTAGCTTGTTTTAAAGAAACATCAAAATCTGTAAAAAACGAATCTTTTTCAAAGATTTCAGACTGCATTGCTGCTCAAATAGAAGAACTTTACTGTAAAGCTTCTATACCAACGGTCAGTCATGAACGTCTTGTTAAATTGATAAAGATTTACCATAATAAGTACTACACTTTAAGAAAGTCATTTAGTCGTGATAAAGATAAACTTCAAGACTAAACTCAATCACTTTGTTAATGAAGCGAAGTCCAAACTTTTTTATGTTGCTTCCTGCAAGTGTGTAATGAATTTTGCGTGTTCGTGAGGTAATAAGCCTATCTCTTGTAGCTGTAAAGTAATTATGGATTGTAAACGTGATAAAGGAAATAAGATCCCTATTATTGAGAGAGAATTTTTGTACGACCATCGAAATGGCCGTTTAAAATTTATTGGCACTTTGGATAGAGTAGAGACTAATAATATCGCAAAACGAAATAAAAGAATGCAAAGTGAAAAGAAAAACGAGATTGCTGAACCTGATATTAAAGCTTGCAAAAGAGATACTCTTATAAATTCTGCCCAAAATAGCCAGTTTGCGAGTCACGAAGCAAAATGTGACAGTTTGCCGCCAACATCGCAAATGCGAATTAAGCTTCCTGCAACAGCATTAATAAGCGTAGATATGGGATATCCGAGAGAGCCACTGCTGGTATTGCTTCCTGTGTTTTGCAAGATGTAGGCATGATAAATGAAGGAGATATGTCTCTAGTAATAAATAAGAGTAAGATCAGACGAGAAAAACATAAAATTCTGTACTCTTTACAATCAGAATCTTCAAATGTAGAGTTACATGGACTGTATTTTGACGGGAGAAAAGATAACACTTATTATCAGGAAAATAATGGTAACAAAATGTACCGCAGACTAAAGAAAGAGGAGCACATCAGCTTGGTTCAAGAGCCTGGTGGAAAGTATCTGGGACATTTGACACCTCCAAGGGCTACTGGAAGTGAAATAGCTAATAGCATCTTTTGCTATTTAGAAAACAATAACTTTGATTATGTTAAGCTTGTTACAATTGGATGTGATAGAACAGCAACTAACACAGGATGGAAAAACGGTGTTATTCGTAACCTTGAGCTTAAACTTGGTCGTCCTTTACAATGGTTTATATGTTTGTTACATTTCAACGAACTTCCGTTCAGACATTTGTTTGAAAGTGTAGATGGTGATACTGCAGGACCCACAAGTTTCTCAGGACAAATTGGCAAGAAGTTGACTGACTGTGAAAAAAACCTGTTGCTAATTTTGAAACGATTAATAGTGAGGAGATAAATGTGACCAAAACTGACTTAGGCAAGGGCCAACAGTATTTACTTAATATTTATCGAACAGTCAAGACAGGAGAGTGTGCGCCAGATCTCGCTGTGAAAGATCCTGGTCCTCTTAGTAACTCCAGGTGGTTAACGTGTGCAAATAGGATCTTAAGACTATATATTTCTGAAGTAAAACCTTCTGACGAAATTAAACTGCTGGTCAGCTATATTATGAAGATATACGCTCCAGTATGGTTTGGAATTAAAATGCATCCCTCTGTAAAGTTTGGAGCAGTTCACGTGTTTAAATTAGTATAGAAGACAAGACAGCTTCCCGACAGGGTACGTAAAATAATTGATCCTGTCATTCAGAGGAAGGCGTATTTTTGTCATCCCGAAAATCTTTTAATTTTAATGGTACTAGATGAGAGAGTGCACGTAAGACAGCTAGCTTTTCGAAGATTTCTAAAAGCAAGAAAACAAGAACCAAAAGGGAAATCGGTTCGAACTTTTCAACCACCGACCGTCAATTTTGCAGCTTCAAATTACATTGAACTTATTGATTGGTCCAAGTGCAAACTTATACCTCCTCCAATAATGAGCAATGTGTCAACGCAAAGCCTAGAAGAACTTATTAATACTAATGTTCTGCCAGAGTTCGAGCTAATTAAATTTCCTTGCCACACGCAAAGTGTCGAAAGAATTGTAAAGCTCGTAACAGAATCTTGTACTAAAGTATGTGGAGAAGAGAACAGGGATGGTTTCATAAGGACAACTTTGCTCTCAAGGTCAACTATGCCATCATTTGACTATAAATCTCAATTTAAAACAATGACCAACACATCTGAGGAATCTTAAAGACACAAAAAATAGGTAAAATCTATAAATCATTCTGTAATTAGCTATGACATGCAATGTTATTATATACATATAAATGTGTGTGTAACTATACTTGTACGTATAATACTGTAATAAAAGGTTATATTCCACAAATTTAGAATTTTTAAAATACTTTTGAAACGTAAACATGTCATGTATGTATTATTGTATATTAAACACGTAAATTTCAAATTTTAGGCGATTTTAGCCCAATTTAAGGCGTATGCGCTAACTAAAGATATTATGTAAAAGCTATAAAATATTTTTTTAGGTTCAAACTACGCTATATACTGACAATTTATGGGTGTTATTATACAAAATTACAAAAAAAAACTAATTTTGTTATTTTTTGAAAATTTCAATTTTTAACATATTTTTTCAACGATGACTCCTACTGGAGGGACTATGTGGTCAAGCCTAGACAACTTAAAACTCAGAATGGATTTATCCAGAAAGTTCTAGACATTAGAAAGGATATTGTTCTCCCGGGTCATGTTCAACTTCTTATGTAACCTAGAAACCCCTTGGAAATAACTAATATCGAAACAAAATTGGATCTAGTTGAAATCATCTATAGGAAAAGAGATGTCGTACCAACTATCCTAAGAAGTATTACCCTGGAGACCATTGCGGTTAGATACCCACCTAAAAATTGGCTGCACATTTTTACTGATGGATCTCAATTTGACTGCCATTTTAATGTAGGGGCTGGTGTCTTTTCGGACCTTTTTTCTTTCTACGCCCCAGCAGGCTACATTGGTACAGCCTTCGATGGTGAAGTGGTTGCCGTGAGCATAGCCTTACAGCAGCTGCTGGCTCTTCAACACAAATTTGAAAATGCAGTTCTTTTTTCGGACTCACAGGCAGCCATTCAATCAATTAGCTCTGTTGAACTCCCCCTGACACCTGAGATTTCTCGATGTCAAGAGCTTTTGAGAAGTTTGAATTTGAGGGGGAAACGAATCGTTCTCCAATGGGTGCCTGCTCATTGTGGTGTCTGGGGTAATGAGCAAGCAGATTCCCTTGCAAAAAAAGGGTGCGAATATACAACAACATCCAAATACATCAACTTCCTTTTGGAAAATAAAAGTGTTCCTGAAAAATCTATGTAAAACTAACGCATTGCGGGATCTTCAGACTCTAACAGGCTTAAAAAGTTGGGGGAGGTTAAGCCAATCTTCAATTCCCGACATACCTAGACGTGATGCACTTGCGGCCTTCCGTTTATCTACGGCCCATGATTGTCTCTCTGCTCACCTGCAACATATAGGCCTTTCCGCCACGCCTTTTTGTCTACTTTGTGATACTGGAGAAGAGATGGGCGGGGACCACTTGCTTCGATGTGGGGCCCTCCGCGGGCACACTATGTTCTCAAGGTATTGGGAAGCAAGAGAACTTTTAAGGCAATGACTTAAAAGCGAAACTGAAAACGTGGCGAAACTGAAAACGGGGTCTTATACCCCGTTTTCAGTTTCGCCATCTCATGTGCATGTTTTTATCTTTGTACTGTCATTTTATCTTTTTATATGTATTGGTATTTTGCCTTGCCATTGGAAATAAAAAAAAACATATTTTTTCAAACTTTCAGCCTCATGCGCGAACTGAAGATGTCAACTTAGAACTTTTTTTTTATTTTTCCCCAATTGAGGATACCAAACTACAACTTTTGAGAGGTAGCGCGATTCCGAAATAAAAAAATCTATTTTTTTCGAACCACCCTAATATATATATATATATATATATATATATATATATATATATATATATATATATATATATATATATATATATATATATATATATATATATATATATATATATATATATATATATATATATATATATATATATATGTGTGTGTGTGTGTGTGTGTGAGTGTGTGCGGGCGAGCGGGTGTATACGCTCATAAACAAAAAGTGGCACTTCATGGTTAGGGGGGGGGGGAGAGTTTCCGGAGAAATTCAAAAGCTATTCTTCTACAAAATTGTTATTTATAATCTGTTTTAGAAATGAATATAAAAAAATTGTGATTCCAGTTTTGAAAAAAAAAATTTCTAGCAGACTTAAAAGAGAAAGTCCACTCAACTATTTTAATTTTCATAAAAAATTCCTTGTTTAAACAAAACATGCAAGTTAAAAAAGAAAGAAGAAACGGTACTCTCAAAATGCTAATTACAAGAATCAGAAAAAAAAGATATTAGTACCATGAAATTGCAATGAAAAACATAAATACTTCACTAGTTATTCCCACCATAGTTTGAAAGAGAAATAGAGTCCTTGAGGTAAAATATTTATATTTCACGAGAATTTCCAAAGCACTTTATGAGAAAAAAAAAGACTAAGTAATATTAAGATTTTTACTGAAGGGGAAAGAAAACGATAAAAACATAAGAGATGAAAAATTATTAGCTATGAGACTGAAATATTTTATTTCCGAGTGAATAAAAAATTGCAGACAATAATTTGTCTATGAACACATAGTGTTATAATTAAAAAATAAAAAATTCAGATAGTTTTTATGTTCATAAGTTGTTGTAGTAACAATACAAACATGAGCACATACAAAGTCATGATCTCAAATAACATTTATACTTTTACATAAATGTATGTACGCATGTATTTATGAGACATAATTTATTCCTACTGTAAAAATTACTCATAACATTTCCTCTTTGAGATTAATGTATCATATCTTAAGAAAAAAAAATTTGATACAGAAAAGATATTTATATATTTTTAATTATTGCTTAAATGTTCTTCCTGAAAGCTATATTAATCTCTTCCAAATGTTAAAAAGAAAAATTATCATACAAGTTCGAAATTAATTAGATTTTTTTAAATTGCATTATTTTTTGCTTGAAAAATATCTCATTATTTTTATTTTATGTATTTCATTACTATTTTATCTTAAAGTGAAAATATTATGTGACCGAAAATGATGTTTTTTGTATAATATATTGCCCTTTAAGGAAAAACTTTAAGGACAGCAAACAATTGTAAAAATTTTGATAAATTTAAAAGGAAACAGTTGAAATGGAAATTTAAGGTTAATCATAAAGTTGAAATACTTATATAAAAGTCAACAAAATGTATCTGCGAGCTTTTTATTGCGAAACAATAATATTTATGCAAACAAACGCTATTTTCGCCTGTGTGAAAACTTTAAGGACACCACCATTTCTTATATAGAAATGTTATGTAAAACTATTATTCATTTGCACGTTAAATACTCTTCTGTATAGCGATTTTTTTGAAGTTTTCTATTAAGAGTTTTGTTAATTTTATAATGATGCCGAAAGCAAGTAAACTGACTGAATATGAAAAAGGTGATGTGGAATCCTTTGCACTGACAGGAATGAGTTGTTGGTCTATTGCAAAAAAAGATAGGAAGATCTAAAACTGTCATCAACAATTTTTTAAGGATAAAAGACGATCACGGGAAAAAAAATAATCCGCTAGAGGCAGATCAAAAGCCTTGTCACCCAGAGATAAAAGGATAGTTTTAAAGTTAGCACCAACTGGAAAATACTCAGATAAAGAAATTTTACGAACTAGGTTCAATGTATGCAAGAAAACAATCTGCAATGTGTATATATAATACAATTACTCGATCTGGGAATGTTCAATACACAGCAAAATTGTCTAAACCCTCTTTACTGACTAGACACAAAACCCAACGTTTATAGTTTGACAAGTGATGACTTTGGACGACAAAAGGCTGCAGGTGATTTTCTCCGATGAAAAAAAGTTGAACTTAGATGATCCTGATGGTTTTAAGTAATACTGGCATGATTTGAGAAAAGAAAAAGAAATTTTCTTAAACCGTCAATTAGGTGGCAGATCCATTATGACATGCGACTGCTTTTCGTTTAATGGCGTGGGGTCACTTCATATCTTTTAGGAAAAGTTAATTCAAATCCATAACTAAAAACTCTTTCTGACCATCTTTCACCTGCTGCAACACTTCTGGCAGGGTGGAAAGGGATTTATCAGTAAAATAATGAGCCTATCCACACAAGCCGTAGGACAAAACTCTGGTTCCAGAAGCAAAATATTGAAAGTTTTGCAATGGCCACCCAGAAGTCCTGATCTAAACCCTATAGAGAACTTGTGAGGAGATCTAGAAAGAGGACTTTACAAAAATGGAAGGTATTTTTCTCCAACTTCAGACTTCAGATCTACGATTGAAGATGAATGGTACAAAACCAATTTTTGGCACAGTCCCGAACTGTATCAAAAATTAATAATGCTCATGAAAGATAGAATATTTGCAGTCATTAAAAGCAATGGTGGTTGCACAACGTAGTAAGTATTTGTTTCTTCATTTCTGTATGGTTTTTATTTTCTTGTCCTTAAAGTTTTTACACAGGTGGAAATAGTGTTTTATTGTATAATTATTTTATTTTCGTAATAAAATGCTTACAGATAAATTTTGTTACCTTTTTTATTATCTTTTCAACTTTATGATACACATTATTGCATACATTATTGCATACTTTTTTACATCTGATTTGGAATTTATGAAAAAAATTAAATCTTTTGCTGTCCTTAGAGTTTTTACACGCACTGTACATATATATATATATATATATATATATATATATATATATATATATTATTTTGAAAAGTATTCTGGGATCGAAAATAACAAAGGATATAGAATCCACTTACAGTGAAACTTCTCTAGCTGGCCACCCCTAATCGACGACCACCCTTTTAAACGGCCATATTTTGTACAGAACCGATGGAAGTCTCCATACAGCTAAATTTATGGAAAAACCTTTTTTTAAACGGATATCCTTCAAAACGGCCACTTTTTTTCATTACTGGCCACCATAAACAATATTTACATCATCTGGAAGCTGAAAGCTTTTTTATTCATATAAACCTCATTTAAAGTCTCTATTTTAAAATTTCGATTTTTAATTGAAATTTAAATCTGATAATTCAACAGTGATGAAAAGCCCTTCGCATAAGGGGGACAACGGTAAATGTATGGCAGCTGTTACATTGCCCGAGAAACACCCCTATGTATCTCGCTATTAGCCCTAACAGAGGAGCTACCGTAGCGAGCCTAGGGGCGAAGCCCCTAGTTTTTTTTAAAAAAGCCTTTTTTTCTCTTTGAATATTTGCGTATAATATTTCATGCATTAGTTCTCAGTATAACATTCATAAATGAGTGAAAGATAAAAATATTTATATTTTCGAGGTTATTCCTGATATCATCTGCATGTAAAAAAATACTAATAAATGAAATAAGAAAAGGTATAACATAAATGCTTAAAATTATTAAGAAAGATTTTTAGCAATTTCTCCTTGTAGAGGTTTTTCGCTCTTTATTCCATTATTAAAAAGCGTTAAGCCCAAAAGTTCTCATTATTCTTGATTAGTTTTGTAAGCCATTTGCCATTTATTAAAAAGGGATGTATAATATATATTCCATAAACTTTTCCATCCATTTGCTGTAACGAATCGATTAGTCCTAATAACAAAATCAGAAAAAAAAGTTTATGTATAAAACAAGTTATGCAGAGCTTTTTACGCATATTTTTTTCCATGCATGAAAAGTTAAGCTTAATTAAAACTCTCAGTGTTTGTATTATACACAAAGAAAAGGAAAATATTTATGAGATAGGATCAAATATTTATAAGTCACGTGTCATTTGTTACACACACACACACACACACACACACACATATATATATATATATATATATATATATATATATATATATATATATATATATATATATATATTTATATATATATATATGTATGTATATATATGTATGCATGTATATATATATATATATATATATATATATATATATATATATGTATATATATATATATATATATATATATGTATATATATATATATATATATATATATATATATATATATATATATATGTATATGTATATATATATATATATATGTATATATATATATATATATGTATATATATATATATATATACATATATCTATACATATTTATATATATATATGTGTGTGTGTGTGTGTAAGTAATTAATAATAATGCCCCAGAATACATTATATCGATACCCTTAATGTTATCTTTCCCCTTATGCAACTACTTCCCTTTCAATTTTTGTGTAACCTGGCTGTGACTTCAGAAGACTACCTCACCTCATTTACTGATCTCTTGCGCGCCATCGAGCGTCATGGAAATGAGATGGACTAGACGTGTTGAACCACCTCCCCTGTACTCTTTGTAAATATGTAAATGACTTTCCCTCTTTATACTTCTTATAAATATTAACCAACTAAATATCAGTATTGTAGATAATGTGTTCAAGTAAATAAAATTATTGTTCCTCTCCACTGGTCTGAACTAATTAAATGTGACGACCACTCAAACTAACGACTGTACAAGAATATACCACATGCCGTAATATTTTTCTCCGGTTCCGAATTCGTTTCACACACACACATACACACAATGATATATATATATATATTGTAAATATGTAATATATATATATATATATATATATATATATATATATATATATATATATGGTTTGGTAACAGTGGTACAATTAGTTAGTGCTGTTGACAGGGGTGTGATTGGATGTTGAACAGGTGTCATTGTGTTGGGGTAGTTGGTTATGTTATATGATTTAGTTTTTACTTTGTATGGCTTAGTTATATATTGTTCATTTGTCTTCAAATATATTTTATGTATAAGTTTGTGGATTTGTAGTGGACCTCCGGGAGAGTTGCCTTGGCATAGAACATGTTTAACCGGAGTAGGAGATCACATCTCTCCCCGGTCATTAACTACAAGGCCTTCCATATCTGTATTGTTTCATTTTCTGCTTATCTATTATCTGAGTAGTTATAGTCTTATTGCTTCTATAATTTATAATTTGCTATTTCTTATATATATATATATATATATATATATATATATATATATATATATATATATAGTGACATTACACACACATACGAGTATATCTGGCAATGCGTATGGGGGCGTATGTCAAATTTTAGTAGGAATAACACTGTAAAAGCGTTGAGTAAAGCTACACATTTTATCATATTTTTATTCCCTTGAATGTAAAATCTTGTTGTAGTCAAAAATATTACAAATATAACTAAAATTAAATAATTCAACAAATCAAGATAATTATTAGCAGGAAGAATGTAGAAAAAAAACCTAAGTCATGCACTTAGGACTCAACGCTCCATAATGCAAGATTCTGTAGCAGTAATGGAACTAAACCATATATCGAGATAACCGACTGGTCTTGTCCTCAGGAGGCCTAACCAAATCAGTTACCTCAAGGAGGAACTTTTTGAATAGGATGCAGGTCTGACCAAAAGACATACCAAGGCCCCGAGATCCCCATTGAAACAGATAGTCAAATCAAATAAAAACTCATCAAATTTGTTCGGCAGTCTATGTCTTCTTTATACGTTTTATTTCAAGTTGAATTATTTGCATTGTTTGTATCAATAATATTACACCTATGGAGATAAAAATACTATGTTAAAGAAAAACATTTCAGGTGTTACTTCTGAACTTGTCGATAAGAAATTTATAATGATGATAATAGTAATACCTAGTGCTTGAAGAAAGTAAAAGTTCAAACTTCAAGAAAGTAAAAGTTCAACATCATTAAAGTAGGTATAAGACTTTTTATCACATTTTTCCCCTGTTAGAAAAGTTTCTGATAATCTCATATAAAGTTACAACATTATGCCCATAAAGAAAACAATCGTTTTATGATATAAAAACTTTTATTTAACATATATAAAGTTTTTTTGTTGGTACGATCAGTATCACTTAAAAGTAAATAAAACATAAATACTCTAATCTAATTTATACATTTATGTACATATTTATTCGTTCATGAAAAATTCCACAATATATATCTTCTAACGAGGCGACTGCTTAAGAAGAAAATAATGGCAGCTTAAGAAGAAAACAATGGTAGATAGCAAAAATTTCGAATATTATTTCTGAACTATCATTTTAGAAAATATATTAATAATACGTGAGAGAGAAAGCATAGATCTCAAAATAAACTTTATGAAATGTTTGCCAATTTTCCCTCTGTATGGCCAATTCTATGAGATATGGGCTATACATCAATGACAGTGC
This sequence comes from Dolomedes plantarius, assembly GCA_907164885.2. NCBI lineage: Eukaryota > Metazoa > Arthropoda > Arachnida > Araneae > Dolomedidae > Dolomedes > Dolomedes plantarius. The sequence goes on from OU015500.1 coordinate 45,931,861, forward strand.
TGTGCATAATTAGAAAAATATTCTGCGACAAAAATATCATTGTTGTTGTTGTTATTTAACCCCTCTGGTCCAAACGAATCAGACCAATTCCCTAAGTCCAAGTGCCTTTAGCTTCTCGATAACAAGAACAGGTCTTTTGTTTATGCCCTCTCAGGATTCACCAATGCAGGCCGAAAGATAACATGGGGAGACCTGCTCTACATTGAAATTAGGACAAGGGAGGGGAAAGGCTCTAGGCCCTGGGAATAAGTGTGGTGTTTAGTATGACCACTGTCCAGTCTTGACAAAGTTTGAGGTTCTATCACCTTCAAAATCAATAGCCGAATCAGGTTGGGATCTAAGATACCAACCATGAGCTGGGGGAGTTTTCCAAGAGTTGTTAATCTGTTTTATCTTTAAGGAGAAAATTTCTTTGTACGGCAAAAGACCTTTAGAAATTGAGAAACCTACAGAACCCCCTTTTGTCAAGACATCTGCAATGTCCTTGTAAATCAGATCCTTGTAAAAAAGATGGAACTAACTGTAGAGGGATATTGCTGTAGGCGGACAAGTCTTTGAGATATTTTAAAATTTCTAAACCAGTACAGTCTCTGATTTTCCTCCAACTATTCAAATACTGAATGGCGCTATGACTATCCGAGAAAATCCCAGTGTCCCTTCTAATACTCAGAGACTCAACTTGCTTCAACAGCAGTAATGAGATAAAAATATTTGTCTTGCGATTATTGTTGGACAGTTATTAATTAGATAGTTATTTCTATAATATAACGCACCTATAGTACATCTTTCATGCATTTTTATTTAATGTTTAATAAAGAAATTATTTGTATGTGTTCCCGGAATCAGAGATAAAAGATATTCAAATAAAAGGTACGAAAATAATTATGAGCATTTTTTAACAATGTTTTGTACCTTTTTCAAAAATTCTAAAATATAAAAGCTGAACAGAAAAAAAAATCTATGATCGAACGATATTTCTCACATATTATTTCAGAACTGCAGTTGATGTTAATATGCTGTAATAACAGCAGTTGATATTATGTAAGAAAATAAGACTGTTCAAAATAAATTAATGGAGTTTTTTTTATCCCATAAAAACGCTTTTTTATGATAGAAAAAACTTTTTAATCACACTTTTTTTTCTAGAAACAAACCAGTTATAATACCTAACACTTTGGAAAAATGAAGTAGAATGTTTTTTTTTACGAGTTGAATGTAAAGTTCTTTAGAAAATTTTACCTAATGAGCATGCTTTTAGTATCATATCTGAAAGAAAAAATGCATACGAGAGAAAAGAATTATATTTCTGAGCGTATTATTTCTGAATTGATCTAACAGGAAAAAAACATGATAATAGCATCTGAAATTACAAGACAAAAAAATCAAAATCAAAAATCACTCAGGATTAACTTTTACTCTTTTTTTCTCTCTAAAGGAAAAATTCTTTGTAACAATTCCCTTATCAAAAAAAAACAAACTCCTGTCTGAGAAATTTATTTATATTTAACTAGTCATTTTTATTCTTTTAATGATGAGAGCAAAATCTGTAAATATCCAATCAAAGCGTAAGACTAGATTTATTCTTGGATTACGTCTCATTCTATTATTAAACTAATCGATTGGATTCCCCGATTCCCATTTTCTATAACGCGGATTAAGCGATCTTTCGTGAGCAGATTCGATCCTCAGAAGTTTTATTGTATTTCACTTATCCCTTTAACAAACAAAACAGATGACTGCACATCATGTCTGAAAGTATCCAACCAACAAAAATCCCCCAAATGAAGCAGATAAAAAAAATAAAAAAAACTGCGCATCCGGGATCTCTCCCCAGATCCTTTTACGTATCTAACTCCCGAGATCGAGTATCCAATCAGAGTCAAGAACTCCCCCGGAAAGTGAATTTTGAAAACAAACACAGATATAACTAATGTCATGCGCAAACACAGTATTAGAAGAAATAAGAAAACTGAGAGAGACAGGAAGACTTAAGAATAATAATAATGGAGAGAAAGGGGGGGGGGGGATTTCTCAGAAATGCATTAATGCTCGCTGTGAAGAAGCGCGGAGCTTAAAAGTAGCGTTCCCGACATCGGGAATAACAAGCGAAACACTCGGCAGTGTTTGCGCACGAAAGCTGTGAGACGAATAAGGGATATGATACAAATTACGAAAGGCTCAGTTTATTCTGTAAGATTTTGTTCGGTTTCATACCATACTGACCATAGAGAGGCTGCATATTTTTGATAATGAATTATACAATGGGTTTTTAATAACACAGACAGTCTTCATTTATTTTACTTAATCTTCAGTCAATCTATATATATATAAAGCAGTTCCGTAACTGACTGACTCACTGACATACAATGCACAGACCAAACCGCTGGACCTAAAGGGCTGAAATTTTGCATGGCGATTCTTCTTATAGTGTAGGGGTGCACTAAGAAAGATTTTTGAAAAATTCTACTTAGATTTTTTTAAATTAAATTTTTAAGCTGTTTTAGTAACTTTTTAAGTTTGCATTTAAAATTATAATTTGCATTTAAAATTTAAGTTAAAATTTAAGTTTGCATTTAAAATTATAAAAATTCCTTTAAAATGAGATCTTTTTCGAATCTTTACCTACATTTTCTGATTTTTGGAGAATTTTTAAAGATTAATTTTTAGAATTTAATTTATTAAATGCTGATTACGTGATTTCTTTTTCTGGTACTTTAAATAAACATATCGTCACGTGCATAACAACTAAATAGACAAAAAAAAATATTTTTTTCTTGCTAATGCGGCAGACGATTGGACATTATCCAAGAAAATATTAAAATACAATAAAAGATATTATGTTCCTCAAACTGTACTATATTAACTGTACTATATTTAGTATGTCCTATTACATTTAATTTGAATATTTTCTTCTACATTATTTTGTCTATAAGAATATCCCTTACGATTTTTTTTATAAATATATTTTTTGTTTTTTTTACATCAATTGTATACATTGATCGTCGTATTTATTATAAATAAATATATATATATATATATATATATATATATATATATATATATATATATATATATATATATATATATATATATTTCCTACATATAAACTCACTTTTCTTTGCACGCACGGAGAAACACGGCTGTGTATCTGAGAAAGATTTTGGGGGTTCATTTTTTTTTCTTTTTTACCTTCAAAAGAAAGTTACAATAAAAAAATTACAGCAAAAGTTGGCGGGTTTTTTTTTTTTTTTTTGTATGCCTCATGGCCGAGTTGTATTCCCAACAAAATCCAAAGAGGTGTGCAGGGTGGAGGGAAGCAGCTCCGGCTTTGATTGATCACATAAGGGTCGGAGTACGACTTTGCCTTGTGCCACCACAATTTAAACCAAGCAACCCCAGGAAGGACATCTGGGGGAATCTTACCCTCCTCCCACCTCTGCAAACCCCACGGAAGGTCTTTCTCGCCTACAGATTCCATGAGCCTATAACTGAAGTATACAAGACAGCCTTCAATGGCACTCGTCGACTGTCGAATAGAGCTCCCTCGGTAACGATCCAGACGCGTTTACAACATAGTGCTCCGGGGTCTTAAAAAAGGGTTAAAATTTTTGAAAAACTGTTAAACCTAAGTAGCATGATAACTTCCAGGATTTCTATAATAAAAAATGAGAATATTACCCTAATTACCAATAGAAGACTTATTACCACTCTACCTGAGCTTGATAACAAATGGAGGAATACAAAAATATCAAACTACAAATGATACAAGACAACTAGGAAATTATACTATAAACTAGGACGTAACTCAAAATTTCTTATTCCTTCATCCCAGATTCCTACTTTCCAATATCTACAATTAATTGTGAACTTTGTTCACTAAAATTTCACCTAGTGACAAGAAATTTCTCTCTATCTGTATATATATTCACACACACACACACACACACACACACACATATATATATATATATATATATATATATACACACTGAAGTGCCACTGAATTAGGGATAGCAAAGCCTATGCAAATTGTGTAGCGCTGCGCATCATGTATGCGCAAGTGAGGACGCTGTGGTAACTGCATATATAGCGCGTACTGTGGTTGTTCTGAATTAGTTGTTGGAATTGCCAGTATGGGTAAACTGCCTGATTTAGACACCTTCGATCGCGGACAAATCGTAGGTGCGCGACGCATGGGCCATTCAATTTCCGAAATCGTCAGACACCTAGGATTTTCAAGGTCGACAGTGTCAAAAGTATACCAAGAATACATGTATGGTGGAAAAAAACTAGCGATCGGGCAAACTGCAAAGGACAATTAGCCTTGACAGTGCGTGGTGAGAGACGGCTCAGGCGTATTGCACGTAGCCAGCGAAGCCAAACATTAGCTCAAATTACCACCCAGTTTAATGACGGTGCCAGTCGTACAGTCATTAAACGGACTGTGCAACGCTCGCTTCACTGTATGGGTTTCGGGAGCCATCGACCTACGAGAGTACCATTGCTCTATACTCTTCATCGGGCTGCACATCTTGCCTGTGCAAGAGAGCACAGAGACTGGAGTGTAGAGGACTGGAAACGAGTAGCATGGAGTGATGAGTCTCGATTCCGACTACTTAACGGCGACGGGAGGCTGAGAATATGGCGTCAGGCTCATGAAGCCATAGATCCTGCATGCCTGGCTGGAACTGTACAAGGGCATGGTGGCTCAATCATGGTTAGGGTGTTTTTACGTGGCACAGTTTGGGATCTTTGGTGCGTGTACCAACCTCCCTCAATGCAATTCGGTACGTAGAGTTGCTGGGTGATCACCTCCATCCGTTTATGCTGTTCTGTTATTCGCACGGTAATGGAGTTTTCCAGCAAGACAACTGTACCTCTCACAAGTCCCGGTTGGCTACTGGCTGGTTGGATGAGCATTCCTCTGACTTCTCTGTCATGAATTGGCCACCTAGAAGCCCAGACTTAAATCCTATTGAGCATCTTTGGGATGTTTTGGAACAAAGCGTGAAAGGCCATCACACAGCACCAAAGAACCTTACTGAATTATGGTCAGCTTTAGCCAATATTTGGCAAGACTTTCCCGTGGAACGTTTCCAGAAACTTGTTGAATCTATGCCTCGTCGTGTGGCAGCCGTTATCAAGGCCAGAGGAGGCCCAACTCGTTACTAGGTAGATATCCCTAATTCAGTGGCACTTCAGTATATATACACACACTATTTACCAATAAGACATCCAGGCAAATGACGATATCTGCGGCCTTGATATACGTCACGCCCTCCGTCGTTAAATATTGTGTAGGAAACAACGTAGGCATTAGTCGCATGCAAGATGCCACGAAGTGCAGATTTATCGGATTTCGAGAAAGGTGTAATCGTCGGGTATCACAAAAATGGTCGATCCATAAGGAACTTATCTAACGAGCTGAATTACCCAAAATCGACAGTGGCCTATGTGATTCAGAAATGGAAGGTGAGCGGAGATTGCCGGAATGTTTCGAGAGTCAGCAGACCCACGAAACTAGGAGACCGACGGGTGCTGTTCAGCGAAATCTAGATGAACCACACCCAACCAATGGTCCACATACTCCAAGCGTTTGAACAGGCATCCGGGAGTGTTGTTTCGAGGAATACCATCCGTAAGGAAGCACATCTGCTTGGTTTTCATGGTCGTACTTTCATCACAAAGTACGACAATGGACTTTGATGACAAAGTCCAACCGCGCCGCTCGATTAATGGGATGCAAAGCATGTCGAAAGGGGGCCGTAGATAAGTGGAAACGGGTTCTCTGTAGCGATGAATCAAGGTTCAGCTTCTACCGATCGGATGGCAGGGTCTGGATCTCGCGTCTGCCTGTAGAACGCCTCCTGCCAGAATGCATTGTGCCTAAACTAAATATCGGTGGAGGTGGAATTATAGTCTTGGGTGTTTCTCCTGGTATGGACTGGGATCCTTAGTCCCAATTCATGGTAAGCTCCACGCCGACCCTTACTGCACTATTTTGAATGACAGCGTGCTTCATACGTTGTGGCAGTTTTACGGGTTGGACACATGTTACTTCCAGGACGACAACAACGCCAGCTGTCATGCTGTGAGGTCCACCATGGATTGGTATGGTAATTATGGGGTTAACCGAATGGACTGGCCTGTCCCAGACCTGAACCATATATATATATATATATATATATATATAAGAATAAGATGAAAGAGAAAACCAGTAATAGCTCTAAAGCTACTTGCAGCCAGGAACAAATAACATGAAAAGAAAAGTATGAATAAGGTTTATGTTTATATATATATATATATATATATATATATATCCCATATAAAAGAATTTGAATAAAAAAAGAACTTTTAACAGCTTTAAATGTTCCAAGATATTTATATTATTCAATGATATTTTATTGTAAATGCAGCTTTTTGTTTCATTCTTCTTCCGAGAAAGGAAATCTAAATGGAATGCAGTCCATCACGTTTCAGATACCTGAAAGAAAAGAAAACCTTTATTCAAATATATATATAAACTTTACGAAATAATAAAATTAAAAGTTAAAATAATTCAGAATAGATTTTATACTGATATCATCAGCTTCTTTTAAATATATAAAACGGATCTAGAGAACTCTATCAAAATAAATATTGCGTTTATGACCAAAAATTTCCTGATATTAATTACATGATCAACGAGCTGAATTATGATTATACAAAAATGAGTTACATATACTAAAATTGGAACGATAGGGGCTTGGGGTGAAATGAGTGGATGACGGATCTGTACCGTTTGTCCGGAATCCTTGAGCCCCACAGAAATGGAAAGCACCGAACCTGGGAAATTAACCCTCGTCGGAGTATTCAGGTATTGCTACGTAGCGGCCGGTCTTCAGTGTTTCAAGGGCTGATACGCGAAAGCGGGGGAGCCGAGGTGACAATTGAGATTACTCTATTAACATTGGAATCTTGCTGTTTAAATCCCAAACACGATTGGAGTTTGATCTCGAGATCTTGCTATAGTTTTGTATTACTTTTTAGTATTTTTTTTTATCTTTTTCCGCCAGCATCATCGTTATGACTGAATGCGCTTTTTCTTGGACCTTGTTCACACAGCTTGTGGAACGTAACGTTGCATTAGGGCTGTTCACATAGAATCCGTCAGCGTCAGTGTTAAAGATTCCGTTAGCGCTGAGAAGAGAATCTGTTTACGCCGAGTAAAAAAACAACGACCGCCAGCCAATCAGATGCGCTCGACACTTTCAATGTGAACAGATTCTCTTCTCGGCGCCAACGGAATCTGTAAAGCTGACACTGGCGGAATCTATGTGAAGATTCCGTTGGCACTAAGATGAGAACCTGTTCACATTGCTTCCGTTACAGAAGCGTCTAGCACATTTGATTGGTTGACGGCCATTGTTTTCCACTCGGTGTAAACAGGTTCTCTTCTCAGCGCCAACGGAATCTTTAACTCATGTCGCTGGCGAATTCCATGTAGGGCCTGTTAAAATAGATTCAGTCAGCGTCAGCGTTACACATTCCATTGGCGCTGAGATGAGAATCTGTTCACATTGAAAGCATCGAGCGCATCTGGCTGGCTGACGGCCGTTGTTTTTCGCTCGGTGTAAACAAGTTCTCTTCTCAGCGCCAACACAATCGTTAACGCTGACGCTGACGGATTCTGTGTCAACAGACCCTTTATAGAATACGTCAGTGTCAGCGTCAGCGTTAAAGATTCCGTTGGCGCTGAGAAGAGAACTTATTCACATTGCTTTTGTTAAAGAAGTGTCGAGTGCATCTGATTGGCTTACGGCCATTGTTTTCTACTCTTTGTAAACAGGTTGTCTTCTCAACAAAAACAGAATCTTTAACGCATGGCGCTAACGGATTCTATGTGAATGGGCCCTACTCTGTTGACGCCGAGAATGTTGATATAGCCTGTGATTGGTTAACGTATCCCGTTGTCATTGCGTTCAGCGTGACTGTCCCGGATTATATGTGAATGGGCCCTTACTCTGTTGACGCCGAGAATATTGATATAGCCTGTGATTGATTCACGTGATCCCGTTGTCATTGCGTTGCGTTGCGTTCTGGGATTGGCTAAAATTTTTATGGATTCCGCCAGGCTTCACTCCAAAAGCAATGTGAACAAGGCCTTAGAATGTTTTTTTGCTGCAGAGAAAACAGGTGTGTTACAAGATATTGAAAAATGCTCATAACCAACCAACCAACCAATCAATTCATCCTTTGAAGAATTTCGTGGTCTAAATTTTCAAAAAACTATTATAAATATGAAGTTATCTAATCCTGTAGCAAAGGCTATAATAAAATGTTAGAGGAAACCAGCGTCTTTTAACACAGTAGCATCAAACAAAGTTAAACTTATCACTACTAGCTTTTCGATCAAATGCCACCAAGCGAAGCAGGTAACTCCGGTAAATGTAGAGCAACCCATCATCTAACTGCCCAGGGTAGACAGGAAGATCCCAGTCCGGGGACATAGTAGTCTGTGTGATGCCGTCATTAGGCAGGATAATTTACTTTTCATCCATTAAGATCATAACAGATACTCGATAGTTTTCCAAAGTTTCTACTGGTAAAATAATCTTTAGCCTTTAATTTATAAATAAAATACTTATTCATATAAATAAATATTATAATGTATTTTGTTACCATCTTTGGCAGTACACTTTTTTACCACAATTCGTGATAGACGACGGTTCTCTCCGAAATAAGTTGTGTGACAGCACTTTCTTAGTCACCGGTAAAAACTTAGAGAAAAACCACATTAGGAATTCCTTTCCCTCCAGCGTATTCATCTGTTATGCCTTGTCGAGGTTCCCAAAACAAGACCTAGGTCCAAGGCTTCCTGTACGCTGTGTGTATATATATATATATATATATATATATATATATATATATATATGTGTGTAGAGAGAGAGATGCATATTTGCATTTACTTTAAAATGTTTATTCGTTTCTCAACTTAAGTTCAGAAAAACTGAATGCTATAGTTTTACTTTTCATTGCACAACCCGTAAGTACTTAAAATGCCTAATTAGTGATATCACCACTAGACTCAAAACTGACTTCCAATCTCTAAATATCACAAAAACTTAGCTCACTGGTAAAGTAGGAAGGATAGAATCTAGGCTTCAGGAACATATTTAATAATTGAGGATTTTCATACTTCAGAGACAAACTTGTTTTCCTAGCAGTTTCATTCTTTTTAATTAAAGCTGCTGGACCACGCTAAATTGCATAATTACCATATTCTGATGTTCTCTACCAATAATTCAGCGTGAAGCATTGTGGGAATGATTTGCAAAAGTTTACGATTGAAAAATTCATCAACGTTATAGTCAAATAAGAATCTTTTACAGGCAATATATGACAGGTGGATAAGATTTTTTTTCTCCCATCTTTTTTTAAGGGAAGTATTATCTTATTTTTAGTTTCTAGCTATATTTTCTTTAAGTTAGCATTCCTGTCACAATTTATGCAAAAGACAAACTGCATTTCCCACGTAGTTTTTTCCTCCTTTTAAACCAAAGCTGGGGTATTTGGCAGCTCGTATAAAGCTTCTTTATTAGCATATTCTGGCTCCTTCTTCTATTAGTAGATAAATTTTGAATGAAGCATTACGAAAACAGTTTAAAAAGGATTGCTATAGGAAAGTTAACTTAGATAAATCACGTTAGAATCTATGAACTGAGTAGTATATCATAGTGAGCCGGGTTTATCTCTCTTACACCTATTCGTATGGAAGTTATCGTCTTATTTTTAGTTTCTAAGCTTTTCTCTATTGTGTTTTCATACCTGGTGAAATGAGCGCAAATCTTTCGGTAAGCTTCGCTTTCCTTCCCCCGGGCGCATTTAGAAAAAAACCTAAGTTGCATCTAAAACTAGGAAGTAGGGTGTGGCCTCCCGGCAATGATAAAGGAAGTCCGAGAGAAGTAGATTTTCTTTCGAAGTCAAGATTTGCCAAGATCATTTCGTCGACTCTGTGCCACATGTCCTGGACAGGACCAAAATGAACAAAGTACTACAGAAGCACAAAGGTTGACATTTACAATAGGATTTTAATTAGGATTTTTGGCATGTTTACCCCAGAGGCTTAAGCTGTATTCTCCACCTTAGTAAAAAGTTTAATTTTATTTGTAAACTCCTCTCTTGCTCTCTTTTTTTTCAGTTAACACCTCATTAGGGGGGTGGGGCGTATTATGCACTTTTTAGTTACGTGCTGGGGTTTTTTGTTGTTTTTTCAGTACACTAGGCACCACTAAAAGTCACATAGTATGTAAATTTGTCATCGGAGTTAGATTTTTTAAAATTTACACTTGCGAATATCAGCAATTTCTTTTTAGTGGCCTCATAACGTATATAATAGTTTTAATTCAACATAAAAACATAAAAAAAATATTTTAAGGAAGTATATAACTGTTTAGAAATGCGTCTCACAGAAATAGTTTTAAGGGCAGGAAATTAACCCGATTTTCAGAAACGCACGACGAAATAAAAACGGAATTTTCCGTTGCCCACTGATAGGGGTTGTATAAATAAACATGGAATATCTCGTCGTCTGCATACAAAAATTTAAGACTTTTTTTTTTACTATTACCATTGAACATTGGTTTATAATGTTATTTTTTGTTACCTTTCCTATCCCCCATTTCTTGCAGTAAACCTCACATAACCCTCATTCGGACACAAAGAACAAATACCATCAGTCTGAAGGTAAGGAGATGAGGCGTATAAAAACAACAAAAGAAAACAGGGAGTCAAGAAGTTAGAATTCACGGCTCGCTTGCAATGACTTATGCTGCTCGATGTAGCTTCGTAACAGAAGGAACCATCGAGAATCCAGACCAGTGGGTTTCGAAGAGAAGGATGATTAGTTAGAAGAGGTTGGCCATATACAAGAAATAACTAAAGTAAGATAATGCCATAGAAATGTTTTTGAGTCTACGATTACTTATTTTGGTGGGGTGAGCTTCTGCTAAGAGAATTGTAAAATTTAAGCATTAGTAGAATTGTAAAATTTAAGCATTAGTAAATATTTTTTTCATACACCCTCTATTTGTACATTCAAGCAGATATGATAGTTGACTTATGTTTTGATTTTCTAACACAGAATCACAGGCATCACTTAGTAATAAGCAATACAATCTATATATATAAAACGCGTAGGTATGCGACAACAAAAACGGCGATATTTCTACACCCCGAATGGCAACGGCTGCAACTACCTGATGTAAACATCAGCGGCCGCCCGCAATTTGCAACCGCGTGTGTGTAGTGGCTCGACGATAGCACGTAATTTGGCAAAATTTGCTGTATTTTACTCTTGAATAATTTCAATTTATTCACGAGATAATTTTAATTTATTCATTTCTTCCATCAGTTTGTCTAAATGTATGTAAGTTGAAATAAATTCTGTTGACAGGTAATGGTAACATTCCTTACATATGTTACTTTCAGTTGAGTTATTTTGCAAAAGAAAATATAAAACTAAAAGTGCGCAGCGGCTACTAGAGATATTAAAACATTGCTTCACATGTCGCTTTTCTGTTTTTCAACTCTTATTGATAATTCGGATGTAGTGATAGATCTTAAAATCAGACCTTCAGTGTGGAATTTCCATTCTTTCAAAACAAAACAAAAAGTCTGTTGGTTTCCTTCATGAGAGTATTTCGAATCATTTCCTTCCACGACCTCCACTGAACGTGCATCTCACTTGACAGATGGTCCCCCTATCTCTTTCTGCAGCGAAATCCCGCGAAAGCAGAGAACCACATTGGAAAATACCTCACCTACCTTTTCGGAACGTCTCCGCTAATAGCGCAATACGCGCAACTCCATTAACGACCTTTTGACCTACCCGCCTGTGCCTAAGTCAGATGCTCTCTTCAGTTCTCTTCATCCCCCCCTCCCATCCCTTCATGGCACCAAATCCTCTATACCCCAGCCCCCTCATAATCCAAATGGATTCCTAAAGCGCGCTGATTCTACAGTAGGCGTGGTATTGCGATGACGGCGGAAAGCATTAACATTTAAAACGCAAGAATAAACAATAGGAAAAAAGCTTTAATCTGTATGTTACATTTTTTTTTCTCCATGGCGAATAATCCCGAACGCTTCCTCCTTCTATTTTGAATTCTGCCTCGAATCCATGCAATTGTAAGAGGATTACGCGAATTAAATAGTATGTATTTATAAAAAGTGTTCGACATTCTTCTTCTTTGTTTTTGCCGTTCCTTAATTTTTATTCTTTACTTGAGATGTTTTAATCCTTCCCTTCGAGATTTGAAGTTCTTGAGTGGCAATGTTAGTTTTTAAGAGGCATGTCGTTCACTGAGAAGTTGATGATCAGGTAGTTGTAGAAGAAATTGAAAGCTGAAAGCTCGAAATGAAAAAAAAAAAAATAAAGAAAGATCCAGAGGCTGAGTAACTTGTAAACAATATGCTTTCGTAAGATCTTAAGTATTACAAAGACTTTTTCATTTCTTTTTTGCTCTTTCAATTTGTTTTGATCCCTGTGTCGGCGAAACAAAGACGAATGGAAGGAAAAGTTATAAGAGATTTTTATCTCTGATATTGCTCAACTCGGTTGTAAATATATTTAATCTTAGGATTTTCGAGGATTACCGAAAACAAAGCGCTTAGAATCATGAGGAGATTTTCCTTTTTACGTTCTTAAAATATTTTTCTGAGTGACGACTCAGGAAACTGATTTGTAATCGTAATTGAGATAAATGTATAAATGAACAACATCGTTAATTATATCATACGTAAAAAATATGTATGCATAAAGTTCCTTTGAGAGCAAAAAATCATATAGCATTTAAACATATCACCGATTTCCCTATGATTATGCTAGACTCACTAAACGTTTCGTAACGTTTCTCATTTCTTTTTATTTCTAAATTTCAGTTTTGTTTTCTCGTAGGACTGAGAGCGTGTAACTGGTTGGTCTGCAAATTCCAACCTCGACGATACCATGAATTTTCGCCAACCTCCTATTTCTTCAGAACTCAAATAATTTTAAATGGTTTTTCCAGGTATTTTGAAAAATATAGTATACATGCAATATATTTCAAATTTACTCAAGATGATGAGATGCTTATTAAACTTTTATACTGTAGAATATCAGACTTTCTCGCACATTGGTGACTTATAATTGTTGCTTTTGCGCATTCCACTTTTACGATTTTTTTTTTTTTTTAATATTTCACACTAGCTTAAATTTCTTTTCCACATCCGTATTTCAAAAAATAATGGAAATAAATTCTTAATTCATAAAATATTAAAGTAATAGAGTTATCTTTGCAGCCATGTTATGCTAAGGATCCATTACGCTGTAAAAGAGGTCATTTGCCCAGGTATCCTGAAGTCAGCAAGCCGGATTTCTGGGGGATTTATGGTTAGGAAACCGTCGCTTTGTCCCTCCCACGTTGTTAGGCTCATCCATCAGAGTTCATCCTTCATCATTAAAGATGTATTTAACTTCTGTCCTTACATATCAGTCCTATGGATAGTGTTTCTGAAGTAAAGCTTTATGAAGAAATGCTTTATGAAGTAAGGATTTGTAAGGCTTTATGAAGTAAGAATTTACTAGGCTTGGTAAGCTTCATTTTGTCTTCAAAAGCTACTAAAACTTAGCAGTTTTTTAATCAAATGTGCATATTTTCTAGGTTCTAGGAAGAAAATTCAAAAATGAGAAGTCATCTTCCAAAAACTTACTATGAAAGCAATGACTTGATCTTTAGTGGGTTTTAATTTACCTTCTAAAGGACATTAGCCATTTTAAGCTAGTCAAAAATCGAAGAACGAGCCCAGAACATTTTTTTTCTTGAAAAGCGCCTTCAAGAAGTTTTGAATTTTAAAACTATAAGGATCTAAGCATGTATCCTCATATACTCATTAAAGTTTTCCCTTTTGATTTCATGTGTAATAAACTAACATTTTTCAAAATAGATAAAGAGAGCATGGAACTGGAAATATTGTTCTTACCGAATGGAAGCATTTCTCGTAAGTTACTATATGAGAGTACTATGTAAGTGTACTATATATTTTGCGCAAGTATCGTTGCATGTAGTTGTTCCTTTGGGAAACTGTTAAGCAAACAAATTAAAAATTCAGAGTTACTGAATGAAGCATTTCATTCTAAAGCAGAAGACAAAGAAAATAATTCACCTAAAAATGTAATACAAATCATAAATACTCTGATTCAGAGTAATACATCGTCTTTAAGAGATGATCTGGTGTCTTCGCTAACTGAATTTTAAATATATATAGTATATATACATACATATATGTGTGTGTTATAATTTGTTTTTACGGGTAATAATGCTTTTGTTGACGTAATGGCCGAAGAGAGCATTATATATATAATAGCCGTTGTCTCTGTATAACACTTCCGGGCTGTACTCATCTTTCAATTGAAGCCCTCAGTAAATAAACGGCCGGTTAGGCTTAATTTCAATTTCAGATGTGGATCAGAATTTTTTCTTACCTAAAAACTAATATCTTCTCCATCAAATCACGTTTGTTCAGCCTATTTTTCTATAAAACATTCAGAACTAAAAAAATTGGATGCTTTTAGCTGTATATTTAACAGTTTTTAAAAATCTGTTTACTTTTGCGATGAATTCTGAAAGTAAACAAACTTGAATATGAATGAATCAAGTAGCTCAAGTATTCGTATCGCGTAGTGAGCTGTAAAAAACTGAATGGCAGTCTACTACTCCAATCGCATGAAAAACTAAATAAATAAAAAATAATGAAAGGGTTTGCTTTTACAAGGTGTGGATTAAATGCAATATTGTTAGATAATTTGGGATATTTTTTAACTTTCATATGCTTTTTCCATTATGACGTCATTATTAGTATTATGACGTCAAAATGGCGGGTTACCTTCTAGTAGTTATATAACTCATCTCCCATCTGACATTTTTAATAGAAACCATCAACATTTTATATAGTGTTCTTTAATTATATGCAGATATCTTGGTAAGACTTTATTTTGTTTCTACAGGCATTTCATCAACAATAAAATAGTTCTTATCAAATGATAAAAGGATATCTTTCAAATACTTACTTACTAGCAAGTTTGATCAGTAGTAAAGCAGGTTCAAACGCAGTACTCAAATAGGATTCCTGTTATATTTTGTCCAGTTAAGTTTCACATTATAAATCTGCTTGCAATAATTTCTATCAAGAGGAATAATGTTTAGATGACCAGATATATTTAAAGGAACTTTTTAAGCTCAATGAACGTTTGCAACAATAACATATTTGTGTGAATGATTCCTAATCATGGAAGTGCCAATCCTAAATATCGCATACTTTACAACCAACCAGTTATTCAAATCTTGTCATAAAATATTGCACTAAATTTTCCTTCAATCCTAGAAGTGAAACATTCTTAGCTGAGAAAGTTTTATTTTTAAAATCTGTTTACAAAAATTGCAAATTTATATCTATTAAAAAGAGTCTTTTGTAAGGTTTCATTTATTATTATTTCATATAAATAAATTATCTCCCAGAAACAATTTTTGTTTCATTAAATGCATCATTTAAATTGAGAGGCATCAGTGGTCCATAAAATATAGATGCAAGTTTCGCAGTCCTTGTAAAATCGTTTAAATGTCCTGAGACAAAAAAGTTTAGGAACCATTGGTCAAAAACTCGTAACATTTGGTTTACAATGTATACTAAAGAAGTCCGAATCAAGAGATTAAAGACGTAAACAAAATCATATTAACTGCTCCGTTAACCATAATAAAAAAAGAGTAAAAAATGTAATTGGTATTACATTACGCATACTTATCTAAAACAACTCATTAAGCCCATTAGAACATTTCTTCAAATGAAGTGAAATAATGAACTAAAATAACTTAATGGAATAATAAAGTAACATCGATTTTCAAGATTTTGATTTTATATTTTTAAGGGTAAATCACATATTCTTTGACAACAGTTTACATTGTTTCATAAACTAACCAAGAAATGCATAGAATTGACAAATCTTCACCTCTTGAGTTCACAAATTGACGTCTGCAGATTAAAATTTCACAGTGATAGTCTATCAGTATCCTTTCCCTTCGTTTGTCCATTTATTCTCAGTGACAGCAAGTAAAAAATAAAAACTGCTAAAAATTTGAAAAATTCTACGTGTTCTAAAAAGAAAAGTGTTCACTACTTTTGCATGACAGACATCATGGTAGTATTGTTACATCCAGTAATTTAAAGTAATATAACTCTGGACATTGATAGACAGCACTGATGGATTAACTTGCTCCAACAGCTTGGCACCAAGACCGCTGTTTTCGCACAATATTACCTTCTTGCATTGTGAGAGAAGAATTGAGAAAATATTCATGAGTATTTCAAAGTGTATTTCTAAAATGAAATTCTGTGATATCCATGAGTCATAACTCAAATTTAAACTCGTCCTTTAAGAATATGGAAATGGTCAAACAGTTTTGATGTAAGTAAAGATTTTGTGACCTCTAGAACAAGTTCCTCTGTGTATCTGTATATATATACTCGTATGCTTACGATTTAAATACACACACACACACACACAAACAAACAAACAAACACACACACACATATATATATATATATATATATATACTAGCTGAGTGGCAACCCGATGTGTTGCTTTTTTGATTTAAAATGAAATGGCTTTATATCTTAAAGATTAAAAACTGTTTATTCACTTTTAAAAATATATTACATTTTTAAAAAAACAAAATAATTATTTAAAATTTCCGTTATCAAATTTTGCATTTTAAACAAAAAAGCTCATTTAATTAGAAAAAATTTCTAAAGGCTTAACTTCTCCTTTCCTAAAACTAAAATTATTTAGGTACTTCAAATTTATTTCTGGATTTCAATTATTAAATGACTCGTTCTCAACTAATAATTTTTCCTTTTGGCAACGGCCGAATGAAAATATTGTCACGGTGATTTCGGGGAATACGGAAATGACACGAAGAGTAGATCAGAACATATTTTATTGACCAGATTGCGGGAAACATCACCTAAAATACACCTCCGGAACGTTCCCGACATTCCCACCGAAAGTGTGAGGATTATTCCATAAACCTAGGAACCGGAACTGAAATATAAATAATAGATAAATTTGCATACAGCTCGCATGCAGAGCAAATTAAAGAAAAAGATGTTCTTGCACCCGACGGCGGCTGGTTTCGAACCCGGGACCTTAGGATTAGACGTCAGGAGCGATACCGCTGAGCCACCGTTACTTCGGTGAACGGAACTTTGCGAAAAGGAAAGGAGCTGGCCCACCCGGAATTTCAACTTTTTCTGCTCTCCTCTTCTATTGAGTTCGGCTGTTTTAATTGAATAATTAAAAAAGTTTAAAGTTTTGAAAGTTTAGAATAGCATCAGTGCACGCGTCTCGGCCGTCCGCGTATATCGGTACCAGTCGCGATATCCTGCTATGCTCGGTTCGCGAGATTAGCCCGTCCCCGTGTCTGCTAACTAACAAACTAACATTTGTTTACCTTCAGCTGTTAATAGTAAGATATATATATATTACTGCGGAATGAAAATAATTCAGTGATTTATTCAGAGGACCTGTCGTTTGCATTATATGTGTTTTGCCCGAAATATAAAATAGGAATTATCACATAGAGTTTAAAACGAAATTTTTGAGGAGAAAAAGTTTAAAATAAAATTAAAGAAATCTATCTTAATAATATGCGTAATTTTTTATATTGTTATGTATCATTTTATTTTATGGAAACTAAGCCTCTTTTGAAAGCTAAATTAAAATTAATGGTCTTCTATGCAAAAAAAAAAAAAACTTAAATCTTTAAAACATCTTTCTAAGTAAAACACATACCAAATAATTAATAAACACGTTAAAGTTATCTCTTATGATATAAAAAATTTGGAAAACATTTTTTTATTTAAAATATAATGGATTGCAAAGAAATTCGAAGATTGAAATTATTTTAAAAGCAATAAATACTGTATAGTATAAGTTATTAAAAGAAAAAATAATTATGTGGTAAATATACATTTTTCTCTTCCGATATAAATATTTAAAAGTGATTGTTATCTGGATTAATAATAATTAAAAAATTTCACATGTTGTATAGGCTATAATTAAAATTTTTTTGCATGAATATCTTCCGATTCCAACTGTCCGAGATGAATACTAAAATATCACGAGTAATGACTCATAAAAGGAGAAAAAAGGTTTTAAGTTAATACTAAAATATTTCCACTAAAAACTAAATCAATATATTCATGGTAATACAACAGCAACAGAAGAAATTTGATAATACTCAAAAATATTTTTTAAATAAATAAAGACAATCCTTAAATATGTTCAAGAATTTTTTGAAAGACTTTATAAAGCAGAATGCTTTTATTTATTATTCTTCCATTTTAGCGGGGTTTTAAACTAAATTTAACGTACTTGTTATAAAAGGAATTCATGCCAACCTATGCTATCCCTAATTCCAAGGCTCTTAGTTGATGCGCATTTTACCACAATGTATTTTTTTGCTATTATTTTTTTGAAAAATAAACAATTTCATTATACAAAGAATGAGAAATACTGAGCAAGTATTTTGTTTGATAGGGTAATTTAAAAACTTCTGTTGAATGATTTATTCTTAAAACTTACGAAATAGCTTTCAGTTACTTTCAGAATGAGTTGTACTATAATATACAGTGAAATTTTTATTAAACTGGCGCTACTCAAAGCCATCTCTAGCGCGATCTATCAGCCAGAATTCTACCAAAATTGATAGAGGGACTAAAGACGATATGGGAAAGAGTTTCCGTGGAAAAAAAAAGGAAAGAAAGAATAGTTCCAAAAGTCACCGATAGGAGAAGATATGGCGCTGTAGTTGTCGGGATTCGCATAAAACGCAAGTAAAACATCAAAATGCAAATTCACGACTACGTAATCGACAGCCGCGCTAGTATTTCGGGCTATAAAGATAAGTGGTGAATACCGAAAAAGTTTTAATAATCAGACAAATGAATAACAAAGAAATTTCACTGCAACACCGCTTTATTCAGCAAATTCACTTCCCTCATTCAATGTGACCACCGTCCTGATGGACGACACTGTATCCTGAACACTACGTTCTCAACAGCCGAGTGTAACATGTAACCAGGAATGTTAATCAGAGGCCGGGAAATGTTGTCCCTTAGATCCGCCAACTTCGAGACTCCACCAAGATACATCTTGGACTTTAAAAAACCCCACAGAAAGAAGTCACATGGGTTAGGTCAGGGGAGCGAGATGCTCATGCAAGTGGAAAAAGCCACTGATGACCCTTTCTTCTGTAAAGCGATGCCGCAAGTGATTCCGCACCGATCTTCATAGTCCAAAATACTGGCGCTGCTGTCGACTACGTAGCCATGAATTTGCATTTTGATGTTTTACATGCGTTTTATACAAATTCTCGAGTGCTCCAACAACTACAGCGCCATATGCTCCCCTATAGGCGACTTTTGGAACTTTTTTTTTTTCATGAAAACTCTTTCCCATGTCGTCCTTAGTCCCACTATCAATTTTGGTGGATTTCTAGTGATAGATCGCGCTACAGGCGGCCCTGAGAAGTGTTAGTTTAATAAAAATCACCCCGTACATATATAAAAATCAATGCGTAAAAATGTGAGAAAAGTCATTTCAAAGGAGATAGCCTCAGTCGTATGATTATTTAATCGGTTACAGCAGTGATTCCTAACCGAAGTACTTCGGTTCTTTAGGGTGCCATGAGAGCGGCTAGGGATGCCGTGAGAATTTTTTTTTCTTTTTTACATATACAAAATAATATTAGCAGGGCCCCCTTAAAATAAATAAAGTTGAAGTACTCTCACACCTAACATATTGTGACAAAAATCGATCCACTCGGTCCTGATCGATGAATTAGATACCCTCCTCGATTTCCGTTGTAGTTCTCTAGTGGCATACTATAGTAAATCCCATGGCTATTTTTGAAAGTGGATTAATATGTTCAATTCTAGTGTTTTATTTTTCAAATGCCAGCTTGTTGACTATTAGGTCATAAGGCTAAGTGCTCTCCAATATTTTTCTGCAACACAATTAAAGTAAGATAATGCAGGGCATTCGTCTATGAGCGCAGCAGTCATATCTTGTCCAGTTGAACATAAAATACACACAGGTGAGTTGACAATATTAAAACGTAAGAGATGGGCACGAGAGGCAATCGTGCACAGCCAAAAATCTAAAAGTGGCAGTCGCATCCGCATGAGGAGCATCAGAAACATAATGGGAACTGGTGTTGAGGCCCCCCTTCTTGCACTCCAGGGCTTAGTGCAAGAAGGGGGGGGGGGGCAACAGCAGTATAGAAGGCCGCTGTAAAGACTCTATTTATTTCTAGTTTCGGTGAATGAAAGGGCAAATTTCTGAATAATTACTGAATTATTTTGCACCCTCTCTTTGCCAAAAAGTCAGCTTCCTCGTTTCTCCAATTCCAATGGAGTAAGTATTTGTTTGAACTGAAATTTAACACGATCCTGAAATACAGGTATATTCCACTTTAATTTAATATTTAAAAAGGATTGAGAAAAAAAACTAAAATTCTTGAAAGGGTACCCCAAGTTTATAATGTCATTCCCGTGGGTGCCGCAAACATAAAAAGGTTGGAAATCCCTGGGTTAGAGCATGATGGTCCGCATTTTTAGTCCGGCTCTGATAGGAAACATTATTAGAGGCACTCAGCCGCTCGAAATGACTCATGACTGTCCATTTTTCCACCGTGAGATAGATGTACGGTAAACACAAACTATCGTAGAAAAATTTAATAAAATAAGTAGACAAGCACGCGCATCCTGTGTCTATGGATTAAAACAAAAAGAAAAATACTTGAGGAAATTCAGCAAAAAAATTTTTTTCTCTCTCTCTGCCAGGGTGACAGCTTAGTTGGATAAAGCATATATCGTCTGATCGGAAGGTTCTCTCATCGAGTTTGGCGGAAAAGCATTTTAAGGTGTTACATACATTGTATTTAACTCATATTATCAATTAATTGCGCATCATAGTTTAAAAGGAGCACCCAAAAAGTATAATTATAAATTAAAAGAATAAATCTTTGGTCATGTCTCAAATTACTCCTAAATCTGTTTAAAACACACCCCACTTATGTGAAAGTACGATATAAAATAGAAACTTTTCAAGTTGTGCCCATCAAAGAATGTGCATATGCTCAACTAAACTCTACATTCCTTTAATAAAATTTTCTTACAAGGTTTTCATAACAATAACATACAATCTGGTTGCATATGAACTAAAAACCTTTCATCTTCCCGTAGAAATCTAAGTCCCTTTCATGATAAGGAAAACCCTTCTTGATCAATACTATAAACAGTTTTATCAAATCATTTTATTCCTTTTAAAATATGTGTACTCCGTAAACAATATTTTTTATCCGCGTATTTTAAAGAATTTTCTCTAGGTTATTATTTAATGAACTATAATTGCATAAAAATTAAGAAATAAGGACAATTAGCAGTCAGTTTATGGTGTCATCGAAGGTGCAAATGAAGATTCCGAAAACTTTCGACCTTGGGGGTCCATCAAATGATAGTTAGAAGTCCATATAGAATATGGGTTCATTCCTAAACAGTTTTTCCTTATTTCGGAGCAAGATAAAATTCATCGTGTTATGGCTTCTTAAGAATTACGTTTGAAGCTAAACAGTCTCCCTATATTTTGGTTATTAAGAAGAATTTCTTATCCATAAAAGCTTTATAACCGATATACTTCCCTGTTTTTTGAATAGCGTAAGCAGGTAAAAAGGTTACCTGGTATTCTACTAATTATAAATGTAAAGTAAAAAGAGTAAAGGGGGAAATATTATGGGAGAATGAATGTGTTAAATATGAAAGCAGGTATTGCTTTTCGGGTATGAGCACAGAAGCTGCGTCATTCATTCACAGGTACCGAAAAAAAACTGTTTTATACTCCCATATACATGAGTAATTTTTTATTCAATGTGAATACTAAGCATTAACACTTCGAAACTGCTGTATAAAGGTTATTAACTGTAAGATATTTTTTTAAAACAGTAAATATTTTTTCCAGATTTAATGTTGCTTATTATTGTTGTAGTTTGTTAATTATTGATTAAAAACTCACAGCTGAAAAATAAGGCATCCACCAAGATACTTTATTTCGTGATAGGGACTTCTGCCTTTCGGAGTTTCACTTATATAAACGGTATGCTCCAACTTTTTACCTGGGTGTTTCTTTGAGCACTATTTCTTCATAAGCTATCATACACACTGAACTCCCTATGATTCGTATTCGAACTGTCTCCTTTGCTGATTATAGTTTTAACACAAAGGAGAATGATTGAAAAAAATACCGTCTAAAAGAATGTCAACCTTACACTCTAGTAATATTAAATAAATATAAATGATTTTCTCCAAATAATTAATATATATATATATATATATATATATATATATATATATATATATATATATATATATATATATATATATATATATAGAAAAGCTATGCAGATTTTATAAATATTTTAATTAAAGGTCATTTAAATCACAGAGGTAGTTCATTTAAAATTTCTGAATAGTTCATTTTTCACAGCATACAGAGCCAAAAACCACGCTTTCCATACACACCTGTGATTAAATCAAAGAAGATTTTCGTGAGTTAAAGGTATTATTTTGAAGGTGTCGTCAAAAAAAAAAACGCTTAAAAACTATTTTCACCTCAAACAAATTTGCAAAGGGAAGAATATTTATTGCTTAATGTTTTATAAAGAGATCACAGAGTTTTAAGTTCACTAAAATCACCTCAAAAATCTAACTAGATAACTGCTGGGATCCATAAAGGACCTGGCCAAACACGAGCCTGTAATTCTCGACAATAGCGCCCTTTACACTTACGATCTTTCACGAGTGCTTGGAGCGCACGGGATTACGCGCAGGAAAACTTGCAGTACACTCCAAAGCAGCTTTCCTATCCTCTCCGACACCTTCACACGTGCACTCAATCTCGCAAGATTGTGGTTTCACGAGGGAAAGAGCGTACGTGTAAACGGCGCTACTACGCTACTCTATTTTTACCATTTTGACACTTAATAAATTTGTCGTAATGAAGAAGGCATTATTAATTATCAAACAAAATTAACGGGAAATAAAACCTCTATGATTTTTTCTCTATGAATACCCTGACTAACATTTATCACATTATTTCCCTAAACTCACGGGGCAGAGTCGAGAGCTCGAAAAGGTGTCACCATTTCCACACCCGGGGATCTTTTAAAAGCCTTACTCCAGGTGACGAATAAATTCAAAGCGCAACAAATAATATCACTGGTCACCACAATGCTCACGAAAGAACATTAGTGGGCAGAAAACACGAACACAATCAAACAAGAAATGGTGATTATATAGACACACTATCCTTCAGTGCTCAAGAGTGACACACCGTGCCACTATTATGTAGTCTGTATGTCCCCCTAGAGAGCCATTAACGTTGTCAGTGGGAACAATGCCTGAGGTGCGATGGCGCGGAAAACGAGGGGGTCGCCACCATTCCCCCCTTTTTTTTATTCTGCCCCTGAACCTTTTGGCCCATTCAAAAGCAGCGATAAAACCGGAGACTGCAGAAGGCGTAACGCAGGTTTGGATCGTCAAATTGACAGACTTGCCGGAGTTTGACAGGTTTGCAGTGGGATCTCCAAGCAACAAAATAGAGAACAGAGCCAAATTATAGGTCTTCAGGCACGAAACTGCATACCCTTTGCTCAGTGGTCAATCCGGTACGGATACAGACAGTGGCTTCTGGAAGCTTTCAACTTTTGCTTTTTATTCCTTATATATTTTACGCTCTGTCGCCATTTGTTAGGTGATTTCTTCGAAGCAACCAATAGCAATGGAGACTGAGCTTTGACGGACAAATTACCGGGAACATTATGTAGGAACTTTCTCTTCTTTATTATATTGTATTTCAAGCGAATCTGAAGTATCTGTTCTCTTTGAGAGGTGATACACTCTCGGATTTGCACTTGCTTCCCCGCAGCACAATGGCTGTGTTTGAAAAGTGCCAGGGAAGTAGAGAATTGCTCTGCTTTTTAACTTTTAGAGGCATTACACTTAAAAGCATTTCCACCTGAGGATTTTTTTCTACGCTCTTTTTGGAAAGAAACTAGATCATATGAGTACTTTTTGAAATGTTTTGTTGGCTCATGTGCCATTTTCAGGCAACCACTTTTCTAAGTGATCTTAACGGCTAACAAAAGCAAACTGGTTTTCCTCAAATGTTTGTTTTGTTTGCAAAACGCCCATTTTAGTTCCGATTTTACATAAAGTTGCCTTGCGGCAAATTTGTTGCATTCGTATTTTCAATAGTAGGCAAATATAAAAGGAGATAAAACACCTCAACAAGAAATCCAAATTATTTTTTTTAACATCTTATTTAATTGATACTCGTAACCCTTAAAGGAAACTCTTCGAAACACAAACAGGAATAGAGTACTTCTTAATAACCACAATCTAATAAAAAGGATGGCTACATGTTACGAACTAATTAGTAGTTCATAGTCTGGTCGATGAGAATAAGGTGTGGTTGTCACCATGAACAGTTCCTAAATGCTCATTGTTTAACGTTTAACCTTTAGCTTTCGGGGCTCATTTTTCCGAATCTCTCTTTAGAACGGGAAATTTCATACCACCTTGGTAAGAACGGCCATTAAGGGGGTTATATACATATATATATATATATATATATATATATATATATATATATATATATATATATATATATATGTATATTCATTCCTGGACCCGTATTCTTGGGATACATGCTATCCCATCCCGTAAGGAAAAGGTTAACATGTAGTTATCCTCTTTATTATATTGTAGTTATCAAAAAGCCTTCTATTCCGGGTGCTAGTAACACTTGTGAAAATCAGTATTAAATCGAAACCTCTGTAAACAAAAATGGGCCCAATCTTTTACTGAGAAGCAAAAATTGATAACAGTTTTTTTTTTATCTTTATGATTTTTCGTTTAAAATTCTTTAACTGAGGATGGTACATTTTGTGTGCCGAAAATTAAACTCCCTACAAAGGCAAGGAAAAATAAACAGGTGAGTGCCCCAATGATCGGAAGATCCAGGTTTCGAGACTCGGTGTTGGGAGCGGGCTTTATTATACCATCCAGTCATTCAAAAGAACGATAAACGTTAGGTAAACGCATGACAAAAATTCCCGATAGAAATTAAATGAATAAATAAGTATGTTAGGAGAACGTCCTGTGTCTTCGAAGTTATAAAGAAAGAGGTGAAGGAAATTCAGCGACGGTATTAAAAACGATACTTACTCCCATTCGCAGGTTAGCACTTTAGAATAGAAAGATAATCTACAGATTCCTATTTAACCACCTGGCTCTGGCAATCGGTGGTCGTTACAAAAAGGCGACATTCTCCGACTGCCAGGATAGCACTACAATTTCATGAGGGATTATCATCAGATCGAAAATTCTTTGATTAGAGAGTAACCTCTTTCAATCAATGTATTGTAAAGGCCGACAATTTGTGGTCATTACAATTTACAACATGTAATATAAACATTGAAAATCAAGATGAAATATAAAGAATGGGTACAATTCGTTGGAAAATATCTATTAGGAAAAAAATAACTTTTGGGCCAAATTAATAACTCAGTCTTCTCAACTTCGGTGTTCTGCTTAATGCTTTATATTTCAATTCATGTTCTTACATTTTTTTACTTGGGTTAATGCTAATGCAGGGATAGTAATACACTGTTCCATTTTACTCGGCAATTTTCTGCTATGTTACCTGTTTTGTCTTCCTCTAACCACATTTTCTAGCATTGTTTGGCGCTGTATTTTGCTCTCATAAATAACTTTTCAAATCTGCCTTTTACTTTGCATTTAATATCATAAAATTATTTTATTCTTTGTAATGCGATATAATTTCATAGTGAATTTGACGTTTGTGGCTCACGTGCTATTTTTAACAAGATGTTTGTTCGCAGTCGTTGGAATACGTTCTGCAGAATATTCTCGACTTCAGTCGACTGCTTAAGTCAGTCTAGTTAGAGCATCAAGTGCATTTCTCTTCAGCGATTTCACTTCAGCGATTTCACTTCAGCGATTTCACTTCAGGGATTTCACTTCTGCGATAATTTGTTCAGTAGCTATTCACGGCGTCGTACATATTGAAATGGAAATGCATTGACTGAAGAAATGTCAGTTAAAGCCAAAGGATTAAGAAGTTATTTTTGAAAAAAAATTAATTAAAATCTTCATGATGTATAAACATTATGTTTATTTTAAAAGATAGTTTGAAAATTTGAATAAATGTTACATATTATATTATGACCAAAACGCTATACGTATAACTTTCTCCTTATATAATAAATAAAAAATTTCACATAATTTGGCTATACGTCAAAGAGCTTGTCAAGCTCTATCTCAATAGTTCTAATTGTTTTTGGGTTTTTTACCCATGACACAGTTGAAAATCCTGAGTGAAGTTGTTAGTCATAATGTTACATCACCTCATGTAACTGGTAATTAATATAGTATTTTTTTCTAATGGAGATGCACGTGTCGGGAGACATTGTAATACACCGCGAAGTCTTGCTGGATACTTTATTGTGGAAGCACCATTTAGGTGATCCAGTATTGCTCCCTATGAGGGGACGTGGTAATAGCCAAGTCATATTCGGGATTTGAACCCATGCCCACTAAGTTGAAGCTCACGACTCTAACCACTATACCAAATGGGTGACAATTAATATATAGGGTGGTCATAAAAAAACTTTGCCGATATATGGACCTCTAGTTGCTGTTCCGTTCAACCGATCGAGATGAGATTTCAGATATAGTTATTCAGAGGTATGAGCTCGGGATTCTGTAAACGGCAACAAAATGGTGCTCACGGTTACGTACAGAAACTCGAAATTTTCGAATGGCAACGCCCACTATTTCCCGTTGCAAAATGCACAGTGCATGCGAAAACCCTAAAGAGCATTGGAACTGTACGTGCATCACAAAAAAACGGACGCGTTATGCACGCATAAAAAAAAGCTCCTCGAACGGCCAACAAAAACACGATCGGGGCGCATGAAGGAAATTTGCATATGACAGAGGCAAGACACCAATCACTGATGACAACACAGATCGGACAAAAGAAAACTTTTATTTGTATTACATATTTTCCTCATGGGTGCCATCACAGGCCGTTCGCAGAGCTGTATTTTGTGAGTGCATACCGCGTCCGTTATTTGTGATACATGTACCTTTCCAACGCTCCTTAGGGTTTTCGCATGCACTGAGCATTTTGCGACGGGAAAAAGTGAGCGTTGCCAATCGAAAATTTCGAGTTTCTGTACCTATAACCGTAACCGTGAGCGCTATTTTGTTGCCGTTCACAGAATCCCGAGCTCATACTTCTGAATAACTATATCTGAAATCTCATCTCGATCGGTTGAACGGAACAGCCGCTAGAGGTCCCTATATCGGCAAAGTTTTTTTATGACCACCCTGTAGTATTAGGAACAATACCAGCAACAGGAACTATGGGTGTAAATAAAATTATGCCAAACACAGATACCCGCAAATAAGAAGACTAACTTGTAATAGATATCAAAAGGTTGAGTTTTTAAATATTCATACTTTATTTGAATTGAATAGCGCTTTTCCTCATGCTAGAAACAGAAAGTAAAATCAATTTATTCGGCTAATAGTTCTCCAGATACTGATTTGTTAGTTGAGAATAAAACGTAATTCATAATGTATCTATTTATGCTCATAAACGTTATTTGGAACATTTACCATCATTTATATTTAATATACTATTTGCAATTTTCGGGAAGAAAGGAATCAATTATTGAAATTTCTCAACGAATTTGTAAATATTTCTTACTAATTCTCATTCGCTTTTTGAAAATCATGCACCCACTCATTACTTTCACGAAAGACGGCATGCCCTAGCTTTAAAAGACTTCACAGCGAGTAAGCACAGCACTTATGACAACCAACAACAACGCTTTCTGAATACTAATTCGAGATTTCATATTCTTCAAAATTACTTTGCAAATTATCAATCAATTCGGAAATCCAATAAGGTACTAGAACTTTCCTTTAATGAAAATTTTCATCTGCCGGTTTTCACAATCGATCAGGAAATAGCAGATTGAAATTTAATTTTGCTTGATCATTAAGTCAAACAATGAATTCCAGTTGATTGATCGGGTGTGAAACATTAGCTCGATTAGAAATTATGAAACTGTAATAAAACTTAATTCTTGCAAGCTTGGAAAATACAGTTTGTTTACCATTTATATGGATTTTGGATTGTTTGGAATAGTGCGACGGTTTTCTTAAAGACTTTTGATTAAATGAAAAGCTTGAGGGATAATGCCATGCAGGAAAAGCACGCATATGTCCAATCTGAAATGAAGATTTTCTTTAAATATCTTGAAACGCATTTAAATATTTTGAAAACCGTAAATTGTTTTTAAAAAACCTTTTCTTAGTACAGATTTTCTATACTCATGCTAAACTTTTGTATAATTCGTGAAAGAACTTCCTGCTGTGTTAATTCTTACAGCACGGTAATTGTACATACAAACAATGAATACTTAATTCGAGAAAAAAATATTCGTTTACGTTTAGACTAAATGTTATGTCCTCTATTTCTTCTTTTTATATTCTAAAACCATTTATAATTGCAAATAAATAATAATTGATGCATATAAGCACATTTTCATTTATAGATATAAAGATCAAGGATTTCTTTCTTTCTTTTCGTACTATTCGATAAAAAAATAGACTTTTACCTATAAAATTTTAAATATAGAATACGGAGATACTGCGGAAAAAGCCAGCATCATACGAAAATTTTTATAGTTTCAGCAGAATTTGCTATTATAATTCTGAAATTTTTTATCTTTTCCCTTTTTTAAAGTAAGAAGTGAATGTATTGTAGTGAACAGATCTACATATATCGAACATTAAATTTTCAAAAAATCTATATCTTCTTACTTATAAAATACATTGAATCAGAATATACAGCAATTACCTTACAAGGTAAATCATGCATAATTATAAAAATGTTAGGTATAAAATATTTTTAAATCTTTTTTTTTTTTCAATTGCCATAAATTCATTGCCTTTTGAATTGGTCTTTTCAATTAATATATTTTTCCTTTTTCATTACGTGTTTAAAAAATTTCTCATGTGAAATATTCAGCTTGCACTTAAAAAATTAAAATCCTGCATTTTCATTCCTAACATCTTCGCTCGTTCTCACCTAAGAATTCCTTATTTTAGCTTTTCAGGCCGTTTACCATATTACTGTTACCGTAGTAACTCATTCATCAAAAATAAAACTGTGCGCAAACACAGCAACAGTATGCTTTATAAGTTAGAGTTACAATACATTAATAGTAGTTTAATGCCCACGTATACAGAATGTGAGAGAGAGAGAGAAATTTTAGAGCTTTCATAACCCAAAGCCAAGCTTTCATCCCCCATTTGTTTGTCTTCGAAAGTTGAGAGCATGAAGGCTCTCGCAGTGGAGTCATATCACTTTTAATGAATTAACGTAATATTACTTTACAGGATAGCGAAAGAAAGTTGTCTTTGGAGTATTATCATCGGGTGTATTACCTTGGAGGGTGTTTTGACAAGATTATTCGCTATTAGAGTAGATGTGATAAGATCGTAATCATTAAATAAGGAATGCTATAGGCGTAAATAAATCTATATGAATATTTAACGGTTAAAATAAGCATTTTCATAGTGCCTTTTGAATAAATGATATCAAGAGAAATGTTCTTTGTAACCCTTTGGCTTAACTTTTCTCTCTCTGGTAAGCATAGAAAAGTGTAAAAACTATTTCATATAAATTTGACTGTCTCTATGTAGACCTTGAACCCATGTATGTGATAAATTCCAATTTTTAAATAAGGAAATAATTGAATTCAATTATAACCATTGCAGAAAATTAAAAATAATATCCCTCTGCACATTCAGGATTGAGAGCTTGTGACCAACCTTCTCTTCTGCAGTTTTAGGACGAAATCTTTCACGTCCTTTATTACACAAAAGTCTAAACATAGAACTTTCTTTGAAGGATCTGAATTCGCTGCTCAACATCACTCTATTTATGACCTATCATCT
Organism: Dolomedes plantarius; assembly: GCA_907164885.2. Classification (NCBI taxonomy): domain Eukaryota; kingdom Metazoa; phylum Arthropoda; class Arachnida; order Araneae; family Dolomedidae; genus Dolomedes; species Dolomedes plantarius. The sequence goes on from OU015500.1 coordinate 45,962,053, forward strand.
TTAAATATGGAGACAAAAAATGGCGGATGCACTCAGCTCGTATTTTAGGAGCCTCCAGCAAACAAACCGTATGTCACAGAGTATGTGATGCAATATATAAACGCTATTTAAAAAAAAAAACGGAAAAATTATTAAGTTCATGAAACAGTACAGCACAGTCGAACCCTGTTATAGCGAACCCGGTATATAATGAACTCACGGATATAACGAACGAAAATTTTGGTCCCTCCATTTTCCTATTGTACGCAATTTAATTAGTATTGTGTCAGTTTAATGAAATCGATTTTAGTCGATTTAATTCATTAATGATCATTTTTAATAGATTTTATATTTTTTAATGCATCATTATTGAATACACATTGCAACTAATGAGTTAGACATTTTGTGAACTCTAGCATTTTTCTTAACAGTTCGAATATAGCGAACCACCGGATAAAGCGAACAAAATCTTTGGTCTCTTGAAATTCGTTATAACGGGGTTCGACTGTATATAGATACAGCACTGTATCTTGTTTTATAAATTTCATAATTTCAGTATAAAAAAAGCCCACATGGTAGTTAGAGCTACAATCGCGGGAGCCTGGATTCAAATCTTAGACCAGGTGCTCTCGTGCTGTCCACCTTGTGAATGCTCCCGTACTGAAGAAGCCAACAAAACTCACAGGATCAAGGGGAAAATATCCTGCGGACAAGTGCATGCTCTATTAGAATAATAATAATAATAAAGTATAGATAGGAGCCCGGTAGTGTAGTGGTTAAAAGCTTTAAGCTGACACACCACAGGTCCAGGGTTCGATCCTGCGACTGGGCAAGATCAACTCAGCCTTTCATCTCTTGAGTGGGTCGATAAAATGAGGGCCAAGCATGTTTGGGAACTAACTCTGGGGGTCCCGCGTCAGATTGAACACCTGACTGAGACATTTGCTGTACGACACCCCAAGCCCACGGTCAAGAAAGGAACCATTGGCCTTGGTACCCATTCGGACTGTTGTGCCATGAGTTTAGTTTTATAGATAGGAGCGAACCCTCTAAAATGGGTTATTACTTTATTAAGGACAAACTGTCAAATAATTAAAACAACTGGAATTGTAGGGGGGGGGGAGCTATGAAACAACACTAATGCAACAGAGAGATCACTTGTGAAAACTCGGGTGATAGGTCACGAATTAGTTGACATCAGAAATATTCCCACTTTATCCCTACGTTAAGCAATGAGGAATTCTCCTCTAAGTGCTTTTCTAATTACTGATTAGCAAATTCATAATTTTCAATTTCATTTTATGTGTGTCAGGTTAGAAGTTTAACTAGCGCATAGTTTTTAAATTTAAAAATTTTTACAACTATTAATCTTTTAAAGGACATCAAATTATTGATGTCTATCACTACAAAACTGGAAAATTCTTTTTTGAGAAAAAATAAATAAAAAGTTTTCAGAAAAACGAGCATTTCATTTTAAGATGTGTTTTCAAATGCAGAAAACATCAGATATCAGTGATATGTTGCAGCTAATCTGTGATTATAAAAATACTTAGAGGATTTCCCATGATTTAATAATAGGATTGAAGACCTGCCACTTTAAGTTGCACTTCTAGAACCTCAAAAAAATTACTTAGACAATAAAGCTATTTAACCAGATCACTTTCTTCCTCTTCTTCTTTTTCTAATTTTTTTTTTTTTTACTTCTAGAGAATTTTGTTAATACCTCCACACGGAGTACACTCTAACAAGTTTTTCTAATAAATGACATGAGCGAGAGAGGAAAAAAGAATCCCGGAACTGAGTACAAAACTAGTCGAAGCCGCGACTGAAGCATTGGTTTTTTTTAAAGCTAAAACCTTGCTGCAAGCTGAATCAGAAGAATGCGTTTCATTAGTACTTTCACTGGCATGGTTAATACTAACATAATTTTTAACAATCTCTCTCTCTCTCTCTCTCTCTCTCTCTCTGTGTGTGTATATATATATATATATACACACACACACACACACACACACACACACACACATATATATATATATATATATAAACCGGATCGTCGTGACCCGATGTATAAGTGATTCGTAGTATTAATGTAGAAACGGAAAAATGGCTCTATTTACATCTTGTTTAATATGAGCTATATACAGTAATAATAATATATATGAGTTTGTTTCTTTGAAACATTGTATATAGATTAGGGAGAATGGGGTCTATAAAAATACAGTTCAGTAGAGACCGCAAGTCTCCTAGCTTTCCGGCGCTCTCTCTGTACGTCAATACCTCATCAAAGTCCAGTCTATAATGCTCTCCCATTCTTAGCTCGTCTCCCTTCCTGCGCTAATGGTTTTTTGCTTACTATTCTAAATGATGTGTCACTAAGCAATGGTCATTTTAAAAAGTTCCATTGAGGTGTTAATAATCCTGTTGATCATACTTCAGCTCGCCACATCTACACTGGATTTTCCAAAATTAGGATTGAGTCTGTTTCACACTATGTGAGAGTCTCATAATATATATATATATATATATATATATATATATATATATATATATATATATATGTGTGTGTGTGTGTGTGTGTGTGTGTGTGTGTGTGTGTGTGTGTGTGTGTGTGTGTGTAGAGAGAGAGAGAGAGAGAGAGAGCTAGACGTATTTATAATATTTTCTTGATTTACTCATTTACTCATGATTCCAAGACTGATTTAATAAAAACAATGTTAATTTACTTGGTATAGTTTTGGTCTCAAAGAGATTCTAATCTGAATTTATAAATGGTTTTTGTAGGTAAATAGATTTAATTTTCAATATACATCTCTACTGTTCCCAGAATTCTTGTCCTAAGTTTCATTTTCGTTATTTTCTCTTCAGCATAACAAAGTCGATCAGTACGCTGGAGGAAAAATAATTCCAAAAGTGGAATTATTCTAATTTTTACTGGTGACTGACAAGTTGCAGTGAATCTAGCCCACGAAGTAAAGTGCAAATGTCTTTTCCGAATCACGGAAGAAAATTTAGAGTGCTTGAATATGAAAAAATTGCAGGAAAAGTACTATAAAAGAGGGATCACTTGAATAAAGATAGATGTCTCTAGCGTTACCATCAGCCATGTATAGGGATACGTAATTCTCGTATTTACGAAATAGATGCGAATAAATGCGAAATTTTCCGATATGAGAGAATAAATGCAAAAGTTATTTTTTTTACTACTTTTCAGTGAAAATTCGGTGATTAATGGCTTTTTAAGTGAAATTAGGTAATAATAGTAATAATTTATTAACATAATTACTTATGTAAGACCATCCACTGTCTTTAACTGAGATATCTCACTCTCGAAAATTGCTTATTTTCTATTGCTAAAGACTTAAGGAAGAGGATGTGGTAACTTCTATAATGTTAGCTTTTAACTAAGAATTTTGATAGTTACCCAACCAAGTAAGTAAAATTGGGATTTTTTTTAATAAATGTGAAATTTTTTAATTTTTAATTTATATATATATATATATATATATATATATATATATATATATATATATATATATATATATATATATATATATATATATATATATATATATATATATATATATTGCAAATAAATGCAAAATTTTATAAAATGTAAATTTTTTTGCGAAATTTACGTACCCCTAGCCATGTACCTTAATTAGATTTTTTTATATATATTATCAGGTTATACTCACGGGAAACTAAAAAAAGTGTGACATCTTCAGTTTTAATGGGTATGTGTGTACTTATATTCACTCAACAAGTAGCTCATAAATGCAATATTTCTCTAAGAGTTGAGACAACTTTCTATGGAATTCTTCATCTAACGATAAACACATATGTATAAGTGTTCTTACACATATGTGTTCTTATACACTTATGTACAATTATGTATAGTAAGTGTATAGTTCTTATACACTTATTATACATAAGTCTCCACATTCCCATCTCTTTCATGCATGCACAATCCTTAAACAGAACTTTTTTTTAGAATTTAATGTGGTAAATTTGAAAGGATAATGAAAGAACATTTCCAAAATGCGAAGTTGTATTTTAAGATTCAAATAAAATTAAGACTGAATAAAGTTTTTTTTAGAATTGATTTATGAATGTCGTTACATCCACTTTATTTTTATAAATTTATAAATTATTGTAGCAAGTTGATCGAGGGTAAAGCAAAAAATATTTCTTTTTATTTCTGAATTTGGTACATACAAATAAATGTCTGTTTTCTTCTTGTAAAATAAAGCTTTACAGAAGTTTATTCACAGTCTTCGGCTGAAAGACGAAGTTTAGTTTTGCAAAAGATATAGAATTCGTTTAGTTTTCCATTTCTCTCACTGTGATACTTTTCCTTTTAGACTTCTGGTTTTGCCATACAAAGCTTTATAAAAGTTGATTCACAGTCTTCCAAAGTAAGAAAAGTGTCGTGACCTTGTGGTTAAGTAACTCGTTTACGGCTTCCATGGACACAGAGATCACACTTTCCTTATATATATATATATATATATATACAGATCGCTTGTTTATTAATATGTATATACAGGAATTATGATACAGCATTTACTCAAACAGCACAATCATCACTCGAAAACCAGAGAGAGAGAGAGAGAGAGAGAATCATAACTCAGTTCAATCTAAAGTCCAGCATAGAGACAGCAAGCACGCCTCAATCATTCTCTCCTCTCCATTCGCAGATCATAGCGATCTCTCTCCATTCTTTCTTCGTTTTATACCTCCTCTTTCAGAAAGTTCTAGAAGATTCTACAAAATTCAACCTTAGCGTGGGAAATGAGCCTGCGGTTTTCCCGTCCGCTTGTTTGTCGGCACATCTGGTGTCGCAGGGAGCTGCGGTGGCTGTCATTAGTTTACCTTAAATTGAATTGTCCGTTAACGACTTCTTTAACGACTTGTTAACGACCCTGTCAATCTTACTTAAAATGGTCGCATTTGTGAAGGCTTTTTCCACTCAAAGTTGAGTCCAGCCCCACGACGTGTGCGAGCCGCACAAAAAGCACAGAAATATTTTTGTTATTTTGTGAGATTATTTTTTATCTCTCCTAACGTTAAGAATTTGCTTTTAAAAATTATAACATTCTGATGCTCATTAAAAAAAAATCAAAACATGACTTTTTAGCGGTGTTATATATATTAGACAACAGACCATCCTAAAAAAAATTCAGTCTCTTCTAACGAAACTACCACGGGTTATTAACGTAGGATTATTAATAGTTGCTTACCTCTTTTGTATGTATATATGTATCTATATATACATGTATGTATATATATATATACATATATATATATATATTTATATATATATATATGTGTGTGTGTGTATGTATGGCAACATTTTGACGCATTTTTATACTTTTCCGTAACTGTTTACTGCTTGTCCAAGCGATACAGACTGGGTTTGATGCCAAAATTATAACTCGCGAGGTACGGACGGACGGTTTTAGCGTCTGAAATTTTCATTTTCGGAGGATCGTTATGGAGGAACGTAATCCTACGTTAAAAGTTAAAAGTGTCCGATTCGATTCCAGCGCTAGTCACTTGCATTTTAAGAAAAGAAAAATTTAGTAAATGGAATAATATGAATGGGGAAGAGTGATGAATGTAGTGAAGTTCATATTAATCAATATATATCGATAGGGGATGTGGGGCACCGGGTATTCTCGCTCTTTGGAGAACGTAAAACTTATGGACGAAGATAATATCTTGACTTAGAATTGCAATGGTCAGCACATCTGTCTGGAAAGGAATAGGTGACAGGTTAGATCTCAAGCTAGCTTTTATATTAAGATAAAATGATAAATGCGAGAATGTGTGTTACAGTTTCCCTAATAACAAAGAGGTTTAAATATTTATGCAGATGAATATATGCGTAAAGCGTTGAGAACTTTCACGTTTTTGTTATGGTTAACAGTGTAGTTCAAACATCCCGTCTCGCATATACAAATTTCAAATACAGTATTTGAAAAGAACCATTTCCTTGTTCATGCAATTAAAAGCAAGAAAATGCCGTGGCAGAGTAAACAATAAAAACCTATCTCGCACAACCTTGCTATCCCTTTCGTCTTACGGTATAAAAATACACCCTACTGTCCCCTGCTGTTGCTATTCCTTCAACTCTGCCTAATTTCTGGCCATGATCAACACTTAGCACTCCCCGAATCCTTGGGCTGTCGACGCAATGTCTGCGAAAACTCCAACAAAACAAATTCTTAGAACGGATCAGCGAGTGACCACAATATTGTGAACTCCGGAGGGGGGATGGCAAACAGCAATCGGATATTAAAGCGATCAGCAAATATGGCGCTCAATTCACTTATCAGCCTTGAAGGTGTCAAACGTGGCGCCAGCAATACGTGGAAATCCTCCACAAACAGTAGGTCCTAACGGAGCGTCTGATGTGAAAAAAAGCAACGGCTAGGGGGAAGATTCAACAATAGCTGGCACTTAGAGGGCCGCTGCAGGTGTCATAAGAAAAATGTAAAAATTGGTCCATATTCTGAGGCTGTAGGGCAAGGTTACTTATTGATTTTTAAGAGGGTTTTCTTCGGTCATAATTAAACGTTGCAGTACGCAATTAATTTATCTCTAATCCATCAAAAGTTGGTTAATATGACACAACGGGATAGCTAGAATCTATGTAGGTTACGAACTTGTTAATTAATTAAACTTTCATTACAACGAGCGTTACGGGTTTAATTACAGTGCAAGTGACATACAGGAAACGAGGTTGTAAAACAGAATACAGTAAGATATTTCAGTTGTTATACTTTCAAATTTAATTTTTATTAAAACATTGTCTCTAATAAGCCTCAAACTTTCCCTGACATCAAGATGATTAAATAAATAAATAATTTTTTTAAATATCTATGCAGCACATATCACCCACTCTCAGGTGAAGCTTTCTAGTCAATTAATAAATTATTTGTCAGGATTTTATTTTCATATTTACTTTCGAGCTTAGTTTTATTGAAACGTTGTCTCTAATAAGCCTCAAATTCCCCTAACATCAAAATGAATAAAAAAGTAAATAATATTTTTAAATATTTACACAGCATGCATACCCCATTATTCTCAGACGAGTAGTTCTAGTTGATTAGAAAATTATTTGCCAGTGTAAAAATATTGGTAGTTGGGATCAAGTCGTTTAAGAAAAAGTCAAAATGCAATAAAATACTGACAGTATTTCTCTTCCATTAGACAGTACAACATTTTTGCAAAATAGATGTATTTAGTTGCAGTACAAATGACAGTGCTTAAAATGAGGTTAAAAAGTATAATATAAAAAGAAGTTTCAGTCAATATACTTTCTATTTAGTTTTTATTTTTACAATTGTCTCCTACAAGCACGAAACTCTATTGACGTTAAAATAAATAAAGTTTTTAATTTTCCATATAACTCATATTATTCATTACTCTCAGATTAAGAGTTGTGGCGACAAACTGCAAAAAAAAAATAATATCCTATTGTTTTACAAAATATTAAACTGCACTAAACTATAGTAATTAGATCATAATGTATAAAAATATGTGTGTGTAATACATATCATATGCTAGGGAAAGTAATTTAAAATAACACACTTCCTCATGCAGCTGATTTAGTTTAGTTGATAGAATACCTAATTCAAAGTTTGCAGACGGAAATTTTATTCTCACCTTTGGCAAGCAGTTGTAATAAGCTTCTCTCTTGTAAAGATATATCTACAGTTTTTACTTGTTATCAAAAAATTTCAAAATAACTGCCGAAAATGCTTAATCTATAGACTTAATAATTACTTTATCTCAATTAAAGGCTATCAGTAACGTGTAAAAAGAGAGAAAAATGCATAATTTTTAACTAGGTAACAAGAAATTCCAGTGATTTAACAAAGCTTTGGTAAAGCTTTGAAAAAACCAAATAATGAAAGAGAAATGACCTAAGTTATACTATACTGCTGATATTGAATATTACTTTCCTATTTATACTTCTTATGTAACTTAAACGGGGAAAGAAAATACGAAAAGAGTAATTTTTTAATATAAACGTATGCGATAATTGCTATTAATTTAGTATTACCATAAAAAGTAAGTGAAAGGAAATGAATTTTTTTTTAGATTTTTCACAACATTGTAAAAAGTAATTGCATTTGATCAGCTAAAGTTTTCAAAAAACCAAAAGTGTAAGTTTTGAATCATAATCATTTAAGTTTTTCAATATGTTACTTACACGATAAAAATTGTCTCTAATTTTCTATTTATTATTTTCTTTTTTTCCAAATGTGTCTTCCAGAAAATAGGGGTAAAAAAAAAATATTTTTATTCAAATCGCAAGGCACAGAAAAGAACACTGGTTGACATCTAGAGGGATTAATATATTTGCTTCTTTCAGACAGCCTATACTGCTGATATTGAATACTACTTTACCACCTATACTTCTTATGTAACCTAAACGGGAAAAAAATACAAAATGAGTAATTTTTGAATATAAACATATGCGATAATTGCTATTAATTTAGTGTTACCATAAAATAGTAAGTGAAAGAAAATGAAAATTCTGCTAGATTTTTCACAACATTGAGAAAAGTAATTGCATTTGATCAGTTAAAGTTTTCGAAACCAAACTTGTAGGTTTTGAATCATAATCATTTAAGTTTTTCAATATGTTATTTACACGATAAAAATTGTCTCTAATTTTCTATTTATTATTTTCTTTTTTTCCAAATGGGGCTTTCAGCAAATAGCGGTTTAAAAAGAATTGTTTTTACTCAAATCGCAAGGCACAGAAAAGAACACTGGTTGATATATAGATGGATTAAAGTATCCGACTACGTTCGGAGCCCTTAAAAAAAAAAAAAAAAAACTGTACTTGAGAAAATTTCTATCTTATTTTTCGAAGGAATATAACACCAAAACTCGAAAATGATGAAAAAATAGAAATTTAGTATGCAAATTTTTTCAAAATTGAGGAAATTGGGTCGAAATTTAGCAAATTTTTACAAAAACGGCTCTAGCTCTAAAAAAAATATTATGCATATAACATTAATTTCTTTTTGTCATATGTACGTAAGTACCTTCTAAGTGTAATGCACTACAAGCTAATCGATATCTTAAAATCTAAAAAAAATACAGGTCATTATATGCAATTACATGTAAAATTTTAGTAATTTTCCATGAGATTTTTTATAAATGCGGCTATAAATCAACAAATAATATACCTAGAACCAAATCTGTAATCCATTACATTTTTAGTAGCATGAAAGACATATGTGAAAAGTTTCATAGACATATCATGGTTAGATTTTGAGTTATCACAAGAGTCATTTACATTTTTGATGAAAATCAAGTTCTTCAGAAAATCCGATTAAAGTTTGCAACTTGTATTGAAATTCATAGCTGCTGCTGATCTTTAAATCACTCTCATTGCATTTCTAATGATTGTATCGAGAAAATAAAAGCAGATTTAGAAACGTAAATTTACAATCTAAAAAAAAAAAAAAAGGAATAAAAAAAATTTCGGAATTTTCGCCAAAATCGATGTTTTAAACGCAGTCGGATACCTTGATATCTTTGCTTCTTTCAGACAGTCGTCGCATTCGTCTCTGTTTCAAAAATGAAAATTTATACTTATTAAAAAAAAAAAAAAGGATTCATCACAGACAGATGAACTGAGCGAAATCCATTCGTACAACAGTCGCAAAAAAAGCGCTGGAGGTCTCCTCCTGGCCATCCCCAAAACGGTAACCTCCCGAAAAGCGGACCGAAAATGGAAAGTGTACACATTGTCATTCACTGTGAAAACTCCACTGCAACGAAGAGTACAAGACATGAGCACACACGCACACATGGTGGCGTCCGGACCTTTACAAGGTTTGTACGGACAGGCTGACACGGGGGCTACTTTGGGAGAGCGGGAACGTATACTCCGCCGGTATATACGGGGGGAGGTATATACGCCAGCTAGGGGAACGCGGCAATTTAATTACTTGCTCTTCAACGTTTGCAAATTTGAGCCGGAGACAAATTGAATTTGGGGCCTTGTCCCTTCAGTATATCTGCTGCGGAGCGTTATTACTCCAGTAAAAGATGCAAAGGGAGGGATGGAGCAAATAATGAGGTTGTGACGTAAGAGATGACCCGGATGAAGGGGGTTGTATACGGGTGACTGGGAGTGTACAATGTGTCATTTTGTCAGAGAAATTTTTCCTGCAAATAGGGGTTGAGGCAACCTTAGAGGATAGGATAGGGTTTGTCGACCAATTTGCGTAGAGGAGGGAGGGAAAAAAATACAGGGGAAATCCTTTTATGGTATTAAATATGTAATACGACTAAAGAAACATTTGGGGAAATCAAACGCATTTGTTTGTACTCATAAGAGGAGAAATGAGGAAGGAATTATACATGATAAAGTAAAAGCTTTAATAAAACAGTTGATTTAAAAAAGAGGGGAGTGTTAGAGCTATTATTTATCTGCGCGAGTGAGAGCTGAAATGAAAGTGATAAAATATGCCCTCTAAAGGAATTAAAAATAATTCTCATATTTAAAATGTATTTTTCTTGTTTGGTATTGTTGGTGTATATCACGTGCTGCTAATTTTTCTACTGTAACCTCTACATACGACTAAAAGTATACAAATTTATGACATAACTATAACAGAATAAAATAGCTTATAGAGCCTTATAATGGACTAAATATATTTTAAAATTTAATGATAGATATAGATAAAAATTTGGCAATTTAATTCATGCATATTTATTTTGACAAATTTTTTCTGAATCATTTTATTCTTAAGCATGTTTTGAATTCACATAGTTATATTTCCCAAATAGATTGTTTTAAACTGTTATTAAATTGAAAATAGTTCTGAAAGAAATTTGGAAATATTTAAAAACTACGCAAAATTATTATTATTTTTTTTATCCTTAAATTTAAGTATTTACCTTTCTGTCAGTAGTTTAGCTGTTTACAGATAGAAATTGTAGTTTTAAATTTAAAATGTTTTACTTGCTTGAAGACAGTGAAAAAAATTCTAACATATTAAAAATGAATAAGCTATAAAGAGTCTAGCTTAAGATAGATCACATAACTTGAAATGAAAATATGAAATAATAATGAGGGTGTGACTGACCTAAAATTCTTACGTTGATCACCTAAATTGCATGTAATATGTGAGCTAGAAAGCAATGAATATACATTTTATAGCAATTTTTTTAAACAATTATTTATAATGGAAGGACATACCATTTGAAAAAAATAATAATTTATTAAATTTATACTTTGTTTAAAATTGAATGACATCTTAAATAAATTATAGGATATGAATATTCATGAAACAGTGTGCATTTTAGTTAAAAAGACATTTCCTTTCACCTCCAGATAGAAGACTCACATATCCCATAATGTATTAGCAGTCGCTAATTTAGTTTAATAGAATTGATATATGGTGAAAAAAAGGCGTGTTCAAAGTACGATCCTTGAAAGACTTTTTATAAATAAAAAAAAGTTTTATCATGCTGAAAACATACAGATCCTTTTATGCTGAAAGAGCACCAGCCACATATTCGTAATCTGTACCATAGGCTGCCGACATTCGGTACCGGAGTCTGTGGGTTCGAATCCCACAGACTCCGGTACCGAATAAATTATAGGAACTAAAGGCGAAAACTACAATTTCTGTCACTCTTGGCATGGACGTTTGTAGCCGTTAGGAATCGGCTTTAAGCAGAAGGTCCCGGTCTAATTAACCCTCGTGTAGCAAAAAGTTGACCATAGCGCTCCAAACCAAACCTGAATTTCTCCGTCTGTAGTGCAATATAGAAAACAAAATTGCTCACAGTATAAATAAGAATGCTGTAGTCCTAATATGATAAAAAATACAATTAAGTAATGTTAAAATAGGGCTAGGCGTTACCGAATTATTGCCCGTTTTTAATGTATATTGTTGCGCTAACGATTAAGAAGAGGCGGAAGATGAGTTCACTGGTAGAGGAATCTAATTAGTGACAAATTATTTTTCAGAAAAATGGCAATATGGCTCTAAGCTACCGCACTACCAAAGAAAGTGATAGAAAAATGCCTGAGTATAGTGAAAGGCGTCAAATCTCTAATAAAAATGTAATCAACATAAGCTTTATGTGCTCGGACAAGTCATTCCTTAAAATAATAAGAAATAATTAATTACGATTCATCAAGTTAAAGTCGACAGAATTTAAATATCGAATTAAGTTTTATGTGAACTTTACTCGGAAACAATAATGATATTAACATAAATTTTTCATAAAGTATGAAGAGAGGGTGACCTAACCAGTTTCGTGCGGTATAGTTACTGTGTGAATTTCTTCTAAAGTTTATTTCTTTTTAAATTTGTACACTCTAAACATCGAAAAGAGTTGTGAGGGTGTTTTGCAAGCTGTAATGTGGCTGCAAATGCGGGAAATTTTTTGTTAGCACTTCTTCCTTGATTATAAGCTAATTTATCAATGTTTAATATTTATCTAATGCGTTAACAAAAACGTTGTTTAATGGCTTGACTTTGAGAACGGAATGCTAAGTGATGCATTCATCACTACATATTATGCGCTTCAAACGTTTCAGACTTAAAAATCTTTCGAAACCAAATTCCAGTCACTTTTTTGTGATATTATTTCTTTATATTACAAATTGATAATGTATCTTAAAAGCTTGATAAGAAATATAAACTAAAGATCCTCCTGGCAATTGTCGAATTTCATCAGCAAATACTTCACAGGGAATTGAAAAGAGTAGGAAGTGATTACTTTTGATTTCTCAAGGCCGTCTCTTTTGTGAATAATTACTTGTTCACTGCTGTTAGACGTTTGTTAATTTCAAATAAGGTCATGACATGTCTGATATGACGCAATATAGTTTCTTCAATCTATAAGAGGCGAGAATGTTATTTGATATAAAAAGCATCGCTTAATATAATTTAACATCCCTTTATAAAGCTGAATATCAGAGGTTTACATGTGGCTCGTTCCTTGGGACTGAATCCTATGGGTCCGGTTTGTACATTCAATTATATTAATAGTCAATTTCAATCCGTAGGTTTTGAAAGTTTTTATTTATTTCAGTATTGCTACACTACAATATTCTGTTTGGTGATTAGAGCGCCGATTTTAGATGAATGAAAAATTGTTATTTAAATTTCGCAATGTGGGTTATTTAAAAAAAAATATTGAAAGCTCATCTCATTTATACATTTTTAACATTTTATATATTACCATAATACATTTGATATGGTGGGATGGTAAAAAATGTTAGGTTAAAGTTATGTTCTAAAAAATCTACTTTTAACGAGTTTTCATATCCCAATTTAAAATGGCCTTTAAATTTAAATATGGCGGAAAGTCACCGGGTTGCTTAGGTCTTAGAAAAGAAGATCGCGAGTTGCTTTGCTAGAGAAACGGTTCTCATGTTGGAGATGTAGGGGGAACACTGAATTATGCTATTTTATTTATGACTGGCTGAATACCCGTGCTTCGCTACGGGGTACATTTTAGGATAATTACAATGAAAAAGTAGTGAAATTGCTTTTTAGAGGATTTTCTTATGAACAATATATTTTGTTTCTTCATTGGGCTGAACTAATATTACCAGGCTCATCTGCGAACTTACGCGTGAGCACGCTACGTAAAACTGACCGTGCGAGAAACAATTTTCTCGTAAATGTACGCCAGCATATTTTAAAGTTTGGCCTTGGGACTTATTTATCGTCATGGCGAAGCATATTTTGAGAGGAAATTACAATTTTATATATAGATTTGATTTAATATCCATAAAACATATTAATTTGAACTAAATTTTTAAAAATTTTCATCTCAATTAGTCTAGTGGTTAAATTTTATCTTTTACTGTATTTTAATATTTTCTTTGTCATTTAATTTCGTTGTTATGCACGTGGCGCAAAATTAATTTAAAATATCACAAAAAGAAAAGAAATCTCGTGATCAGCATTTAATAAATTAAATTTAAAACTTTCCAAACGATTACTGTTTTGGAAGCTAATGTTCTGCTAATTTCCAGTAAAAGCTAAAATCATTTGAAAACCACACACCAGTGTTCCACTCACACGCAACACTATAAACCCCTAAAAGAATGCAAGAATAAAACGTATGAAAAATATAAATCTATTAATTTAAATAATTAAACACACACAAATGTATAAATTACACAAAAGTTTACTTAAATTTTTTAATCTGTCTACATCTCCAGTATAGAAATATTTTCGGGGCATTTACAGAACATGGTATATTTCACTTTTGAAAACACGCATTAAATGAGCATCATCTCAATGAGAAATTTCTGAAATGAGCATGGCAATGAAGATCGTGTGTTTACAAACAACAGCAGTAACCGAAATGCGTTAAAATATAAATTTTAAGAGTATTATGGTAGTGAGTTGTGTATATAAATAAAAACTTTCCAAACGATTACTGTTTTGGATGCTAATGTTCTGCTAATTTCCAGTAAAAGCTAAAATCATTTGAAAACCACACACCAGTGTTCCACTAACACGCAACACTATAAAACTGAATTACAGTACTCTACGTTTATATGGGCATTGAAAATTGTGGTTAGTAGAGGGCAATATGGGACAATCCACGCATTGTCTATAGACACTTGCTATCTTTGGCTATTATTTGATCCGTAATATCTGCCTCATATGCCGTATGTTTCTAAACGCCATTCCCGAATGAAGAAATCGTGTAGAGGAGGCTTCTGCAAGATGTGGACAGAGACAGTTGTTTTGTGACAACTGACTGAAGTAGTGTCATCTTTGTCTATTATTTGATCCGTAATATCTGCCTTATATGCCGTATGTCTCTAAACGCCATTCCCATATGAACCACAGCCTAATTCCTTTAAAATGGAACAAATTGATTAACTCCAGTTAACCATGTAATCCACTACTGCTACAGGGGCATCAAAATGTGAGAATACAGAGTTTAAATCAGCCAAAACTGCAATTATGGTGTACATATGACACCTAACTTCTCCAAAAATCTTTGCCTTTGTGATGAGACTCATAAGTGATTCTTGTTTTTGATGAAATACTCTTGCTAACAAATCATGACGATCCTGTGGTTTTTGTCCAACTATTCTTTGCTGTTGTTGTCTGATTTCTTCCAGTCTCGCTTCTCTTTCAGGGGTAAAGATTTGGAAAATCATTCGGGAAAAGCTGAAAAGTAAACAATACCAAATCAATTTAAAAACTAAATACAGTATAAATAACGTAGAAAAAATAACAGTATAAATTACACAGTATGAATAAAAAGTACAGGCTGCGGGCAGATATGCTCAGGCCAATAATACAAAAAAATATTTTAAATCGTAGTAAGCAATGAAAAATATTTTACACACTTCAATAATAGCAAAACAAAACATGATCTTAAAATAGAAAGGAAAGTTAAAACAGAAGTAAGAAGTTAAATTCTAAAAATATAAATGAGGTATAAATCAGCTATTGATTTTAATTTATGAATCATTTATCAGGACATGAAAAAATTACTGCATGTAAAAAAAAATTAACCTTACCTCCATTAATTTCAACACTTCTTGACCTGTGGCTTGTCCAATCATGTGAAATATAATTCTTGACAATAATTCTTGTTAACCTAAACTGTTATTTGTGTTTTTTTTACTTTAAAAAAGTTATGTTCTCAAAATATGACAATTAAGAAAAAGATATCATCGAGAAAAAATAAATCATGCTACTTAAGAAAGTCATACCACAAATTTCTATAAAATTAATGTGCAACTATATTTGACGTACGAAATAATGCATATGTAATACATTGCTAACATGTTTTAACATCAAAAATTTCCATAATCAAAAGCTAAAATTAGTTTAAAATATTAGCTTTAGGATTTTGTGCAGAATGATAGGTATTTTAGCTAAATTTCATTAAAAATTACTTCAAATTGATCAATTTATAAAAAAGGTATGCTATTTACAGGTAAGTTTTTGTTTCTTTTTTTGATTTTTAAGTGCTATTTTAGCATAAAAACCTTTACAAAATTATTTTTTCTCAAAGCTAAACACAAACATAATTAACAGTTGTTTTAAAACACCCCTGGTAAACATTGTTAAGTTTCGAAGTATTAGAATGATAATGAAAAATATTCCAGAGTTTCAGACAGAAGCATAAAAAGAAAGAATATGTAAAAAAGTAACTAAATTAAACAAAAATTAACAGAATACAGAAAAAGTGAACACTGGCAAAAGTAAATAAAACGTTTCCTTTTGGGCATGCGCAGTTTTTAAGAATGATTGATTCCAACGCCTACAGTACCGCGTTCTAAGAATCACGTATAAAATTTGTGTTGAAGCATCGTTCTTTAAAATTCAATTAAAAATCGAAATTTTAAGATAGAGACTTGAAATGAGGTTTATATGAATGAGAAAGCTTTCATCTTCCAGATGATGCAAATATTTTCTTTGTAAGATAAAAACTCGAAGAGCATCGACCGTAGATCCTCAAAAGGCGTAAATTTCTCGAAAAAGTGGGTTTAATATTTTGATGAAAATATTAGTCTGTTTTAAATTATATTTAAAGAAATGAGGTCTTGTTTGAAGGAGAAATGTCTGTAGTCTTAGATTGTAAAAAGATCAAAATTCTACGATAATTTTTTGCCGAGATATCGTAATCTGAAGTTTAAAAAACATAAAATATCCCACAAAACATAAAATAAAAAAATTTCTAGAATAAAATTTAAAATTCGGGCTTCGAGGTGCACTTTCCCATAGTCTGCACTACCCGTGTGCCAAATTTCACGCCTTTAAGTTTCACAGATTCGCCTGCGGGAAGCCCCCCCCCCCACACACACACACGCAAACATTCGCTTTTATTAATAAGATGTAATGCTTATTGCTGTAATGTTAAAGATGGGAATACGCTTCAAAGTTTAATTGTTTACTTAAAATACCTTTTTAGATGCCACAACAGAAATTGCTCGTTTTACCTTCAATGAAACTTCCGAAATGAGTTTTGTTCTGTAAGAAAGGGAAAGCTGGAGGTATTCCTAATTACAGATGGCGTTGCCCGGGATTTTAAGAATGTTTGTTAACCAAAATCAATTTAAAAATTAACACAGTATAAATATCTTAGAAAAAATTGGCATTTTCTATGTTATTTATACTGTGACATAACCCATGACACGGGCTTCGCCCTTCTAGCCGGTCGGTTTAGGGACCCGCTCCCTTCAGCAATCATTGTCAGAGAATGGATAAACTAAAAAACAACGAATCAAGGTATCTAAATTTTGTGGCTACGTATTCCACGTCCTGCTAACAGTCGCAGCCAGAAGAAAAATTCCCCCCTCCCCCCCGGCAAGAAATTTCGTTCGGTCCAACCCTCCACGAAAAATTCTTTCTTCGAGCCTCCCCCCCCCCCTCCTATGGGTGAAAAAATGGTTCTTCATTCAAACCGCATTTGAAAAACCGCCAAGCAAAATTTGTGTTGAAGTATCGTTCTTTAAAATTCAATTAAAAATCGTAATTTTAAGATAGAGACTTGAAATGAGGTTCATATGAATCAGAAAGCTTTCATCTTCCAGAAGATGTAAATATTTTCTTTGTAAGATAAAAAAAACGAAGACCATCGACCGTAGATGCTCAAAAGGGCATAAAATTATCGAAAAAGTGATTTTAATATTTTGATGAAAATATTAGTCTGTTTTAAATTATTTTTAAACAAATGAGGTCTTGTTTGAAGGAGAAATGTCTGTAGTCTTGGATTGTAAAAAGATCAAAATTCTACGATCATTTTTTGCCGAGATATCGTAATTTGAGGTTAAAAAAATATAAAATATTGCACAAAACATAAAATAAAAAAATTTCTAGAATAAAATTTAAAATTCGGGCTTCGAGGTGCACCTTCCCATAGTCTGAACTACCCGTGTGCCAAATTTCACGGCTGTAAGTTTCACAGATTCGCCTGGGGGCCGCATACACACACACACGCACGCACGCACGCACGCAAACTCTCTCTTTTATTAATAAGATGACGTTATTAATTCAACATGCTTATAACTAGTATTTTTTTAACTGCTTTACGATCACCTGTCCAGCCTGGGATTCAAACCCGTGTCTCCTGTCTCCCAAGGAGGTTTCCTGCTACAAACTTAAGCAGGTCCCTGTCACAATGTTCTGAACAATCACAGTTTTGTGAGGACAGCATTTTTCGAATTGCATTCCGCACTCATGCATGCAGGCAAATAACATAAGGTGTTTGTTTGTTCACATTTTTAACGTAGGATTACGTTCCTCCATAATGGTCCTAGCAAAATTTTTAATGTCCTGCGTCGCGAGTTATAATTTTGGTAGCGCACCGAACCCACTCTGTATCGCTTGAGCAAGCAGTAAACAGTCAAACAGAAAAGTACCAAAATGGGTCAAATTATTGACTGACACACACACACACACACACACACATATATATATATATATATATATATATATATATATATATATATATATATATATATATATATATATATATATATATATATAGATAGATAGATAGATATATACATACAAAAGAGGTAAGCAACGATAAGTAATTCTACGTCAATAACCCGCGATAGTTTCGTGAGAAGAGACTTCCTGAAATTTGTTTTTTTTCTTCATTTGTTTGTTTATTTATTATTTTTTTCCGGTGCTCATTTTTTTAAGTGGGTATTTTATCATGTGAATAGTCTTAACATCCGATTGCCAACTGCCAGTTTCCTTCCTATAGGACAATACCTGCAATATGGCGTACTCTAAATTTTCAAACTCCATGATTTAAGTTGCAAGACTTATAAGAGAATTTCATAACACTGTTTATGAGTGCAGTGGATGGGGTATTGGCTGGAAAACAGAAGGTCCCGGGTTCGACCTCCGGTACAGCCAATTGTATTTTGAATGGAGAAAAAAAATCATAAATAGGAGAAAATCTGGTAGGTGCATCATAATAAGAGGAAACACAGTGGCCAAATTTTTATCATTTTCAAACCATTTATGGAGCAAACTCTAGATAACCCACAACGATGCACTGCCTTAAGATCACTGAAATAAAATGTGTAAAGGCTAAAGACTGTAAATAATTACTTATTGGGTGACCATAGAAATTTGAAAAACAAGTGTGTTACAAACATTACAATGAGTTTGGAACTTTGTTATAAAATATGTAGAGGGAAGAAAAAACTGTCAAAATTCTAATTTAAGACAGTATCTTTTAACACCTATCTGGCAAAGCAAATGAATATTAATACACAATTTTTGCTTTTTATCGTGACCCGAAACCATTGGGTATGTAAATAGGGAAAAGAAAACTTACTTATAGAAACTCTGAAAGAACATGGTACGATTAAAAAGGCATTCATCAAGACAAAATAAAAGAACTCTCGTGACAATACAATTTCAAGATTACTTTGAAATACGTATTTAACAGTATTTTTCAGCTTCTATATGACAGACTGTAGGAGGGCTCCAAAATTAAACATTTCAGCAAAGGAAACCCTCTTTAATTTTACTTAGAACAGTCGCCGATAAGGAATTCAATGTCAGAGAGAACATGTACCATTTGAAATTTAGGAAATTTTCTACATTTTGTGCTTAGCATATCCATCTAAATTTTTTCATGTTTCTTTTGATTAGATTATTTCCTATCAAAAAAATGCGCAGTTTAGATAATCAATAAAGTGGTAGTTGCAATAAAGTGGTAGTTGCCCGGATGTTCATTGGTTCCCTCTCTTAGCTACTAAAACTTCTTGACAAGACCATCAGACAATTTAAACGTGCACACGACTAAGTTAAATATGGTTGTCGTATACTAACCGAAAATAAACCTGTGACGACAAGAGTGAAATTTCTCCTGACTAGAAAAATTGAACAGTTTTAGACTTTTACAATCACTTAACTTTTTTAACAACAATCCGAAGGCGGTGACTGAATTGGCTATTCTTTGAACAAGTACTTATGAACTTCAACTGTAGTTATGCATTTTGATGAAATGAATAAAATTAATTTTACTTATGATGGCCATAGAATGAATCAATAGAACTCTATACTCATGTTTGACTTAAAACAAAAAGCATGAAATTTATTTTCTGTATAGGTTCATGCACAAAACAACTCCTTTTCATTAAAAACAGTGAAAAAAAATTTTTTTCATCTATTTATTGCTTAAATTTTTTTTCGCCTGTGGGTACGAGTCCCACTGTTGGTATGAATGTTTGTAGCCGTTCGGAATTGGCTTTAAACTTCAGCTCCCGATCTAATTAGCCCTTGTGTAGCATAAGTTCAACCAACTTTAAATAGATTTAAAATGCATACCTGAAGAAAACAAAATTATATATAATAAATAAATGAAGAACTGTACAGTTGAAAACTTTACAATTTCTTATACTAAAAGTGTATTTTGAAGTTTCTAAACAATATTTTTCAAACAAGAAGTTTTCAACAATACATAAATACACAGTTATTTCTTAATTATTTCTTTATTTATGGTTTATTAATGTGGATTAATCACCGTATAGAAAACTCTCCTTAAACAATACCATAAACCTACTGGGGGTTACCGAATAATGCATGAATATAATTATTTATTAAGAAGCGGGAAAGACCCGCCACTGAATAAATAGTTAAGAAGCAGGAAAGACCCGCAAAAAAAATCCCACCTCTAAAAAAAAGAATCCACGAATGAACGCTGTTTTGAGTGGGGTAATACTTTCCACGCCAATTTTGGTGTTCGGGAGCAAAATTCCGCCAAAATCTCGCCAAAATGGTCCAGTTTGCGTACCTTAGCCAAACGTTTTTCCCTACTAATAAAAATTTTGATCTTTTAATGGTTATTTTTGAGATTTTAAAGTTTCATTTTGCGTGTTTCTGGTGGACTGATAGTTTTTGTGCCTGTAAGTATGTGAGGTGTGCGAGGGAGAGGAGAACTCCTAAATTCTTTTCAAAAGATTTTTTCTATTCTTACGAAGATTTTTTATATGAAACCTAAAAAACTGAAAAGCGGGGTTTTTAACCAATTAAGAATGTTTAAGGAATGCATAATATCTGAATATTTTCTATCTATCATTTTCAAATTTTTGAAATCGCCTTCATCATTCAAAATTTTGATTTCATTTGTGCAATTTACATGTCAAATGTTATTTTCATTACTTACACTTACACACACACACACACACACACACACACACATATATATATATATATATATATATACTGAAGTGCCACTGAATTAGGGATAGAAAAGCCTATGCAAATTATGTAGCGCTGCGCATCATGTATGCGCAAGTGAGGACGTTGTGGTAACTGCATATATAGCGCGTACTGTGGTTGTTCTGAATTAGTTGTTGGAATTGCCAGTATGGGTAAACTGCCTGATTTAGACGCCTTCGATCGCGGACAAATCGTAGGTGCGCGATACATGGGCAATTCAATTTCCGAAATTGTCAGACAGCTAGGATTTTCAAGGTCGACAGTGTCAAGAGTATACCAAGAATACATGGATGGTGGGAAAAAAACTAGGGATCGGGCAAACAGCAAAAGGACAATTAGCCTTGACAGTGCGTGGTGAGAGACGGCTCAGGCGTATTGTACGTAGCCAGCGAAGCCAAACATTAGCTCAAATTACCACCCAGTTTAATGAAGATGCCAGTCGTACAGTCAGTAAACGGACTGTGCAACGCTCGCTTCACCGTATGGGTTTCGGGAGTCGTCGACCTACGAGAGTACCATTGCTCTATACTCGCCATCGGGCTGCACGTCTTGCCTGGGCAAGAGAGCACAGAGACTGGATTGTAGAGGACTGGAAACGAGTAGCATGGAGTGATGAGTCTCGATTCCGACTACTTAACGCCGACGGGAGGCTGAGAATATGGCGTCAGGCTCATGAAGCCATGGATCCTGCATGCCTGGCTGGAATTGTACAAGGGCATGGTGGCTCAATCATGAACTGGGGTGTTTTTTCGTGGCACAGTTTGGAATCTTTGGTGCGTGTACCAACCTCCCTCAATGCAATTCGGTACGTAGAGTTGCTGGGTGATCATCTCCATCCGTTTATGCTGTTCTGTTATCCGCACGGTAATGGAGTTTTCCAGCAAGACAACTGTACCTCTCACAAGTCCCGGTTGGCTACTGGCTGGTTGGATGAGCATTCCTCTGACTTATCTGTCATGAATTGGCCACCTAGAAGCCCAGACTTAAATCCTATTGGGCATCTTTGGGATGTTTTGGAACAAGGCGTGAAAGGCCATCACACAGCACCAAAGAACCTTACTGAATTATGGACAGCTTTAGCCAATATTTGGCAAGCCATTCCCGTGGAACGATTCCAGAAACTTGTTGAATCTATGCCTCGTCGTGTGGCAGCCGTTATCAAGGCCAGAGGAGGCCCAACTCGTTACTAGGTAGGTATCCCTAATTCAGTGGCACTTTACTGTATATATATATATATTTATATATATATGTATATATATATATATATATATATATATATATATATATATATATATATATATATATATATATATATATATGTGTGTGTGTGTGTGTGTGTGTAAGTAACAAGAAATCCCATCCTTCTCTAAATTTACATTTACAGTGTATTCTAAATTGTCATGTTAATAAAGCACGACCCCTTTTCCAAAATTGCAACCTAAAAGTAAAGTAAGTTATAATTTATACTAGCCCTGCAGATCATTAAGCAGGCATGTGAACTATCTGAACTCAGTAACGTCCCCAGATATGAGTGTTAGAAGTTTATGAGATTCCAAATGTCAGTGTAATGTCAAAATTCTTGAAGAGCCCTTGAACCACTCTGGATTTATACTTTCTATAACGTCGAAACCACACTTCACAAGAACTTTATGGCAACTTATCCTGCGCCCAGGTCAATAGGTCGCAGCTCTAACAAGCGCGGGATCTAGCAGTAAAGTAATCCCCGGGATAACCGAAGTGGACACGTGAACTCCATGAATCTAAAGATGCTCAATTAAAAATTAAGTAGTTTAGGCCCTCTGGCGTCAATATCGCAAAACACCCATTTAATATTGCCTGAACAGAAGATTTATCTATCTTCGTTTCTAACTCTCGTTGCTGTCGGACCTGCTGTCCACAGTGATTACAACGCTCTTCTCTCAACTCTCCAATGTAAGCACTGCTGTTTACACGTCCCGTCCTGGCATGGACGCCGGACAAGTCATGTGGCCACTGCAGCTAATACCTTCGTAATGCCTACTGATGGAATAAAGGTGATCTCATGGATATCATCTGTAGTCTGTGTCCCTCTTCTCTGGCTCCATGTGTGTTTCTCTCTTAAATTTCTTCAGTGCTTTTCTGGATCAACACTTCGCCCGACTGCATCACTCCCTCGTGCCGACTGCATCTCCCATAAGTTCTACACCTCAATCCCCTTGTGTAATTTTCCAATTGTGATTATTATCACACACACACACACACACACATATATATATATATATATATATATATATATGTATATATATATATATATATATATATATATATATATATATATATATATATATATATATATATATATATATATATATATACAAACGTTTAATCCCCTTTTTACATGATTTTGAAATAAAACTGTCGAAAAAAAAAATTTAATCCTGTGTTTACCGGATGCTTTTTTTTTTTGTCACTCCGCATAAATTTTGCAGACCCCTCAACGAGGTTGAGCTGCTATATATCACGCTGAAACGAGATGATTGAGAAGTTAGCATCAATAAGGAAGAATCACCAGCTGTAACAGCTAAAGAAATTCTTGAAGTCATTCAAATTTTCAACACATTAGAAACTTATTTCTTGATGAATGATCCCAATATTGAACGTGAAAAAAAACCTCAAATCTTATACGGCACGCTACAAGGAAATTTACAAAGAGCTATCCAAGACAGGTTCCCAACGATCTATTGCAGAATTCATGACTAAATGTATCCAACATCAGTCATTAGAAGTTTTGCCTAAAACTTTTTAAGCTACTCAGCTACTGTACAAATTTCTTCGGACTTACGCGCTTCGCCGATGAATCGCAATCGTTCGATGAAATTTGTTACACAAAACGATGAGATTAGTTCTAGAAAGCAAATCCGAATAATGAAGCTTAATCATATATATTTTTAATTTTCTTCCTGAACTTGTGATTTTTAAAAATTTAAAATAAAGCCTTGATTCATTTGAATTTCTAGAGACTGCAATTTTTTTATGATTTTTTTTATTAATTGTTAAGAAAATGATTTTTTTCCTGTTTTATGCATACAATTTGCACGAGTATGAAAATAAAAAAATAATTTTATTTAATTTTTCAATTATTTGTAATTTTTTATATGTATTTTCTATACAAAAACAATCCGTTGAACATATCCACAATTTTACCATAAACCCTGCTTTTTTTTACACGACATAGTCTGGAACACATCCCTAGTGTAAAAAAAGATTAGGTGCATATATATATATATATATATATATATATATATATATATATATATATATATATTATATATATATATATATATATATATATATATATATATATATAAATATATATATTTATATATGTATACATATATATATATGTATACATATATATATGTATATATATATATATATATATATATATATATATTTATATATATATATATATATATATATATATATATAAATATTTATATATATATTAATATATATATATATGTAATATACTGGGTATGGGGTTTTTAATGTTATATATATATATATATATATATATATATATATATATGTGTGTGATTTTTTTCTTATAACAAAATTTCAAAGGAGAACGACTGAGCTTCAATTCATAGCGACTTTTTTTTTAATATTTTTTATAACATGTTTAGAGGAAAAATAAACTGTTAAATTCAACAACAGTTAAGTTTTTCTTCCGGGTTAGTAAATAAATACGCTATCACCTCCGCATAATTTTGTGGATATCAAATGACTTAAAAGTCATGAAAAACTACTGCTCCATATATATTACCACATACTGACAAATCTCAGAACGCGAGGGTTTCGCATTATAGCAGAGAGAATATATTTGCCCGATACATAACGCTTTCCATCTACTGTAAACGCAGACGCTCCAATGTGCAAACATAATAATTCGGTGATGCAAAATCAACAGTGCCAACGAGTCTTTGTAGACCTGCAGTCTTGTCTGCTTTCGGTGTAGCGGACACCTGCGCCCAAGGCTATTGAGAATAAGGGATAAACTGGCAGAGTGTGCACGACAACCAAAACTTCATGAATTCCCTTTTCTGTCAATAACATACCTATTCTGTCAGCGCTGAAAGATTGAAAGCGGTTATTTTTACGAAACATCCCTCTGCCCAGTGGATTCATTCTATTTTATCTATCGGAATTAAAAGAGAATAATATTTTCCCGCAATTTATACGAGAATGTATGTCAGCTACGTTCATTTTGAAGCCGTGGTCATATGCACAAGGCACTCCTTCTAATCTTTCATTGACTTCTTTAACTAGAGTGGGTTTTAGAATTACTGCAATATTCAGCTATCGTGGTTTCAGGATTCAGAGTAAGGTTTTTCAACTCTTCAAGATCACAGCTGTTATCAACGAATCTGTAATCTCACACAGGCCACAGGTCAGTCGAATGAAGGAAACAAGTTCAATAGCAAAACATATTGTCCTATACGAAGCAGAAAAAAAAGTCAGCACTTGTATAAAACTGTACCATGTGTATGTTTTGTTAATAAGATACTCGCAAATTGATGTATTTCATTGCAGTCTTGATAGAAACTTAGCATTATTTTACGAAGGCGTGAAAAACACGTGTAATCTGGGATTAATACAAAGTGTCATCGGCATATTTTTGCTCTATAAAAACACTATAAATTTTGTATCCGTACCAAATTAAAATTTCTATAACAGTTTAGAGACACATTACACTGAATCCTTGCAGGAAGAGATTTCTAAAATGCGTTATGAACTTTGCCCACTTACGAGTAACAGGGGGTTAAGTGACAAATGGAGGAGAGACTTTTGAGTAACAATGGAAACAGCGAAAATTTTTTCATTCTACTCTTCCCGAGACTTTCGCTTTGCAACTGATGATTTTTCCCTTCCTTGCATTTTCAGTCAGCATTTGCCTTTCAACCTCCATTTTAATTTAAAACGGTTTTTCGGGGTTCAACAAGAGATCTTGCGTTCTAACCCCATTCCAGTAGATACATTTAAATGAGATGGGGAAATGTGAATCATAATCTGTTGTTCTCTGAACCTTATTGGAGAAGGTGTAATAATCATTCCATGAGTCCAAAAAGCAGAAGATTCCGTGTTTGATTCCTAGACTATGAAGTTCTTCTTAGTAATCTAGATTGTTAAGTTATTCCTGGTATTTAAAATGAAGAAAATTTTATTAATGAGTCGTCAGGCAGAAAAAAATACTTGGGATATTGTCATCTCGCTTGCTTACTCGATATACATATTAATAGTTGTTGCTATATTCTGTTTAAGAGTATTGTACTGTGCTTTAAGCAATTTTTATGCTTGTTCCCTTACGTAAATGATATGAACCTAGGCATGGAAAGGAAAATTAAAGAAAAAGGAAAGAACTATACTGTGTTAAACCCAGAAAATTAGTTCACACAAAAGTGACAAAACGAGAACTTTACCTTGAAGTTCTTATATAGGTAAATGGTTTCAATTTTTCTGCATCGTAAATAAAGATCTGAAAGCTAAAAAAAGAAAGGTAAAGATTATTTTGACAGATTAGAAGTTTATGATCGGCCAAACCCAGAATAATTTCTGAGATCTACAGACGCGCATAGCATCAAACTGGAGGTTTAAATGAAGAAAAACAAAAATTCCCACTCTTTCTCAACAGATCTCGTTCGAAGAGTATCCAGACCGCAGGAATGTATCTCCCTTTTAAAACTGTTAACAATATAACGCTTGGAATCTATGTGTGCATTCATCCATTGGAGAATGGCTTTGTCCCAGTGGCAAGGATTTGTAAAACCTCAGAAGACGCCGCCTACTTAAAAACTTTGCTAGAATCTCAAACTTTAACATAGATGTATCCGTGTGTCAAAATTTAAAGCCGTAATAACTTGATCCAGTATTAAGTGGGATTTTGTTACACCACACAGGATATGCGGTAGCCAAGGAAATAAG
This sequence comes from Dolomedes plantarius, assembly GCA_907164885.2. Classification (NCBI taxonomy): domain Eukaryota; kingdom Metazoa; phylum Arthropoda; class Arachnida; order Araneae; family Dolomedidae; genus Dolomedes; species Dolomedes plantarius. Next base: position 45,989,220 of record OU015500.1, read on the forward strand.
CTTGCCATTTGAAGTGAAGATGGTGGTCCCAAATGCCATACATCAAACAAGCCACGAATTAGAATTTTTCAGCAAAGCACTTAACCGTTCAATAAATTGACTTGTGTAATAGTCAAACTTTGGAAACTGCTAAAGTTGTAGAAGCAAAATCAGATTCCTCTCCGGGCAACTCGATTTCAGTATTACCTTATGTGGTAATACTGATATAATAAAGTGGCTATATTCTGCTGTTCAACAAAAATTACTGCAATCCAACTGGTCAACGGGAAGTGCCATTTAAAATGATATTCATGTCTTTTTTCCCCATTTCTGCATATCGTATGCGTAATCTTTATCAGGGAAAAAGCCTTTGCTTTGCACTTAGTTTTTTGTTGATTTAACAAAAACTTTCAGGTTTTTAACTGAAAAACTGCTGAAAAAAAAGTCATCACTCTGCTTGCCTGAAATGATGTCGTTTTGAAAAGCAAATAAGAGCTTCAGTATCTTTTTGTTATAGAAATCCTAAAACCTATCTCATTTGCCACTTTCAGGCATGCCCAACAGGTTTGCGCACGTTGTTTGTTTACAGATCTCCACTTTCAATATTTCTTATCATTCCATTTCCCTTTCAGAGCAAAAATATATGTGATTTCATTAATTTTCCATTCTTAGTACCGCAGCAAAAGTTCACAACTATGCAACCTTTTGTCTATAGTAAGACTAATTAATGTACATATCATTGCGTCTTCATTTTACAAAAAAATAAAATCCTATAGCCTATGAAAGGTAAAAAAAATCCACAAAATCTTTCCGATAGATATTCAAGAGTAGTCCTTTTTTTAAAAAAATACTTTAAAAACATACTGTGCATATAATATTTATATCATCCTCTCTAGTTCTTAGTTATGAGGTAAGCAATTTTTATTTTCTGCGTTATACCAAAGTGATATCTTAGCTATATGAGATTTGACAAAAAAGGAATGAAAAAGATCGAAGAAAAAATCCTAAAGGGCTTCTGGTCAGATCTAAAAGGTAGTCCCAAAATATGGATTCAAAAACGTAATGATTAAAATCATCTTGCATTTTAACATCATCCGAGAATTTTAGGTAAAATTTGTAGATATTGATTTTATGCACACTATTTTTACGTTCCTTGATGAAAAGGATATACATGAAGTGATTTTACATCTCTTTCACACTCTACATTTGAGCAATTTCACGCTGGGTTTTAAAAAAGGGGAAATGTACTGTTAAACCATATGAAACCTTATACACATAATATGAAATTTTCAAAACAAATATCTGATTTAATTCATTAGCGGTGATACTGCTTAACATTTATCTTTTTTTAAATATCTGTCTGTCAATAACATATATTCACAAATGGCGTAAATCATTTGGTAATGTCTTAAAATTAGGGATGTGTTTCGAGTGCGCGCAAGAGAACTAACTGTATATAACAACTGTCCCCCTCCGAGCTATGGTGTCGAATTGCATATGTATTTAAGCAGGAAGGCTAGGCAAACACAATCTGATTGGAGTTCCGAGGCGGAATTGAGATGAATCCGAATTCTAGGCATTCCATGTAACTAATTCTGTTAGCAGCTGTTGAGATTATTCGAGAATTGTTAGTGATATATCATATACTGTCGCTTCTATTGTGATAGATTCGGAGTGATTTAAAAAATATTTTGCTATTAAAACGAATTTGAATTAACACTAACGTCTAGATACGACAATAAATTAGAAAATTATTGAAACAAATGTACAGTTTTGTTTTAGTCTTTTTATGTACTCAGTATTAAAAAAGTATTATACAGAGTCATATTCCTACTCATGGCCTGTGCTGTATCGTATATAACCGTTTTTTTTGAGACAGATTCAGCGTGATTTTTTTCTTAATAACTTACAATTAAAATAAATTCTGTTAACACTAACGGCCGGGTAAGAAAATTAATTAGAAAATTATCGAAGCAAATTTGTAGTTTTCTTTCAGTTATGTACTCATAGTTTAAAAAAATGTAAGTATTGTATTGAGATATATTTCTGTTAGTCTGTGATGCATCATATATTATCACTTCTCTTTGCCTTTTTTTTAGCAATTTATAAGTAAAACTCAAATGACAAATTTTACTGTAAGTTAAACATAGTTTTTTTATAAATATGGCTCTTAATTTTTTCTAGCCTAAAGATAATTTTTTTATTTTTTAAAAAATTCACCCATTGTTTTTTTCAATGTTATGTCATCGCGCGCAGACTTGCGTCCGTTTATTAATGAATATACAAATTTTTTAATTTTAAAATTAAGTTGTATAATATATCTTTAAAATGACGAACGTTGAAATAAAAATTCTTAGTTCTTCATTGAAAAGAAAAATGTTTTTTAATTTTTTTTTTAATTTCAGAATTTTTTTGATAAATTTTACTGAAATTAAAATTTTTATGGTAGGAATTTCATAGTTGTTCGTCATTTTAAGGATACATGTTCATATTGAACGTGTATAAAACTTCGTGGTATTCTAGCCAACTGTTCTTGTGATATCATGTGCGCAATGACATAACAATGAAAAATAAATGGTTAAAATTTAAAAAAAATAAAAACTTCTCTTCAAGCTAGAAAAAAATTGAGAGCCATATTTACAAAGAAGAAAGAGTGTTTAACTCACAGTAAACTTTCATATTTCTTAATAAATTACTTTAGTAACTAATGATGATTGAAAATATGTTTGACGAGTCTCTTGGTCTTTAAAAGGTACCTGATCCCTTAACTGTAACGTCCCGATAATGCAATAAATGAAAAAAATATTTGGTAACAAATGTTTAGTTTTCCTTTAGGATCTCAATATACTCAGAGTTAAAAAAGTAGTTTTTGTACTGAGATGCATTTTTACTCACACTACCACGTACATATTCAGTTTAAGAGGAATCATAATTTTTAAAGGACATAAAAGGGGCATTTTATTGCCGAATTTAAAGCTGTGGATAATTTTTATTACTTACTACGTAAATGAAGTCTTCGAGTATGCATTCTTTTATACTGACAGGTATGGACACTGGGTTTGGAAAATTCGTGAGCTGATAATCCTTCTTTTTTATATAAAAATGAAAAGGTTATTAAAATATACAAATTTTCCAAAAATTGTCACTATGGGGTGCAAATTTCCGTAATGATCTAAAAAAAAATAAATGAAAATGAAACAGTTTTTTTTTCCATAAAATAAGGTTAAAATCGTATTTTACAAATTTTGTTATACTTTTCAATAGAAAACTATGTTAAACAATAAATATAGTTGTTCATTTAAGGAGGCTCGTGTAGAACTTGAAATAAAGCACATTTTCATTTTCTTGCCTTACAACTTCCTCTCGATCTTTTAATGATTTGTTTTCTCGATATTTTCTTCAAATAACATGTGATAAATGATGATTATGTTGCCAGATTCAGTATTTTAATGATTTACTTCCCGAGAACAGCTTTTGCATTAAGTTTCTTTTCCTCATAATGGAAATTTTCATAATTTACCGTGTTTAAAAGGATTTATCTAATCCTTGCAAAGTATAAGGCAGTTAACTCAAAATTTCACATCTCAAATCAAGTTATTTCAAATCAAAACGAAGGCAAAACGTTTGTAGTTAATCGCAGAGATTATTAAAACCCAAATGCAAATACTTACCAGAGCTCCGAGCTTAAAGCGCAAGGCAATCATTTAATGCCTTTTTTCACATGGTTGCATAAGTGACGTTGCATGAAACTGCCTAATTACTATAAAATTTTGTCCAATGTTCTTCTGTTCTATCTTTATTAAACCGCCCTTAGTATTTTTGATTTAGAGTAAAAACTCTGAAAATATCAATCCTGAAGCAAAATATGTTCTTAAAAATAATAATTTTTTTTTGTCTTTGATATATCATATACTGCATCATTCATTCATTTTCAAGTCATTAAAAAGCAACAAAAAATTTCTTAATTTCACTTCAGGATAATCACCATCGGATATATTTATTTATTTATTTAATAAATAAATCCAATGACGTCAACAGCATAAATATCAGTTGTAATCATATAAAAATTTACAATGTATTGTAGCTGATATTTTATATTCAGATTGTTGTATGCATTCCCTAGAATTTTTTCTTTTATAAAATACTATAGATGAATTTAAAAAGGATAACAGAAAATTTATCTCATTCAGTTACATTATTATGCCAATGTTGTTTCCCTCTGCCTAATCAGAGAGTAAATAATTCCAATTATTTTAATTTAATAGCAAATGAAGTAGCTACAATAATTTTCGTTTTATATCAACAATACGAGAATACACCAAGGGTTGGAGAAATTCAGGTCTCTTATAAGAGTTTTGTTACAACAATGAAAGTATATAATTGCGACGATCATTTAGCAAATTTCACGGTTTAATTGTGTGTAATGCTGAGAAAAAATTTTAGACAGCAAAATATTCTGGCAAGCACACCACAGTAGCCATTTTTATTTTAAAAGATTGTACCATTGATAAATGGAAGTTTTGGGGGCAGATGATATCATTGTAGTGGTATTTGATCGCGAATCCCTGTGATCCCATTTCCCAGTTATTCCCAAACGAATAACCGGACGATGGCTGAATGGCTAGGGCTCTGATATTCAGTAGAGAGTCTGTGGATTTGAAAACCACTGCTAGCATGAATGTAACTGATCGGCTACATTCATCCTAGCAGTGGTTTTCAAATCCACATTGGAATTGGCTTAAAACTGAAAGTCCCATTTAATTATCTTTCGTGTAAAAAAAATTTATCTTAGTGCTCCAAACCAACCATAAACATATTCCCAATCATTTATGAAAAAAAAATTTATAATTTTACAATGTGAGAGTCAACTACCACTCTTTTTAACAGTCATATTGCAAGGAATTTATAAAATACTAGCTGAAAACCCGCACTTCGCTTCGGAGTACATTCAAATTAAATACAACGGTCAATGTATGCAATGAGTGCCAATATATATATATATATATATATATATATATATATATATATATATATATATATATATATATATATATATATATATATATATATATATATATATATATATATATATATATATATATATATATATATATATATATATATATATATATATATATATTAATAATAAATACGACGATCAATGTATACAATTGATGTAAAAAAAATGTATATACTCGTATATATATTTATAAAAAAAATCGAAAGGGATATTTTTCTATACAAAATAATGTAGAGGAAAATATTCAAATTAAATGTAATAGGACATACTAAAGAATAAGCAGTTAATATAGTACAGTTTGAGGAACATAATATCTTTTACTGTATTTTAATATTTTTTCGGATAATGTCCAATCGTCTGCCGCATTAGCAAGAATTTTTTTTTGTCTATTTAGTTGTTATGCACGTGACGATAAATTAATTTAAAGTACCAGAAAAAGAAATCACGTGATCAGCCTTTAATAAATTAAATTCTAACAGTTAATCTTTAAAAATTCACCAAATATCAGAAAATAGAGATAAATATTCGTAAAAGATCTCATTTTAAAGGAATTTTTATCATCTTAATCTTGATGTAAATTTTATAACCCTCAAATTATTATTTTAAATGCAAAATTAAAAAAAGTTACTAAAACAGCTTAAAAATTTAATTTAAAAAAATCTAAGAAGAATTTTTCAAAAAATCTTTCTTAGTGCACCCCTACACCATAAGAAGAATAGGCATGCAAAATTTCAGCCCTTTAGGTCCAGCGGTTTGGTCTGTGTGTTGTATGTCAGTGAGTCAGTCAGTCAGTGAGTCAGCCAGTTACGGAACTGTTTTATATATATAGATAGAGAACTTTTTTTACTACAAGTCTAATGACTTTATTTATAGTTTTCACATATTTATATGCCTTATCGTTCATTGCCTAAATTTCTCCACAGTACAGCTTTCTTCAGTGCACACTGCACACAGGATATTACCATGACTATGATTCTTTTTTACTACTAACAGTAGGAATTTCATTTAAAAACTATTACATTACAGTTTGAAAGAGAATAATGCTTTTTGCACAAAAAATTTCCTGTAATTTAACCATGAAATTCTTCATCTCGCATGTCAAATTTTTCCGTTTTAAAATGCTCCCATTGGAAATACTACACTATCTCTATACGTATGAGCATTATTCTCTAATAAGCAGAGGAGTATCAGAGAAGTTGAATGTCATCTGTGTGGAAACGCTTGTATCAGAGTAGAGCATGAAACTCGAGAAAATCCTTGTACATTATCACGATGTATCGAATATTCAAAGGGATATAGTATGTATTCAAACCTTGTCAGGATTGATGGTGTAGCATTTAGCAAACGAGGTGGTAAATATGGAGGATAATATTAGTACGCAAAATTTATGTGTCTGTCTATTTAAGGCATTAGTTCTCTACCTAGATCTCCTAGTAGTAAAAGATAAGCAAATTCCGAAATCAAATGTTTTTAATGTCCCTTTTTTATGTCAGGTGTAGTGCTAATAGAACTTCACATTTAAAAATCTACTATTACGTTAAAAAAATTCCTATAATATATACAAAGAAAAGAATATAGGAAATATAGCACAAAAATTAGTGAAACAAGAGAGGCATTAAAAACACATTGAAATATTCCCTATAAACTGTAAATTCGCGAATTTTGAAAAGAATTTAGAGAATTTTGAAAGGAAATTCTGATTTTCTAAAGAAGCAAATGTAGGTTAACGCCTGCACAGCAGGCAATAGCCAAAGTCGCCAAAATGCCTAGTCTTACTATAATCTAAAACTGTTGAATCCTGATATTGCTGAAAATATTGAAAGTTAAAATTGTCAGGCTGGGCTTAATGTAAAAGCATTCTCCTATTCTGATCTTAAAAAAATAAATCTGAATTTACTTTCGAGATTCTCAAATTAAGTTTTGTCTTCCTACAGTTATTTTTGGTGAATATTTGGAGATTTTTTTTTAATCTTTGACACAGACATGGGTTTCCATGATTGATTTACATTTATGTATCTAATATCAAAATTATGAACCGAAAAGTCATGCTTTTGAAAGAAGTGATCGATCCTTTTTTCAAACACTTCCTACAATGATACTTTTCATTTCTTTTAATGATACCTTTCCCTTCCTTAGATTATAAGGTACTCTTTTCTTTATAGTTCAAAGTTTCTGTTTTTATCAGAATCACGAAAATGTTGTAACCCTGTCTATTCTCCCCCCCATCAAGAAATCGCACAGTGTGTAGAAATTTTAGCTCATCATCATTAAATACCTCCTGCTCTACTGCTAAGAGCAAACATTTTATGCCAGAAACAAAACTATACATCACAAGCGTACAGGTAGTCATAGACCAAGGATCTTCAAAATGTGGCCCGCGGGTCACATGCAGCCCACCAGGCTTTTATGTGAGGCCCGAGACAATCATTACCAGGCAGGTGTTTTTGTAGCCATATTTTGGAAATGAGTGCCGGAAAAATACAAAACTGTACAAATATGAGCCACCTGCTGCTCACGTTGTTTGCATCAACGTATCTTCGTGAATCATCCAATTCCCGAATGAAACATGGGAAGAACGTGTATAGAAATCGGCTTACCGATTCTTACCTTGATGACTTCAATAAGTCATCGAGAGAAGCATGTAGCAAGCATAAACCTGATTTGTCTAAAGTAGTCAAAAGTTTGTGTTAGCAAACAAATAAAAACAACAAAAAACCACACTCATTTTTAAATAAATGTTTAAATAGATTTAGGTTTGAGTTTTATCTTATACACTTTTATATTATGAGGTACAGTGTACTATGTTGCGGCTCGCGTAACGTAGCAACCATATGCATGTAGCCCGAGAGAAAAAAAGAGATTGAGTATGGCTGCCTTTAGACCAAGGTTTCTCCCTTGGTATGGAGTCGTCAGCAGGGTATAATCGATGAGTACGCTGGAGGAAAAGAATTCCTAATGCGGAATCTCCAAAAAATTTTGAAAAAAATGACAAAGGGCAGTCAACAGGCACACTCTGGAAAGAACCACCGTCTTGCGATACAAAACTAAGAGAGCAAGAAGATGGTAAAATGCATAGAGCCTTCCAATAGGGCGCTGCTTAAAGCAAAAATATACTCATTGGTTATACCTTTCTGAGAATCCCATAATAAGGGTAAAACTTTGTTTGACGGCTACCTGTAAGCTAGAGATAAATATTTTCCCTCTAAGCACAGCACCATTGGTAGGCTTTATGCATTTTGTCATTTTAAGCTGGTCAAAGTCATAAATAATAGTCTTTTATTTACAGTCGCAGCTTACCTCGGTTAAGTAGTAATAGGTTTTGTCCAAATTGATGACTACTACCGGCACTTAGCTTCTTTATTAGATCAAACGCTGCAATAATAAAAGATTTGTTCAATGACTCCATAAAATTATCCAATCATTAGTTTTCCTTTTTCTATGTTATACGAAGGAATTATGGCTTTATTTTGCATCGCAAAAAAAAAAGATGCTATTCGGAGGCAGTACACTGATGTAACAAAGCTACCCTCCTTGGTTATAAAAATGAACCTAGGAGGAAATACAAAATCTGAAAACTCCGCCACTTTGCAAAGTTGAACGAATTCGTGCAAATACCAATTTATATGCACTAAAATGAACGTAAATGATATTTTCGGCAAATGTCTAACTCTCACTTTTTGTTGTCTTAAACAGGGATAATATAATATTCAGTTCTTCTCTTGATATTATATTCTTCCCCCCCCCCCCCCCAAGGATAAGAAAGAAACAAAGCAACGGTTTTAAAAAGCAAGTTGTACTTGTCATTTTTTTATTAACGAACTATTGAATTTTTATCAAAATGAAAAGCTGACTGTGTTACTGAAATATGAATATTGCTTTAATAAAACATTATTTCGATAGATTTGTGATATACTTTTCATTTTTATATATGAATCTGAATTTACTTCAATTTGTTTTAAAGTAATGTGAATTTTAACTGCAAAATCGCATTCCCTTTGTAAGCCAGGGACATTAATGAATATTTCTTATTCCTCTTTTATCTAAAGCATCCTTGGATAGCGGAAGTGAATCAGTTTTTCAACAAGGGAATAGAATACAGACTTAAATGCCATTGGAAATTATTGCTATGGAATGCAAAGATATTTATTGTTTTTATTAGAATTACGACAGTATTAAGAAAAACAACTGTAAAGACGTTATTTTACTCTACATATATTCTAAATCTGAAATTTGAATTGTGCTCACTGAAGTTATAAAAGCTAGTAAAAATATTTCCCTATAACAATGTGGAAACTGTCGATCTTTTGGATTTCAAATTAAACATTAAAATTAATTAACAAGAACTCAAATTGTTGAACTTCAATTAATTTGTTTATATATTTCAAGCACTTTGAATTGAAACTGGTTTTATTCCCTCCCTGAAACCTCTGAGATATTCATCTTAAACAAATATAATATTTTAGAAGCATATGTTGTTAATTTCTGATTCAGAAATGTGGATACTGCATCATTAAGGAACATTTCCAATACTAATGTATATGTATATTTTTAAGTAATGAATTTTTTATGTTTGATGTGTTAAGAAAAATTAAAATATTTATAGGCTACATTGATTTTACTAAGGTAAAATTATACATTTATTGCTTATAATTGTCCTTTAAAGCTAAACTGAGAAAATGTTAGTACACACACACACATCCCGGGTGTAACATCCGGATTGTTTGGGGGGTATTCAAAATTATATATATATATATATATATATATATATATATATATATATATATATATATATATATATATATATATATATATATATGCATATGTGTGTGTGTGTATAATGCTGTGTGCACATACTTGGGTATATAGAATTATATTGTAACTTCAATACTAAATTGCGCGTCTTGTCTAAATTACATAGTTAAGGAATACATATAAAGATTTGCTGATAATTTTCAACCATGAAAAAACTGATTTGAATTTTATTTGAAGTTCTGCTGCTATTTCCCCCCTATGTTCCTCACAAAGAATCCTTTTGAACGTGTGTGTACGTATGAAGGAAGTGAGACTTACGTATTATTTATGACAAGGGGTATGGGACGTTTTTAATAAGGAGGTCTGATAAACAGGTTTTGTTTTAAAAACTTTTTTATAGAATTTTCAGAAACCAACAGGGTAGTTTCAACTATTTTAAGAGACAACTAAAAATTGCGTCAGAGCTATCAAATCCTCAAATTTCCGTACACATTTTGACAGATTGTCAGCCCACTTAAAAGCTCTTTAACCTGGAATTCCCAGCGTCTCAGAAATACAAATGTACAGAAGTTAGTTCTCTGGAGCAAGAGCTTTTAGTGGAGTTCATAACATTTTCAATAACTTGACATTTCAAACACTCGAAATATCAAAAGCACTTAATTTCGTCTTCGAAACTGACTTAAATGCTACTAAACAATCCTTATAAGTTCAAGTATTGGGACACTGATAGGATTTGTGTAGCTTTTACGGCAACTGATTACAGATTGGGGAAAACTGCGAGAGCAATTCCTGAGACACTTTAAAAGGATGTTTTTTCTTTGAATGACGTATCTTCTACATATAATTACGGAAGGGAAGATTTTTAACAGATATACTAACTTTTTAAAACAGATAGATAAGTTAAGTATTGCTCTGTGGAAGAGTAATTTTCCCAATAAATGAACATGGCATAATAGAGCTTGATATAGGCATTTCCAAGTCTTTATTCAGTCAATATATACAAACGTTGCATGCCTTAATTAAAAATATGGAAACAAGACATCAGTAGAAAGTTTACTTTTTTTCTTATTTAAAAAAGGGCTTTACTGTGTAATTTTAAACCATTACAGATTTATAGAGCCTTTTAAAATCTCAAAACATCAATCCTCTTGGGCATGCATGCTAAGAATATGAGCGTAGATAGATAATTGAAACCGATTTAACACATAACTAATCAATACAAATTTTTATGCTCCCAAGGTTCATGTGAAGAACAAATAATCAGACGATAAAAACATTTTAAATTCCGGAATTACCCCATAAGTGTGGCAAATAGTTTCAGTCAACAGGCATAACATTTCGCGTTTAGAATATCATACAAGACGAAATTTCAGAAAGGTTTAAACACAAAATTTTTTCCAGAATTGCCCCTCAAACAAGGATCTGCCCAGTGAGACAGTTTCATCAAAAATGCCTGATGATAGGTTATACCTATTGACTCGGAACGATGAGCTACTTTTATAATACCATTGTGAATTTAAGAAGTTTAAGATCTTCAGTCCTTATGAATCTCATTTTTGATCGGTGTAAAATTACTGTTATTGGCAAAATAATGGGGAAATTGTTCAAAGAAACAACTTTGGACAATTTTGAGCATTTTAGACTTTCATTAAAATTTAGTTTTGCATTTTGAATATTACTCAAGCTTTGTTGCACTAATGAATATGACTCAAGTAGAAAAACGAAATATATGAGAAATATAGCTATTAAAAACCTATGAATTTATTACCTATTTGAATACATACTAAGAGTTGTTTTTAAATGTAAAATAGTTTTTATAGATAATATTTGCACTTTTATGATCGGTGTTTATGAATTACTTTTCAATACGTAATGCTTCATAAGTTTTAAAAAATATGATATTAATATCACCGAAAAATAAATTGAAACTATTAATTATTAAAGTATAACTCGTACGTCTGGAACTTAATAATGAATCCATTTAAATAATTCTGAGTAATGCGAGGTTATCTTTGATTATGAAAAATGATGGTGGCTTATACTACACAGTAACATGCAAATAACAAGTTTTTCCTGCAATGCGGATAACTTCGATTTAACTTATACTTGTATATTCAGTGTATATTTATATACGTTTTACATAAGAATCCTCTGGATCCTCAAAACATAAAACAGTGACCAGGTAACATTGGTTTGTATTAATTTCTACGATATACAAAGGAGCCGAAAAGAATTTGTAAATACTCATTTCCAACTTTTAAACAATTATTTACATTTCAAGCCAACCAGGGATTTTTTTGTAAGGTTTCAAATTAAATGTGAAGCATTTTTTCTTCAATTTTAAAATAGTTAGTAAATATGCTATAGTGGGGAGATAACAAAGAGACTGAAATAGTTTTAATAAGGTAGATACTTCTATTATTATTGTTATAAATCAGGCATAAAAATGAATCAAGTTTTTTTGCCAAGCGTACGAAAAAATAAATTTCGTCTTTTAATACAAATTTTCTAGGCTTAATACTCGAAGGAAATCGACAATAAAAGTAATAAATCAAAAGTGATTGGCCTCAAAGGAGGAAATATTCAAGTTGCGTTCATCATTAATTGTTCAAAATGCCTATGGTTCACCATAATAAAAACCTAAATAAATAAATGAAAAAGGTTGAAGGATTCAAAATACAAGTACATGACAAGAATCCCTGCATTTCAAACAAATGTGGCTTATTTAATAGGAAAGACAAAATTATAAACATAAACCATATTTTATTTTTTTTAAAAAACAACTTTCAAAGCATCTTATTTAAGTGATAACGAATTAATTTACTTGAGAATCCTTAAGATCTTAATACTCGTAAGAAAAGACATTAAGAATTTTTCAATCCCTGCCACATTTTTTTTTCTTCCATAAGTATGCACCAAATGAGCTAAATCAAATTAAAAATAAATGTCAATCAAACAAGAAAATTTCATAAAAAAGTGTTTTCCTGTTTACTCATAATTAAAACTCATAATTTAACCTTATACATATTTGCACACTCTTCATTTAGTTTTATAAATTAATGACATCATTTAAATTACTGTATCAATATTAGCTTTCGCTACATAATGCATTTAAAAACCATACTTGATTCCAAAGCCTCATTTTTCTTTCTTTAAAAACTTGCAATATTTTTTATTCACCAGAAACTTGCGAACTTTGTTTGATTTATAATTTATAAATCCGCAAAAATGATTCTTTTCGAATTTTTTCTCAGTAAGAAATTTATTTTTGAAAACATTTACTGATGCGAAATAACTTTACATTTCAAAAAAATTTTTTTGCCAGACTTTTAATTAAGATTCCAAACAAAACCAAAAAAGGGAATGGTTCCTAATTCATTTTTCCTACAGGCTTTGAATCTTGTTACGCATTTCTTTTTTCTTTAAAGAGTGAACTACTTACGGCCATATATTCAAAGCTAAACATTTTACCCTCTATTTAATTTTCATTCTGTATCCAATCAAATTGTGGTACTTTTTGGTGCGGACCAATCGGAATTGGTTTTTTGCTTTTCTTTTTTTGAGAAATGAAATAAATGCAGCAAAAAGATGCCTACAGGCAGGAAATCTTTAATTCATTAGGGCAAAAACTACGTTTTCAGGAATGAAAATAACGCAAGAACGAGTTTTTACGCTCATGTAATTTTCAGTCTAACTTCAGACTGCTGGTAAAATGAAGACATATTTGTCCATCCTTCCTTTTATAAATGAATAAAGGGACTGCATATATTAAATTTCTTGAGAAACAAGTACCAGAAGTACTGACATGTTCTACATTTTTATTCAAATTAAATTTTATAAGCTCTTAGTTCTTGCAATGAAAAAAACAGACTATAAGGCATTTAATTGCTTTTAATATACGTACTTGATTTAAGATTAAATGTCAATAAATATTTAAAAAGTTAATTCCCCCTAAATTTTTATATATTTTTCTTTATGACTAAGACAAAAATAATAAACCAAACTAAGGACAGAAAAACGTCTGTCAGATGTATTGACTACCCTATATATTGATACTTTTTACGTTTAAAGGAGGATTTTTAAACTGTACTTAAAAATTCTGAGAAAAGCATCTAGAACAAATTATTGTAATAAATTGTTTTCTGATGTCAAAAGTAAAAATTACAAGCATTTAATTGTTTTTTTCAATTTTTTTAGCTAAGTCTGTGACGTCCGTTAAAGCAGATTACTGCATTGCTTGATGTTATAAAGGTCAACGGAGCTAGCGGGAGGCAAGGTTTTTGCGTTCGATTTCTGAGTCAGGCTTTTTTTTTTAGAGTAAAATTAAAGTTTTTTTAAGAGTAAAAGTAAAGTTCAAAAACTGACTAGAAGCATTTTGAATTTCCTTGAAGCAAAATTTTGCTATATTATGAAGTGTTAAAAACTAAAACATTTCTTCGCGTCTATTATTTTATAGTGTTATTTATAAGCCCAAGAGTTTTATAGAATATACTTATTAATGAAGAGGAGAATGTGTTCATCAGTTGTTATTGCAGAACCCGGAGAAATTTATCGGTTTCAACCGGTGCTAAGGAATTTCCCTGTCTCTCCCAGGAGGAAAAAGGAGACGAGATGTGGTAGGTAAAACTACGACATTACGGTGTTATGGTTACCATCTACAGGGAAGGCAGAAGTTACCGGGTCCAATTCACGTTCTAGCCAGTTATATTTCACGAGATGTAAAATTTGATAAATGTACGCGTGTGGAAACAGAAGTCCTGAAAAGTTGTCATTCAAATTTTAAAATAATTGAATGGAAGGAGTGAAATTAAGTGACTTTCATCCCACAGGAATAATAATTAAAAATATGGTAGCATTCCTATTTGACCAACAGTTTTTTAAAAAATCTTACTTTGACTTTCTCTAACGAAAAATGAGCTCTAAGAACTAATTTTTGCTAACAATGTAGAAAACAGTAGAGGACAGTATTATAATAAGATAACTTTAAAAATCTTTGAGATTGTTCTTAGTATTCGATACTTAATAAGAATATAGTGGTGTTACATAAAGTATTGTTTTCAATCAAACCGTTTAAGTATGAATGCAGTTTGTAATGTATTACGCAATTGTTTCGGTTGCTAATCAGTTTTTAATAAGTTCGCCTTTCTGTTGTCAATTCCAAAGACGCTATTTCTAACGTAAAGTCTTGAACTCATGGTAGGAATACGATTTTAAGACGAAAACTGTCTGTGCAAAATAGAATGTATGATGTAGACACCGAAATTGGAAAATGCGGTAAGAAATATAGACTGAGACTTCCCCTGGAGACTCGAAATGGTGAAGATCAAGCTGGGTTTAGAACAATTCTCGTCGCCTCATTTTAAAGACAGTGAAGCAGAAGGTGTGAATTCTTATTTAACATTAGGTTGTTATTAGAGTGATATTTGAGTGAGACTGTTTTGAGTCACAGGTGCATTTAGGTGTATATACTTTTATTCACCCATTCATAGTACGCTTAAGGTGATTAGCAATAAATTTTGGTATATTTGTTCATTTTTAATAGTTCAAATATCTTGTCACTGGACCTTTTCACTATGGGTCAAGAAATAGTGATTTATTTACAAGTAAGTTTTCAAAAGTATGTAGCAAGCTTCTGTATGTAACAAGAACTAGAGGAACTTTCTACAAGTAAAGACACAAAATAAATTCCGAAACTAAAATTCCTTTCAAAGAGACCATTAGAGTGCTTCCAGCAACACATTAAAACAATAGTTTTAAACGAACATCATTGAATCTTTCATCATGTGCCACAGCTTTCTCCCTCCCGTAAACAATTTTCTTTTCATTACAAATTTAGCTAAAATAACAGAGTTTCAAGATAAAGATGCATACAATTAGGGAAGGAAAAGACCTGATTGCTAATTGAAGGCAACTATGAGTTATTCCGAAAAAGAAACATCAACCAAAAGTTATCTCCTCCTTTCAAAGTTCTTTTAATAAAAAGAAAAGAGCTTTGGATGAAATGTATTTGAGCTGAAAGATACCAAATCAGTCGAAGCGTTAGAGAAAATTCAGCCTTTAATTCGGCTTTCTCGCATCGACGCCTGTTAGCGAAGATACTGATGAAAAAAAATTATAAAAAAAAAATCGGAAGAAAAAAAACTTTTTGACTTCATCAGAATGAGGGTAAAAACACAGGCCTTGTGTTTTTCCATGATGTCTAATTCCGCATTTAATTTTCAACGGCAGGAATTCTCGCTTGCAGGAGCTTCTTTATATTCCAATTTTTTTTCCGGATAAACCATAGAAAAAAAAAGGGAAGCTTGGTTGTTAGTACTTTTTTGCGATAAACTTTTTATGAAAAAGGGAACGTTTCATGCGGTAAAAAGCCGTGCGTTAATTTTGGAACAGTATAGAATTAGGGAGGAATGAAAAGGACGTTTCTCTGGTAAGATTTTTTTCTTTTTAGAATCGACGGTAGGAGTTTTTAATGGAACGTTTGTTTTATAGGTCCTCTTTTTGAGCTAGTTTTTATGTTTCAGGGAGTGAATACGGATTGAGATTATTTGCTGGAGAAGTTAGAGCGTGGCAGAGGAAATAAGTTTTTGCAAAAGGTTTAAATGAATAAAAAAGCTGTCCTTTCATATATTATCATAAAACCAAAACACATTTTGGATATTAAATGTTAATTATAAGGAAAAAATAAGCGATATTAAGCAATTTTACAAGTTTATAAAGAGAAATTAAGACATGTTTCTTGCTGTTAAGTGAAATAAGCGCTAACAAATTTCTAACCTTTTCTTTGGGATAGAGGACTTTTCAGACATTTTCTTGTTACTAATATTAAAAACCAATAAATTACTATTTTAAGATTTATTATACTACAATTTAATTAGATTTATTATATTACTTAGATTTATTATATTACTAGCTGAAAACCCGTACTTCGGAGTACATTCAAATTAAATACAACGGTCAATGTATGCAATTAATGTCAAAAGATCTATAAATATATTTATAATAAATACAACGATCAATGTATGCAATTGATGTAAAAAAAAAGAAAAAATATATTTATAAAAAAATGGTAACGGATATTTTTAGAGAAAAAATAATGCAGAAGAAAATATTTAAATTAAATCTAGTAGAACATACTAAAGAATATAGTACAGTTAATATAATACAGTTTGTGGAACATATCTTTTACTGTATTTTAATATTTTTTTGGATAATTTCCAATCGTCTACCGCATTAGCAAGAGAAAAACTATTTTTTGTCTATTTCGTTGTTATGCACGAGATGATAAATTAGTTTAAAGTACCAGAAAAAGAAATCACGTGATCAGTATTTAAAAAATTAAATTCTAAAGATTAATCTTTAAAAATTCACCAAAAATCAGAAAATGGAGGTAAAGATTCAAAAAAGATTTCATTTTAAAGTAATTTTTAGGATCTTTCTCGTGATATAAATTTTATAATCCTCAAATTATTATTTTAAATGCAAACTTAAAAAAAGTTACTAAAGCAAGTTAAAAATTTAATTTTAAAAAATCTAAGAAGAATTTTTCAAAAATCTTTCTTAGTGCATCCCTGCACTATAAGGAGAATCTCCATCTCCATGCAAAATGTCAGCCCTTTAGGTCCAGCGGTTTGGTCTGTGTGTTGTATGTCAGTGAGTCAGTCAGTTACGGAGCTGTTTTATATATATAGATAACTAGCTGAAAACCCGCACTTCGCTACGGAGTACATTCAAAGTAAAAACATCGGTGAATGTATGCAATTAATGCCAATATATATATAATAAATACGACGATCAATGTATATAATTGATGTAAAATATATATATATTTATAAAAAAATCGAAAGGGATATTTTTATAGACAAAATAATGTAGAAGAAGATATTCAAATTAAATCTAATATAAAGAATACTAAAGAATATAGTACAGTTAATATAGTACAGTTTCTAGAACATTTCTTTTACTGTATTTTAATATTTTTTTGGATAATGTCCAATCGTCTGCCGCATTAGCAAGAAAAAAAAATTATTTTTTGTCTATTTAGTTTCTATGCACGTGACGATAAATTTATTTAAAGTACCAGAAAAAGAAGTCACGTGATCAGCATTTAATAAATTAAATTCTAAAAATTAATCTTTAAAAATTCACCAAAAATCAGGAAATAAAGGTAAAGATTCGAAAAAGATTTCATTTTAAAGGAATTTTTATGATCTTTCTCGTGATATAAATTTTATAACCCTCAAATTATTATTTTAAATGCAAACTTAAAAAAAGTAAAAAAAACAGCTTAAAAATTTAATTTAAAAAAATCTAAGAAGAAATTTTCAAAAATCTCTCTTAGTGCACCCCTACACTATAAGAAGAATCGCCATGCAAAATTTCAGCCCTTTAGGTCCAGCGGTTTGGTCTGTGCGTTGTATGTCAGTCAGTCAGTGAATGAATGAATGAATGAATGAGTCAGTTACGGAACTGTTTTATATATATAGATAATCTGTCTCATTTCTATAAAAAAAAGTTTAGAAATAATGTTTTTAAAAAATGCATAGCTAAACTTATGTTGTTGTGACTGATGCCCCTTGACAGACAGTATAGTGTCAGTTGAAGTCCGTAACGGCTTTTGGGAGAAGTGGTGTGGGTCCGGTTTTTAATAGAACCACAAGGGTCGGAGTCCGACTTGGCTAAAGGACCGGCCCCGTAATTTTGAACCGAGTCAAGTGACGAGACCGGAAAACTTGACACCGCACCTCCAGGGGTAAATTTGAGAACTTGGACGACATTGCAGCCACGACAGATTTTTCGTGCACTGGCCGCCGTTAGTGTACACGGCAGTGGATTTGTCAGCGGCCGGCATCGAGCCAGAGACGTTCAGATCACTGGCTCGCTGCTTTTGTCAACCGGGCCACTGCGCCCTCGCTAAACTTATTCTAGACATTTTGTGAACATGGCAATGGACTAAACAACACAGTATAATATTACAAATTTTTACATTAGCACTTTTTTCTTTTTTTAGAAAAACTCAGAGTGGAATTCAATATTTTTTACTTTAAGTCACAATGAGTTATTCCATGCCATATTTCTTTCTTAATTTATAGAAATAACTCGTGGAATTACAAATAAAGAAATGACGATAGTTGTAGAAATTATATACTGAATAATAGGGGTAATTGCTTTAATATAGAAAGAGGAGTATGTAATCCGTACATATTGCCTCACTAGGCGATCAAAGTTTCATGAAATTTTTATCTGTCATAGATTAATCAATATACAAATATTTATGGCAAAAAACGCTTACCCTTAATCTGTGTATATATATTTAGAGAAACAAGAGATCAAATGTTCAGTTAAATACTTGAATTTTACAAATTTTACGATTTTTTTCACTTGCGTAAAAAAATAAATGGACGTAGCTAAAAACTGCTTATCCAGTAATCAATTATTTAGATTCCCCCAGATCTAAATTTTAAGAAATTTCTCCAATCTTTCCATTTTCTGAAACCGTATGTCCTAAGAAATTATGCAGAATTTTCCTGTCTGAATATATTCTACAGCGAAAACGGAAGATCCAATGTTCAAAAGAATTTTCTCATAGGCACTAAACTAGATGCTAGATGCTTTAGCTGTTTAAGAATCTATTTAATTATAAATTTATAGATAAAAGTTTGAGAAAAATCGGCTGTTATAGTCATGACCAATAGATGAATCTCCAGTATAGTACTACAACTTACTAGATATTTTGACTTAAAACATCTTCTCTAATTATTGGAAGAGAAATAAAAAAACAATCTAGTTGATGTCATAATTATCACCATCAAAAGCTCCTAATGGTAAAAAAGACCTTTACGAACAACATCGAGATACTACCAATAACTACATTATTATTTCCCCTTTGCCTTTATCCTTATATCATGTTATCCCTTTTGTATATTATGGCAATCTAACGTAAATAAACAAACTATGTATTGTATGTAATGTAACTGTTCATATTTGAATCGATTCTGAAACAAAATGTGGGCTTACATAGTATTGAGGTGACATTTAGTACGATTTTTCTCTAATATGCAGGGCAAAATTTGTAACTGTAAGGTATTTCCAAACTTGTGAAACAGTTACAGTCAACTATATACTATTATTTTCTAGTACAGTGTGTGCATTTTCGTAAGAAAAGTAGATATTTTTCATTTATAATAATAATATTTGGAGAATATTTTACACGCATATGACTGATTTCCATAGAAATATGGCATCTTCATGTTGACGCACTTCAATTTCTAGTGTGTATTATGAATTTTGATTTTCAATTATATAAACGATAATTATAAAAAATACAAACCTGGATGATATTCAAGCTTTAAAGGAAATCTATGCTGTATAAAATTTGAGGAGCATTTCTGAGCCAACTTGGGGAATCCCCATTTCCTAAATCACCATAAGTAATCGTTTCCGGTGGCAAAGAAAATTACCGATAAATCAGCGTGGAAAATATTTATATGTTTTTCCTCAAAACAATATAATTCAAACTGTTCTATATTTAAAAAACTTAAGAAATAACTGGAAAGCAGACATTTCTTCTCTCCTATTATTTGTGACTTTCAATAAAAATTTGAGGTTCTAACTATACAACGCTTAAACATTTTTATGCAGATAAAAATTATTTTCTCCCTCTAAAACGATTGTATTATCTCTTTAGATGTCACGTTAAAATACACAAGCAATGGCTAGTGCTTTTCTGAAAATTACAAACATAGTATTATTACACTTTCACCAGTTTATGCTAGGATATTTCCTATGGAGTATTTCCTGCGTTTGTTTCCGCGGAGTTAAACTAGGACTGGAATTATACCTAACTAGGAACAAGATATACCGAAATTATGACAATTCTCATACTGGACGTAAAGTTCAATGTTCTTATTTTAATCATTTCGGTTACTTACTAGAAAAAGTGCCATGAAGTTTATTCTGTAGAACAATGGTTCTCAACCGGTGGTACGCGTACCCCTTGTGGGAACGGGAAAATTTGTAAGGGGTACGCGGTTAACTACAAAAAGAATACCAAATTATAGCGATACATGCTAGAATTCAACTGTAACAAAAGTTTGAGTAATGATTTAAAACTGAAAACTATCAGTAAAGCAGCAAGCAAACACGTCGCTCGTTACTACTGTATTTGTGGCTGGAGTAAATTGGAACGAGCTGGAGCCAAACATTGATGAACTTCGTAAATAAAAAGAAGCCCAACGTTTCCACTAACTATTTTCTGAGACTTTTTAATTTTATGTCTGATTAATAAAAACTTTGTAATAAAATGCCCATTAAAATAAAATTTCTTGTTTTTAATTAAAATTGCCTATTCGTAATTCAAGTTTAACAGTTTAACAGTTAAACTTTAACTAATATAACAGACTTTAATAACACTAAAGTGTTTTTTTTCGGGGTATGCATAGTTAATGATACACAAAAAGAGGTACCCCAGTGTGTTCAAAACTGAATAACTTTTTCTTTTAGACACGGAGAATGAAGAAAGTAAGATTCTAGAAAGTTTTAATGCTTCCTCAGGTGTATTGGAAAAGGTTGAGAATCCCTGTTGTAGAATATAAGGTTTATCCATTCACAAATGGTTATATTCTTTATTGTAGATATCATAGTGTCAAAAAAAATCTCAGGATTACATTTTTCATTTACCAAAACATATTTTCATGAATATATGATTTTTAGGTAACGACAATTAAACTTTTTCGAGGAAATGTGAAGCAGTTTGTCTTTAAAATTTATACTTCACAGATTCAAAATAAAAGTCAGTTTTTATCACTTTACTACTCATAAGTTACAGTAAGCAACAAATGTCTAACTTTGAAGAAAATTTAAATCATCCTAGAATTAAAAATTAAGTCTCTAATAGAACATTCTTGTTGTAAAGACGAACACATCTTATTTTGCAACAAGTAGATTGTAGGTTCGTATCATCATTCTAAAATAGCGCCCAGGAAGACACGAAACTAAATTTCAATATCGAAAATGCTATAAAGCTAAAGTGAAACTATAAGAACTTTTTAAATAGAAGAAACTAAAACATATTCACTATATTTCTTTCTAGAATTATGCGTTTATAAAAAATCAACAATTTTTTTATCAACTTTGACTTTAGACTGTTACTTATAATCTATTGCTCCGACAGAAATTTCAAATGTAGAAATGAAATAGAATATTTAAAGAATTTAAAACAAACGAGGACAAATCTACATAATCGGATCGCATTTTAAATATGAAGACATAATACCAACATGATTTACATCACTGATTCTCACATAACATTGTCCTTCCACAAAAGTGAAATCAGTGTTACAAAAGTCTTCAGTAAATAGAAGTTCAGTGAAAGTCATGGATATTATTTCAATTTTCCTGTCACAGTAATTACAGTCTAGCCAATTTTTTAATTCTAGAGATTACTCTGAGAATCATATACAATTAGCCATTTTCATGACACTTTGTCTTTACTCTTTTCGTTCTTGAATTCTTCTTTTCTTTCTAAAATTTAGCGGCTAAAGTGACCTTGCGAACGAATAATAATACTTCTCTTCTATTCAGAAATTTTTGAAATTGACCTTTTGAAACCTTTTGAAATTGATTGCAAGGTGGGTACATTTTCGTAGAACCAAAAAATTAGATAACCTTATGGTGATTCTAAAAAATTCTTTGTTATTTCAATATTGAAGAAAATAAATTAGAAACCGCATGAATGCTTTTGTCAAAACAGGGAACTGATGATGTCTATTTTGATTTCTATGTATTTGAGGACCTAATCTTTTGGTATTTTAAAGCTCAAAAGAGTTGCGCAAAATGTGTGCATAATCTATGAATCAAATCATTTTACAAACGTTTTGCCCCAGTGTGTTCAAAACTTAATAACTTTTAATTTTAGACAGGGAGAATGAAGAGAGTAAGACTCTAGAAAGTTTTAATGCTTCCTCAGATAGCACAAAAAATTTAAAAAAACTCTGTTTATGGCTCTATATTATTATATATGCATTTCATTAAAGTCAAATAAACGAAATTTTTTAAACTTTAAATTTAAATATTTATTGTGAAAGAGATCTCAGTTTAAAACTACAATAACTCTGTTCATTCGAGCATTTACTAAATCAAAGTGAAAATTAAGGGAATTACATACATACATACGTACATACATACATACATACATACATATATATATACATACATACATACATACATATATATATATATATATACATGCATACATACATGCATATATATATACATACATACATATATATATATATATATATACATACATACATACATACATATATATATATATATATACATGCATACATACATGCATATATATTTATATATACATACATACATACATATATATTTATATATACATACATACATACATACATATATATTTATATATATACATACATACATACATACATACATATATATATACATACATACATACATACATATATATATATATATATATATATATATATATATATATATATATATATATATATATATATATATATACATACACACATACATATATATATATATATATATATATATATATATATATATATATAGTGGGATCTCGATCGATCGTTCTCCGAATCATCGTTTTCCCGTATGTGTCGTTTATTTCACCCAGTCCCAATTATCATATTGCTTTGTTATGTTTCCGCATCTATCGTTCTTAGTCGGTCCCTTGAAAAACTATAATCGAGATTCCACTGTATATATATATATATATATATATATATTTCCTACTTTTCTTTTCATGTTGTTTGTTCCTGGCTGCACGTAGTTTTAGATCTATTACTGGTTTCCTCTATCATCTTTATCTTATATATATATATATATATATATATATATATATATATATATAAATATATATATATATATATATATATATATATATATATATATATATATATTTAAAAGACGTTTTTTAAAACATTATAACTAGCTAAAAATTTGAGTGCATATAGTAAATTGATAATCTTTTAAGCCTCTGTATCCATGAAATCTAATTCATAAATTCATAAATTGTACCTAATTCATAAATTTTTATTTATGAATTAAGTCTAATTCCTTATGGCCCACATTTAGCGTCAAAAGATGACCGTACCGTACCGTACCGCACTGAACCAAAACCAAACCAACTGAAATTGTCCACCCACGCTCGTAATCCTTTACCAAGCAACAGTTTTTACGATTCCATCTTTACTTAAATCAGACTTATTAAATAAGTTTCTTTTCGGCCATATTGAATTTTGGACAATACTAAAGTTTTAAAGTATTATAAAAAAAATTTGTAATGATATGAGGCACCAAAAGTATAAAGAAAGTTTTTTTTTTCCTCTTTGAACATAAAGAGGGCGCTATTTATTGAGGTAGGCCTACTCGATATCTATCAATAAGCACACCTGCAGTGTAAAAAAATACAAAAAAAACTTACAATTATCCATAAAATAACCGGTTTTTGGGGGGGAAGATTACTTTATCGCCAATTTTACGGTAAAATTGTAAAGAGTGACAGATCTCAATGCAGGTTCACTATTCTTAATCAAGGTATTGTTCATTAAAGTAGATATGAAAATGATTATACGATGACTACGATGTTCACGCACGATAACCGAGCATCCAAAAGGCACATTCAGTAACAGAGTCTGTGGGTTTGAATCCGCTGTTGTCATCTCTGAATATAGTCGTTCCGAATCAACTTTAAACCGAAGGTCTCGCGGTCTGGTTAGCCTTCGTGGAGTAAGAAAAGATCATAGTATTTTCAACTAACCAGAAAACCAACAATTGGAGTTTATTGGAACGCAGCGGCACAATTGCAATAGGAGAGAAGGAGGGCAATAACCCCTTTCCATTTAAAATGTAATAAAAGGAATTTCTTTCAAAAAATATAATTCAAGTTTTCGAACGTTATATGCTATTAGACAGTTTCATAGATTTTATTTTTCAGATCCTGCAGAAATAGATTCTTTCTGAACCATTGACACAATCAACCGTAGTCACATGCCCGTACTCTATATCTTTTCCGTTCCGTAGTATCCGGTATCCGTTATCTACGCATCAATGACAGAAAACTCGGTATTACAAATAAGGTCTTTTGCTATAAGAACTCACATAAAATATCATAGAAATGATTTTTTTTTTCAAATTCTAGGTTGTAGGCTAATTTTCAAAAGGCTTAATTGTACTTACCTTGCAAAAATGATCATCCAGATCAAATGAATTGTAAATTTCAAGATATTATTCCAACTCCATCTCAACTACCAGTCAAAAGCCGTAACAACCTTGCTCGGCTAAAAAATAATCTGGTACATACAATTATAAGCCGCAAACCATATATTTTTATTTCAAATCAAGTCGTACTTTTTTAGACTGGAATAGGTAATTGATTATTTCTTTTTTAATTTTTGTTTTTTTATATTTTTGAAAGAAAAATAATTCTCTTTCAAGTTTTAGTATCTTTCGACTTTGGAAAAAAAGTTCCCAAATGTATCAATAGATGGCACTGTAACATTTTGGAACTTTTTTTTATTATGCCAAATCGTTTCCCCCTTCTTCCAGTATATTCAGTTCAAATTTGAAGTCATTCTGTCCAGTGGTTCTTTTTTTGCAGCCTTTTGAAAGTGGGACTTTAATTATGGACGCCCTGTCTGTATATATATATATATATATATATATATGATACTTGACACAAGTATAAGCTGAAGATTTCCAATATAATTTCAGTGTCTGCAAACAAAATTAATTTGCATGTTTCTTTACAGAAATTCTCTATTTTGAATTTTTTGTAATTTGATAAAATCTTAAAAACTGATTAAAACATTATTTTATTATTATTATTTGACCTTATATCTTGCTCAAGGATTACAGTAATATTGGCGCAGCAAGCGAGTTAAGAAAGAATGTATCGATATTTATGAAAAAAAGAAGTCAAGATCAAATACAAATAAACAAAGCTTTCTCGGTCTCCGAATTTATCTTTGATCAGGATAAAATACTTAGAACTTTGAAATTTCTTACTTTTTCACACTTTTAATTTCAGTGTCTGCAAATAAAATTAATTTGCTTGATTCTTTACAGAAATTCTCTATTTTGAAATTTTTGTAATTTGATGACATCTTAAAAACTGATTTTAAAAAATTATTTTTTAATTATTATTATTTTACCTCATATCTTGCTCAAGGATTACAGTAATATCGGCGCAGCAAGCATGTTAATAAAGAATCGATATTTATGACTAAAAAAAAGAGGCAAGATCAAATGCAAATAAACAAAACTTTCTCGGTCTTCGAATTTATCTTTGATCAGGGTAAAATACTTAGAACTTTGAAATTTCTTCGCGACCCCTCTTAACTTTCCCAAAGTTGCATCTGTTGATTGGGCCATTCCTCTGCGATGTTAACGATTCCGTTGCATTTTTCGATTGCTTAGTCTCGTTTCCCCGATTTTAATGAACTTAGGCTGCCCGCTTTTAGGGCACTTCGGATTGCCGAGCTCTCTGCGATCAAAATTAAGGGGCGAGGAACGCGAAGCTAACGAACCAGCGATGAAAGTCAGGGGCGTACGTATGCAAACGAGTCAGGGTGGTCGTCGCATACACCGTACAAATAATACATTTCACCGGGTGACGCAACGTTAAGGAATGAGATATAGTCTGCATAATAATTTCGAAAGATATTTTCGAAACCAGTGAAATGAAAATGAGGAAATGAATTCTTTTAACTGGAAAGGTTCGTGAATGTAATCTGTATTGTTGTTAAGCCTACTTTGTTAGTGAAGTTGTGAGAGCAAAGCTGTAAAATACAGGTTACAATACCATTTGCTAACAATATTAAGAACCCCAAATGAAGCTGAGAAATCTTCAAATTCAGGAAAAATTTAATTTTTTGGATGTTTTTTATAGCTGAATAGTTCTTTACGAACAGAAAATTTCAGTTAAGCGTCATTATTTTAAAGTAAGTTTTCTCAAAAAATGGTTGATAATTTCATCATAAATGCTCGGTTTTAATAACCTCCGTTTTATAATTAAACCTTATTAAATCTCATTTGTCATTAGTATGGAATATACAAGTGATTTGTTATCATGAATACTACATAGCGAATGTATAACAAATGATCACTGCTTTAGATTTATAATAGAACACCTAACTTTTAGCCAGGAAAAATTACTGGTCTTAAATATTTTGAGTAATATTTGTAAATTTAAAAATATGCAATTTAAAAATATCGAATTACTTATTTTTATGTGATTTTTAACATCAGGTTTATTACTTCTGGTTTATTGTTATGCCTCATTCATTCCTCATTTTATAAAACGCAGTGTATCGATTTGATTTCTCAATGATTCACCGATTTGATTTTTCAAATGATTCAACGTCAGGAACGCGTAGCAAATCACCGCTATTTTAGATGCATAATAGCCGTTTCTACTTTTTGAATAGATGTTTTCTTAACACTCAAATATTCTTAAAGAAGTGCTGTAAATTATTCATCCCCCATGTTTTTATAACCGTTCCGTTCCTTGAGCTTTTTTTGTACTCTGTTCTGCATCTGGTTATGTCTCAACTTCACAAATGATTTAAATATGAGGCTTTATTGTTCTTAGATCGTGTAAAAAGGTCTAATATCAATCTTCTTTTAATTTATATCTTAAATTTTCAATTTTTTTACCTTAAGGTTATTAATTATACTCATATTTATTCCTTATTTTTCAGTTATTTACCGAACACTGGAAATTTTTTTCAACAAATCGATCAAATAAACGTATTACAAAAATTCACTCATTTATGGCTTTTTTTTTATTATATTTAAAATTTCCTTAATTCGCTATCATCAGAGGAAACCACTCTAAAATACATTTCGCTTAGGGTAAAATTTCCCACATGATAACCTTAGAGAATTAAATGTCAATGTTCTGATAAACTGTATTGTAAATCCCCTCTCCCCCATGGTTTTATACTCATTACATGCTAAATACCTTTCTTTCCTTTGCTGTTGCAATTCTTGATAGCTCTGGAAATTGTTATCAAAGAAAATCCAATACTTTAACTAATATTGGTATATTTCTCGTGAAGATTTGAATATGTTCTATGCATTGACAACTTAAAGGCTTTAAAGCATTTTCAATCGTATGGGGGCCGTTGCATATAAAAATGCTTTGTACCTAGTTGTTCAAATATGATGTTTATAAAGATTTAAAATTAATTTAAAGCAAATATTCAAATATTTTTACATGTTTCTCTGGGGACCCCGGGTTGCCCAAATTGGTCGGCAGATCTGTACTGTCCATCCGGCACCCAGGCCCATACTAATTAATAACCGAACAGGGGAAATTAACCCTCGGCTGAGTTTGCAGGTATTGCTACGCAGCTTCTGGTCTTCAGGTTCACCAAGCGGTCTCACGACCGGGAAGCATATAATTTGTGAATTACATGTTTCTCCGCTGTATGGATTTTATATGCACGAGCCAGATTAATTTCGTCAAACATTAACTGAAAAGTAATGCATGCGTTATAACGCATTGATATCGCTTTTTCTTGACATTATTTCAGGTGATCAGACAGTAGACAGGCATAAAAAGGGGTGAATACTTTTATATATACTAACTCAGATTCCATGTGAAAATACAAATCCCAATAGTTCAAAGCCCTAAAGTACAAATATATTTCTAATTTTACTTTAAATTGTACCAATACAAGTACAAATAGGAATAATATATTTGTATAAAGTACAAATACATTTCAAATTTATAGCTAAAAATAAGGTTTGAAAATATGATAAAGCAGAAACATTATATCATAGAAAATGTGCAGGAAATAATTAATAATTACTAAAACATTTTTTAAATTGCTTGTGCTCAAAATATTCGTTAACTAACTCAATAGGATAGAAACTGTCATGGAATATATGCATTGGGGGAAAAAATTTTAGCATGACCAAAAAAACCAACTAGATATTTCAGTTTTTATCATATATCATTCTTTAAGAGGCAATGGTTAGAGATACGTAATTTTCGTATTTACGAAATAGAGGCGAATAAATGCGAAATTTGCCGATATGATCGAATAAATGCGAAAATTATTTTTTTACTACTTTTCAGGGAAAACTCGGTGATTATCAGCGTTTTAAGCGAAATTAGGTAATAACAGCAATAATTTGTAAACATAATTGCTTAACTAAGAAATCCGCGGTCTTTAACTGAGAAATCTCACTCTCCTTCGGATTTGCTCCAAATTTCACCCGGACAGTTTGTCCGTACTGGAGTCGAACCTAAATATCTAACTGTAAAAATCAACCATCGAGTTTTTGGACGAATTTAATAGGTTTAATGACGTCTGTTGAGTGCCAAAGTCAAGGGCATTTCAGCTATTTAAAGTAGTCAACCAAGATACTCCTGTTGATGTTATACAGATTTTAATTGCAACGAAATGCTGCTACCTTAACTTTGCAAAGGCAGCTATACAAAGCCTCTATAGTCCCGTCAACAGAGTAGATGCTGAGATATTTTAGTATTTACAACATAGTAATTAATGACAGAAGGCAAAGACTTAAGAAACATAATGAGGAGACTACTACAATGTTAGCTTTTAATACTTACCTATCCAAGAATGTAAAATTGCAATTTTTTTTTATAAATGCGAAATTTTTGAATTTATATATTTTATTTTTCACGAATAAATGCGAAATTTTATAAATAATATATATTAATTTTAAAAGTTGTGCTTTTTTCGTTGCGAAATTTCGATTTTCTTTATGCGAAATTTGCGTATTCCTAACAATAGTCTAAAATGTATGAAATAAATAGCTAAAAAAAGGCTTTGAGGATACGGTTTTGCAATATCTAGAAATGAATACGAGTGTCCTGGAAGCTCTGATTTCTGAATAAAATGAGACAATCTGCTGTAAGTTAAAAATCTCGGATTTAGACGTATTTCATTGACCAAATTTAATTAAATCAGTTACAGGTATTTTCATAGTTTTTTTTCCTAAATCATTCTCCTGATTCATTCATTCTACCGATTTATGCAAGAAAAGATCAATGACTGATAGTTTTAAAGTTTATTTAAAAGAATGTTGAAAATATTGTACCTTTTTTTTCCAAATAATCACACGTATCAAGATGTGAAATGCACATTGTCATTCTTGTCTCTGGAGGTGACACTAATGACAGTGCACGTGGAGAACATAAAGGATCATACAGTATCTTATAGCCCCAAGCCCTGAAACCATGTCTCTGTGTTTCCACGTTCTATGGAATTCTCCAAGTTAAAAAAAAATAGATGGTAACTGTTTTCTTTCAGCTTGTTTTCTTGAAGAAAAACTTGAAATAAAGAGTAAAATTTCAATCGCATTTCGAAAGTATTAAAAAGTTGTAAGAAAAAATTGTCAAGCAAAATACATGCGAAATTAACAGATGACAAACAACCTTAAATAAATTTTAGAAATATGAGTAAACTTATTCAAATTTTTGAATAATTGATCTGGAAATGCAAAATGTTGAGGCTAATACATACACACAAACACACACACACACACACACACATATATATATATATATATATATATATATATATACGTGTGTGGGTGTGTGTGTGTGTATAAATATGTATCTTTTGGTTAAAAAATAAACGCCGATCGTATGTTATATAATACAGTTTAATCCGAAACTGATTACTCTAATTTCAACATCTGCAGAAACAATATTTGCAAGAGGTTTTAATCAGGAGGTGGACTTTTTTTAGCATAGAAACGTTGCTTATACATTGCTGCCAGAAAAATAGCTTTCATTTGACTTACATATAAATGAACTTAAATCGGACCTGTTAAACATCCTAAATTCCTTTCTATGTAATAGTATATAAAAATCAGTATGACCCGTAAAAGTTGCTTATCGCTAAGGAACAGTTTTGATTTGTTTTTCCTTTTTCTGAGCTACACCAAGAGAATTAACTTCCTTTTGAAATAAATGCAAAAAAGTTTGTAGTTATGTGAATTAAATACATCCTAAGTATATTTGATATCATGATGATGAAAGTGTTTAACAAGTTGAAAAGTCTCTTCCTTTTAAAACAGTTTGTTATAATGTGTAGTTAAGTTTTTCTGTACTGAATCGCAAAAATATTATTTTTTCTATTACAGTAATTTTTGTGTCTCATTAAAATTATTTCTAGCCATCATTTATTCTTACTTAAACATAATTTTCATTACTTAAGGGGAATTTGAGTGAAAAAAGTTATGTTTTTTTTATTTTCTCACACTTTATAACAGTGTTATTTTCATCTAATGTATCTTTAAACCATTATGCGTATATAAATTACTGAAAGAAGTTTGTGAGAAAAATTTAAAATTCAAAATTTAGAGCATATTTGGTTTTTAATATATCTGCGACAGCAATAGTTCAACCATATTTCAACTTTTGTGGTTGGGAAAGGTTGCAAATTTTGCCTTCAGGATAAATAATATTTTTTTTTATAAAATGTTTAAACACTTTTAAAGAGAAAAAACTTCTTCTGGGTGATTGTTGCTTCAGGAAATTTTTTTCAAAGGTTTTACTCTAAATCAAAAATCCTGAATATAGTTTTATAAAAACTGAATGAAGGACTGGTGTACATAGTTATATTCAGATACTTTGAAAGGAATCTAGGCCTTTTTACAGATAATTTTTTCTGAAAATTTAATTTCCGAGACAAACAGATTGAAAGTACTGATTCGCACAGACAGAACAAAATAAAATTTTATATCTATCTGAGTAATAACTGTAGAAACAGTGGCTTGTGTTAATTTATATTCAAATGTCTCTAACAAATTTTATAGCAAAGAGATAAAAATTTAATTTTTGTTTTAAGAAAAAATTTCCCATAACCCCATAAAATGCGAAGTGAACCTGAGTAACTAGATTTCTGCACAGGGGGGCCCTCTTGTCGCACCTATTTCTGTCAAATTGTTTTTTTTCCTCTAAAATTTCGCCTAAAATACGAAACTATGACATCATAACTTGTAATTTGCATCGTGCTTGCTTTTCAAATCTACCAGTATCACGCATCAGTAGGAACACTACTTAATAAATTAAACAAAGTTTCCCTTACGCAGTAGAATGGTTAATTCCTAAGAAAGTTAATTTTCTTTTTTTTTTCCCCGCAAGCTTCAACGTTGGAATTAGCTTCTATATAACTTATTACTAAAGTCATTTAGGGCTAACATAAATAAAATCATACTGGGCTTATTAGGGTTTTCTTCCCTTAAAATTTGACTGAGCAACTGGAAATTGAAAGTGGAACAACCTACCTCCCGGAAAGATCTGTTTTGACTATTTCAATCAAAAGTAGCTAAAAGTAGCTGACTATTTTATCCCCAAGTTTTAAGATATATATATATATATATATATATATATATATATATATATATATATATATATATATATATATATATATATATATATATATATATATATATATATATATATATATTTATGAAATCGTGTTGTGATCTCACAAAAGCCACATATTTTACCTCGTCAGTAGGAGAACTGGGTGTCTCTGAACCCTGTAAAGGGTCATCTTAATCGGAAATAGAAAAAATCTCTCTGCTATGAAATCTCCTTTAAATTCCTAAGGTGCCGCCTACATAGTAAAGTGGTTAGATTTCTGAACTGCCCCGCAGTGGGCTTGGGTTTAAATCCTGAATAAGACTTGGTCGTTTCCATCTCGTTCTCCTCATAGGGAGCAATGCTAGCTCACGTATAGGGTGCTCTCATATTAAAGTAGCCAGCAGCGGGTCTTCAGAGACAAGGCCGCAATGAAAAAAAATGTAAATAAATAAAAAATAAATGTTCGAGATTTCGGCTTTCTGTACATATTGGCTGATCATTTCCCTAAAACATGCACTGGTCTCAATATTTAATCCAAACAAAACTTATGACAACTTTCAGAGTTTGACTCCAAACATTAAAACTTTATAAGAAAAAAATTATCGTCCTGACGTAATTCTCTTCTTAAAAGAAACATTTTCAACATAGTTCGCAGAGTTATTTGCTATTGATTGTTATAGCAATTAAAGCTAAAGAAAAGAAATCGTTAAATATAGCTTTATAATGAATAAATGTATCACAAAATTGTTATATAATAATTATGTATGAGGTCCTCATGTGAGGCAGAAAAAGATAAAAATAAGTCATAACCATTAAACTAATTATTTTAAATGAAAATGCATCCCATTCATTAGCAATGAACAAAGAAGAAAATCTTGCGCTTTGAAAATAATTAAAAATTCCCTTTCATTTTTTTGCTTACTTGCTTTAAAAACAAATACATTTTACTTTGTCATCAATTTTATTTTCGTTTGTAAAAGATTTTAAAACTTTTAATATACCATTCGTGGGTCGTCCACAAAAGCTTCTCTCTCTTTCTCTCTCTCTCTCTCTCTCTATATATATATATATATATATATATATATATATATATGCATGTATGTATATATGTATATATATGTATATATATATATATATGCATGTATGCATATATATATATATATATATATATATATATATATATATATATATATATATATATATATAAATGTGTGTGTGTGTGTGTGTGTGTATGTATAAAATTTCTTAAAGAAAAACGGACTCATTATTTTGGCATGGCCAAATGTATAAGTAAGCACCTCTAGAAAAGCACTGGGAAAAAATTGCAGGATGTCATCTGTCAGATCCTGTGTCAAATACCGCGATGAAGGGTTAAACTACCTTCACAGCGAATAAGCTTTGCGTTTCTTTTTAAAATTTAAACATGTGTTTTGAAGACAGGTAGGGTGCCGCGGTCCGTACATCCACACCCTTCTCCAGCCTTTTTATCTCTCTCCAGATACGCACCAAGGCGCAACAAATCCCCATGCCTAAAGCTCACACAAACTACACGCTCAACTGGCGCGATTCAGGTGAGCGACGTCGCAATTTCTTACATTACACGCCATCCGTCGTGTAAGCAATAAAGCATCGAGCAAAAAATATACGTAAAAACATAACCCTCCAGAGATAAAGAAGACATTCCTGCTCGCTCCAGCCCCTCACAAACTGTTTGCTGAATCTAATTATTCGACGTTTCAGTAATTTTCTCGACAAACTGAAAATCTATTTAATGTCTGGCTTAAAGGTTATACTCTAGGAGATTATTATTTTTCTTTTTTTGCTGTTGTTGTTCTAAAAGAAGGGGCGAGGAGGCTGTGTTCATCCTTTTGTTGCCGCAACTTTCTTCATCCGGTAATTTTCGTGGTGCCTGATTTTCATACAGTATTCGCCATATGTCAGTGAGCGCCAATTACATTGTTGCTCATTGTTGTCGTTGTCCATAATTTCCTTTTTAGCTTTGTCAGCCTGAGAAATCCAATCAGTTTATAATTTATGTTACTGTGGCATCTCGTTTCGTTAGTGCTTCTTATGAAGGAAGCAATTAAGATATGGCCTTTTTTTTTTAACCGCAGCAGTTGGTTAATAACCACTAATTTCCTTCGCAGGATGGGTTTCTTTCCCTGGGCCCATGACCAGATTCAATAACGCCAAGCTTTTAAGCCTGCGTGTTTTCAAACAAACTCTGAAAGCTATATTAATTCTTTGTTTCTGTTACGGTCTCATCTTATTAGTCATCGGTTTTTAGAGTGATGCTGAAAACTGACAACTGGTAATTATTTCTGATTTTTAAAATTTAAAACGTCACTGGAAGCATTTCTGATTTCAAATGGCATCATAATCCGATTTAAGAATAAATAACCAATGAATATTTGAAATTAAGGTAAAAATTCGTGATTTTTAAAGTATGCTCTTTCAGTTATCCATAATAAAAAAATCTTAATAAACAACTTAATAAAAAAACTTAATAGTTCAGATTTTGATAAAGATTCGAGACATTTTGAAATGAAATTTTCAAATGAAAACTTTGAGGGCTAAACTACAAAAGACTTAAAATATCTATATATTTAAGTTGCTAAGCCGACTTTTTGGGCAGTCCGTGAGAGAAAACTACTGCATGAATTTACTTCATTTTGATCTTAAACGAAAGATTGTAATCTATAGATTTGTCAAATTTGGTTTTTCTAAACGCAATTTCTATTAATTAGCGACAATTTACTATTAAAAATTGCTTTCTGCGCATTCTCAGTGGCATGTTTAAATCTGGCTTTAGAAACTCACTGTTTCTGCACATGCTTAGTGACATTTAATGCTAAACACGTTTATTCCGAGGAGTCTCTCTAGATCTCTCTCTACCATTTATATTTTTCTGATAATTATGTTTGTGAAATATAAGATTAAACCTGATGGAAATTGTTTATTTTGCCCTGTTTAACTAGCGATAATTTACAGTTAAAAAATTTCTTTCTGCGCATGCTCGGTGACATTTTTAAATCTGGCTTTAGATGCTCACTAAGCACGAGGCCGCTTAAACACATTAATTTGTTTCTGTGCATTATTATGATTTTCAACATTTTGCAATGGTGTGTTGAGTAGAATTTGTATATTAGTACATTTATTTACTATTTAGCCGTCATGTTTTGACGGTTACCAACTAGTAAAATTTAATTTCTAATAAATCTGCAGTAGATATTATTTTTTTATCCCCAATTGAATGTTTGTAATAACGCTCAAACTTAGTGATTTACAAATTGGCTCCTAAACAAAACAAAACCTTCAAATGTGCCACCAAGGATACAAAAAAATATTGCATAGTAGAAAATTTACTACATAAAAGACAATTATAAGGAAAGTATTTTTTACCTCAAAAATGTGTTACAGACCATTAACAACTATCAATTTCCTTCCGGACATTGCCGATATTCTGTAGTTCTCCTCTGGGAAAAGATAACCCATACACTCACATTAGGATTTATTTGTCTTGTACGGACGATTCAATAATTTCTAGTTTTTAAAAATGTGTCTTCTTAAAGATGTGAAAAATATATCACGGATGATTACCCTTATAATCATTCATTTTCCCATTAAGTACAATTTTACTCTGCGTCTTTCAGAACACGTTGATTAAACAATCGTGTTGAAATGCAGTTTGCACAAAGACTGAAAAAACTAATTTCTGAAATGCTTTCAAAATCTTCAATAGTGACTCAATATCCAAAAAAGAAGTGATTTTTGCAACTTGCCTGTTTGTTTGGGGAAACATTTCATTAAATATATGAGAGATACTTAACATATTCCGAAATACATTATACTGAAATCTAATGGATAAAACAGTATTTATTAACCTTGATTTTATAAT
This sequence comes from Dolomedes plantarius, assembly GCA_907164885.2. Lineage (NCBI taxonomy): Eukaryota > Metazoa > Arthropoda > Arachnida > Araneae > Dolomedidae > Dolomedes > Dolomedes plantarius. The sequence continues at coordinate 46,025,280 of OU015500.1, forward strand.
ATTCATAGAGCGGTACCTGCAACTCCAATAATTACTAGTAGTGTCTAGATATTGAAAGTATAATTGTGTTGAATGTCTTTAAATGTGCGAATTATTCTATATTTACTCCCCATATTAGAGAAATCTTTTTGGAATTCATACTGCCAATAATTTTGTTTTTTATTTACTGTAAGTTCTAGGCTATTTGAACTTTTAACTTCAAATCGCAGCTCTCAGAGATTAAAATAAACCGAAATGGTATCAAATGCCTCTAAGTGACCTGTAGAGGCACAATTTCTTTTTTCAGGTAGTTATTTTTTAATCTAACTTTTAAGCGTTGATAGGTGCCCTTATAGTTGATAAGTGCCCATATAGAGCGGCACCTGCAACTTCAATGGTTACTAGTATTGTATAGATATTGAAAGTACATTTGTGTTGAATGTCTTTAAATGCGTGAATTATTAAAAATTTACTCTCCATATTAGAGAAATCTTTTTAAAATTCTTACTGCCGATTATTTTGTTCTTTATTTACTGTAAGTTTTAAGCTATTTGAACTTTAACTTCAAATCGCAGCTCTCACGAGATATTAAAATAAACCGGAATGGTATCAAATGCCCCAAGTGACCTGTAAAGGCACAATTTTATTTTCATGTGGTTATTTTTTAAGGGGGCACAGGACCTAGAAGCTTGACGAAATGACTATAAATATGGTGTAATTCTAACCACAAAAACTCAAATAATATTGGAAAAAGAAATTTTCTTTCTTTATACATATAAAGTACATATCTTTAAATATGTGATATATAAAAATGGAAATTATGAATCTAAAAATAATTTTCAAATTAGCAGTTTAGAATTTTATGTGATTAACTGCTATTTTTGAGTTTCTGTGCAGCATTACTTTTAAACTATCAATAGGAAACTGATAATACTACACTCATGTGTATATTTCATGGTACTCTACAATGTAAAACCAGAAAAATGGGCAATTCTTGAACACTTTTTTTATGTAGAAGAATTATGCAAATAATTGTGATATTTTTTTAAGTTTTCCAATTTTATGCTCAACTTTTAATTTAAATAATATTTATTACAATTTATTTGGTTTCACATTATAGGTAAATATATTACAAGTGTATTCTGACAATTCATTATTTTCTGTAAGCATATATCTCAATTTTATGATGCCCACAGCACTTTATGATTGTCAATCACCAGTTAATCATATAAAATTCTAAACTGCTAATTTGAAAAGGATTTATAGATATATAATTTCCATTTTTATAGATGACATATTTAAAGATATGTACTTTATATGTATAAAGGAAGAAAATTTCTTTTTCCAATATTATTTGAGTTTTTGTGGTTAGAATTACACCATATTTATAGTCATTTCGTCGAGCTTGAAGGTTATGTGTCCCCTTAATCTAACTTTTAAGCGTTGGTAGGTGCCCTCATAGTTTTGCTCTCGGAAACAATTTCCAAAATTTAGAAATTTGTTGTCATCAGACTTAGCGCTCTCTATTTATCTTGTGCGTTCGTTATTTAACATCCATTCATCTATCAGCCCAAACATATCACAACTCGAACACTGCTCAACAATATGATTTGCTTCCTGTATCCGGACGATGGAAACGTGCTCGAATGTCTCCCCCCCCCCCTTCCCCCGTTTAATTCACTTGACATTTCCAACTAAGCTTTTCTGTGTTTGCTTTGCTGACAGCCGAACCTCAAACCGAGCAAATTTCCGCCAAAACTCTTAGCGCATTCTAAAAGCCCCGAGAATTGAGACAACAATACACAGTAAAAGAGCCAAAACGGTCACAAACAAACATTCCCGGCGATGAGGTTTAGAGGCACGCGGCCCCGAAAATGGGACTCCTTTCTAATTGCCATCGACATAAGAATCAATATTTGCTCTCAGAATAATCCTTGCCTCCACGCTTTACGGTGGAGAGGGGATTTAAAGCCAAAATTTAATTACCTGTGCGTAGGTCCCCGACGCAGGGAGGTGCCCCTTTCTTCGGGGACGCGGGCCCCCTTTTAATGGAGCCATGAAACAGGCGATTGCACAGATTTTATTAGGGAAGCGAAGAGGGGGGAGTATTAAGTGCAGGTATGGGAAAGCTCGCCCTTTCAGAGATGTGTCTCAAGATGTGACGCACCAAGCATAGGGCTATTACACCTTTTTATGCAATTATATGCATCTTTTTAGGTGGAGTCGATGCTTTTAGGGCTCATTTTGCACAAAAATTGGAAAACAGAGTGCACGTAAGCGTTAAGCTTTAAAAGAGAAAACATTCCATTGTTGGTATAAATTGTATGAAACTATTTCGTTTTAATGTTTAAACTCTGCGGATAAAATACAGTGTGTACATGAATGAATATCCAAACTTTTCAGGGCTATTGAAAGAAAAATAAATAAAGTAAAAACTTGTTGTTTATTGGAAATCAGAAATAATAGTTGAAAGTTCATGAAGATTGCGTTTTTAACCTTCTTAGGGTGTTCGGGTCTTTTTTGACCCATAACAAATTTATTTCGTATAGATCTATTACATTTTGGGGAATTTTTCAAAAATATTTTGGGACTTTGTTTTTATAGTCATAATAAATATTCAGCTATGCTAAATTTTTTTTTCAAATGGTAGTTTTTTAACAATAAAAATTGTAACACATAATAAGTCGTTCGGGTCATTTTTGACCCGTGTGGAATTCTCAGAGCATAGCAGCATGAGCACCGCAATTTTTAATATATTATTCAATTATTGCTGTGACAATGCATTAATGCTTTCGTTCACGAGTCAGACGGTGACTCTATTTAGCAAAGATGGTAAAATCGAAAGGAAATCTGAACCACAAGCTTCATGTGGTAGGTGTGAGGTAGGAGATGTTGTGAACATGAGTCCAGGGCCCACGAGATACGCCACGTCTGTAGAATTGAAGACGACTACTCTGTATTTATGTCGTTTTTTCCTCCAGCAATTGTGGATATATACTAAAAAATAATAACGTCGAAGGAAAAAAGGTGTTCGCAGACAGTTGGAAGAATATGAATAACGTTGACTTGGTAGCATTTATTGGCTTGTTGCTGCTGTCTGGCGTATATAAATCTAGTAATGAGTCTACAGACAGTCTGTGGGATGCTACAACGGGATGGAATATCTTCAGGGCAACTATGTACTTAGAGAAATTTAAAATGATATCAAAAGATTCTTCGATTTGATGACGGGCAGACACGACCAAGAAAACGGGTAACTGACAAATTTGCAGCCATAAGAGAACTTTGGGACAAGTGGGTAGGTCTCAGAGTTGCCAACGATCAAGTTCAAGGCTTGAAAAACATAATGTAACATGTGATAACTTTTTCACGTCGTACGACCCTTGGACAACTTCTTTTGGAAAAAAACTGACAATGATTGGAATAATCGGAAAGAATAAGCCAACAATGCCTCCACAGTTGCTTGCAAAAGGGGCCACAAAGTATACATCGACATTTGCATTCACTAATGATACAACTCTTGTATCGTACATCCCTAAAAGAAGCAAGTGCGTAGTCCTCCAGAGTACTCTTCACCATGACAGAAAGATAGCAGATACAGACACAAAGAAACCTCAAATCATTCTAGATTGTAACAGCAGCAAAGGAGTAGTAGACTTTTTAGATAAACTAGCCTCCCATTACTCCTGTCGGAGAAAGACCAACAGATGGCCCATCGTAGCTTTCTCCAACATCCTAGACATTTCCGCGTATGATGTATTCGTATTATTCATCAAGATCAACCAAGAATGGAATGAACTCATTTCACAACTGGAGAATCTTCATAGAGAAGCTTGACATGGCTGTGGTTACCCACCACATTGAAGAAAGAAAACATCTGCCAAGAGTAAGGGCTTCCCGAGAATTGGCGATGAGTATTCGAAACGCAGGACAACCTGAATCCCAATCTGAAGAATCCGGGAATGTAACAACTACTGACAAAAGGGGAAGATGTCGCTTGTGCACACAGACTGACAACAAAAGTTCTGTGAGGTGTTTCAAATGTAGACAGTTCACTTGTAAGAAACATTTCATTCAAGTGTGTAACAATTGTATATAAACGAAACAACTTACAGGCTAACGAATCTAAAAATTTTCTCTGACTTTCCTTTATTGATTGTTCAAACGTCCAAAATTATATTGTTGGATGTAAGCTAAATATTTCATAAATATTTCGTTAATGTGTAGTTTTACTTCCGAAAATAAACAAATAATATATTCAAGTGCGAATTTTCCTGTTTTATAAAACGAACGTAAAAAATATATGTAATAAATACAGGAAAAATCCTACATTGTATTGTATTTGAAAGTTTACAGTGCTTTTCAGGGTTGAATGATTGAATTACAGCATTTTTATTTTATAAATATAGAGTGGTTCATTGAATTCAAGCTTCCTTATGGTTATGAAAACTTACCTGTAAAACAATGTTAAATGATATACAAATACATAAAAGTGTAGATAAAATGATAACTAAATAAATAATTAAATTACTAATATAAATAAAATGTGACTATAATACAATAACATTGAAAATTGCGCCTTGGGTCATTTTTGACCCGAACACCTTAGATGTATGCTACATTGCAACAACGCAAGAAGGTTAAATGGCAATTGCCACACCGGTGGATTGGTCGCTGAGCACCCCAGGACCTTGCTCTTCATCAATGTCCTCCTCGCAGCCCTGATATCACTCCGTGTGATTTTTTTTCTGGGGCTACATCAAACATCAGGTGTTTGTTCTACCGCTACCAAATGAAGCTGACGAACTTAAGACACACATATCTGCAGCCTTTCAAACCATCATACCAGACATGCTGAAGAGTGTGGGATGAGTTATTGTACCGCCTCGACATCCTTCGTTTTATTAAAGGGGCTCACACTGAACACTTATAACTGTGTTGAATTTAAACTTTCAACTGTTATTTATAATTTCCGATAAACAACAAGCTTGTGCTTTGTTTACTTTTCTTTAAATAGCCCTGCAAAGTTGGGATGTTCATTTATGTACACACTGTACATTAAATGTCAGATAACGCACGTTGAATGATATTCTCAAAAATGAACAGAAATATGCATAAAAAAACTAACATGGTATCGAGTATACAGTTAAGGGACTGCTTTCAGACGGTGGTGCAACCACGGGGGGAGGGAACGTTTTAGGGTTCCCCCTCTATTTTCAGGAGAAAAAAATCCTTCCTGTAAAGTGACTAAAGTTGCGCCACTGCTTTTAGAATCTAATCCGTCTAAAACTGAATTACCAAAATATAATTTTCCTCATTCAGGCAAAAAGACTTAAAATGGCGTTGCGTCCTATCCCATCAGATATTTCCATTTTGTAAAACTATTATAATTAGACTTTAAAAGAAAAACACGCAATTTGTGAAACAACGCGTATAAAGTGATATTTGCAGCACGATATTAAACCGTGAAGTAAACAAAATTTTATAAAGGTGTAAAATTATTCCAGTAGTTCTTTTCCATCCTTTCCCGCCAGGACTAAAACGTTCAATTTTCCAATTTTGCAACACTGAACAATTTTGTAATTTATTCCCCTTTTTCCGGTTAAAGTCAAGGCAGTCCCTTAACCCCCTGATAAAGGATGTCTATGTCCCCTAAAGTTGTCTCCTAATGTAGCGGCATTTCCTGGTAATCCACACAAAATAATATTCATCCCGTATGGAATCAGTGGCAAACTTCAGACTCGACAGGATTGCTTGGCAAAACATTTAAATCGAATCGGCATACTAACCACAAGTAAACGCCAGATCTGAAAAGCGGGCAATATGAATGTAGAACATCTACTATCTTGCCCAGGACTTCACCAAGAGTCTCAAAACAGTGGCGAGTTTTCCAAACTATACGGGGACGCTAGAAACATGATGAACTATCTTGTTTTTTTTTACACCTACAAGTGACCATCTCTATTCACTGATAAGCCTTGTATTTATTTTCTTGTTCTTGTTCTCTGTTTTGTTGTTACTTGTTCTTGTTCTCTGTTTTATTGTTACTTGTTCTTGTTCTTTTTTTTATTGTTCCCTGTCCCTTGCTTGTTTATGTTGCCTGTAATTTGTATGGATTGATTTCCAAATATAGCCATATGAAAAAATCTCTCTATATATATAAAACTCGTAGGTATGCGAGTTTATATATATATATATAAAACTGCTGTTTATATATATATATATATATATATATATATATGCTGAATTTATATATATATAAAACTCGTAGGTATGCGGCACAAAAATCGACAATATTTCTACACTCCGAATGGCAACGGCTGCAACTTCCAGATGTAAACATTAGCGGCCGTCCGCAATTTGCAACCGCATGTCAACATGGAATACGCACTGAAATCAGGAATGCTCGAAAGCGAGCTGCCCGATCAAGTGAAAATTGGGAACAGTCTCAAAAAAGAAAGCGAAGAAGAAATAATTCATTAAGAGAGAGGCGTGAAAGAGAGAGCATAAATGATTGCGAGGTTAGGCTTAACCGTCGCCGACATAGCAACCTACAACCAGTAATAGTTAATTTTCTGCACTTTTTTCAGTACTTGCTGAATTTTTACTCCATTTTATAAGTTGATTAGTGGAAGAAATTTTCCAAACAATTTATTATTTTATGTGATTAAGTGTAGATATCCGAATTGTGAACAATAGTACATACAGAGAGAGATGTAATCCACACTATATTTTAGTACTTGCTGAATTCTTACTCCATTTTTAAAGTGAAAAAATTTTTCCCCAGCAATTTCTTATTTGATGTAATGATAAAGTGTAGATATATTAATTTTGAAAAATAGTGCATACAGAGAGGGATGTAATTTTTAAAATCATCGGTGTTGGGTTTCTCAGTCTTATCTTTAACTCTGATCTGAAGTAATGGAAATTCATATTTTTTAATCACGATGTTTCAGAATCAGCCTTATGAAGAATACCCCTTAACAACGTATATTTATGATGACAGGTAATGTTAACATTTCTTACATATGTAATTTTCAGTTGAGTTGATTTGCAAAAGCGACCATGCTGGTCACGCAGCGGCTAGTATATTCATAATTACTCGATTCTTTTAGAACAGACTTACTGACAAAAACAAAACAAAAAAATTATTTTATAAATTCCATTCTTATCCAGCTAACCATGGACGACTTCATCTATAAATATAACTAAAAATCTGAGTTTATTTGCCTGTTATTAAATACAATAAAAAATATTCACATTGTGCCATATTTATAAAAAAAGATGTTACCCCTTAGAAACGCTATGAATCCGAATTTTGTAAAAACTGTGTCAGGGTTGCCGTGCTACAGGTGTTTTTAAGGTTGTAGTTCCGATCAGCGTTCATTTGGAAATCTATAAGGATTGGATTAATTTATTTTCTGAAGCTCAGTGAAAAGATGCCATTTATTTATCAACCTTAAAACAAAAATTAAAATGAACTGTTGTCAGACTTGACTAGAAATCCCCCCGAAAAGTGATAAAAACTGAAAAGTCTCAAATCCAAACTATAGCTATTTTTAACATATTTCATGGTGTTTTCATCTTTATGTTTAGATGATAGATAGATTTATTTCAATTTTTTTAGATCTGTGTCGACTAATAAAGGAATCTTATTCTTATCATTATTTAGAAGAAATTTTATTATTAATATTAATTTTATCATGAGAAAAATGGTATGAGCTCGGAAAACAGACTTTTAGTTGAGAAAGAAAGAAAAATGGTTTGAATATTTTTAAAAGAAGCCAGATCAAACTCTAAAAATCTCCTCAATAACTTTCTTTGTTGTGCTTAGACAAGTTACCTTTATAAATAATTAGATACAATTAATTCTGCTTCTTGAACCATCAATAACACGAATAGAGGGAATTATTATATTAAATTATTTCAAATGAAACCTAAATTTCGGTGCACTATCTAAATAAGCTTGGATGAATTATTTATCATGCTTAAAAAATGGGTGATCAAATGGGTTGTAGGTGCTGTGGCTAATAATTAATTATGACCCTTGAATTTTCAATAACAAGAAAGAATTGAAATATATTAAATTATTTCAAAAGAAACTTCATGTCAGTGCAGTATCTAAATTAGCTTGTATTCACCACAACGCTTAAAAAGAGGATGACCAAGCCGGTAGCAGGTGTTTTTGCTAATAACTTTTAATGATTCTCAAATAATCAATAACGCGAAAGGATTGAAATATGAAATCAAATTATTTCAAAAGAAACCTTCATTTCGATGCATTTTCTTAAATACCTTGGATGCTTGATAACGCTTAAAAACTGAGTGACATAGTGGGTCACAGGTTCTGTAGCTAATAACAAATTATGGTTCATGAATTATCACTAATAGGAAAGGAGTGAAAAGTTAAATTAAGTAATTTCAAATGAAACCTTCATTTCTGTGCAATAGCTATATTAGCTTGGATTCTTTATAACGCTTAAAAAGTGGATGACCTAGAGAGTTGCAGGTGTTGTGGCTAATAATTAATTCTGATTTTTGATTTATCGTAAACTCTAAAGGTTTGAAATTTTAAATTGAATTTATTTTAAAAGAAACCTTCATTTCAGTGCAATATTTAAATAAGCTTATGATCGTCATGAACCTTAAAAAAATGGGTGACCTCGCGGGTTGCAGATTCTGTGGCTAATAACTAATTATGACTCTTGAATTCTCAATCTTGAATAATCAACACAAGAGAATTTAAATATTGAATTAAATTATTTCAAAATAAATTTCATTTCGGGGCAATATCTAAATTAGCTTCTGTTCATCAAAACGCTTAAAAGGAGAGTGACCTAGCCGGTTGCAAGTGTTTTTGCAAATAACTTTTAATGATTCTAGAATAATCAATGACACGAAAGAATTTAAATATAAAATCAAATTATTTCAAAATAAATCTTCATTTCGGTGTATTATCTGAAATAGATCGGATTCTTCATAACGCTTAAAAAGTAAGCGACTCAGCGGGTTGCAGGTTCTGTGGCTAATAAAAAATTATGGTTCATGAATTATCAGAAACGGGAAAGGATGGAAATGTTAAATAAAATTATTCCAAAAGAAATCCTCATTTCAAGGCAAAATCTACATTGGCTTGGATTCTTCATAACGCTTAAAAAGTGAATAGCCTACGGGGTTGGAGGTGTTGTGGCTAATAATTCATCCTGATTCTTTCTGTATCATAAACACGAAAAGATTGAAATTTTAAATTAAATTTATTTCAAAAGAAACCCTCATTTCAGTGCAACTTTTAAATAAGCTTGTGTTCTTCATCACACTTAAAAAATGGGTGACCTCGTAGGTTGCAGGTTCTGTGGCTAATAACTAATTATGGTCGATTCGTGATATGGATGATTCGTGAATTATCAGTAACAGGAAATGACTGAAATGTTAAATTAAATTATTTCAAATGAAACCTTCCTTTCAAAGCAATGTCTACACTGGCTTGGGTTCTTCATAACGCTTAAAAAGTGGATGACCTACTGGGTTGTAGGTGTTGTGGCTTATAATTAATCCTGATTCTTGATTTATCATAAACACGAAAGGATTGAAATTTTAAATTGAATTTATTTCAAAATAAACCTTCCTTTCAGTGCAACATTTAAATAAGCTTGTGTTCTTCATCACACTTAAAAAATGGGTGACCTCGCAGGTTGCAGGTTCCATGGCTAATAACTAATTATGGTTTGTGAATTATCAGTAACAAGAAAGGGCTGATAAATTAAATTGTTTAAAAAGAAAACTTCATTTAAGAGCAATATCTAAATTAGCTTGGATTCTTCATAACGCTTAAAAAAGGGGTGAAGTAGAGGCTTAAGTTTGAGATCTTTTCAATATCTCAGTTTAACTTTGGGGAAATCAGTATAAGTTTCTGTTTGCTGTTTCTCTGGAAACATTTTGTTGCTGGAATCATTTTTACTTTTCAAAACCGCGCACAAGCTTAACTCCTGACACTCTAAAAAAATTCCAAAACAATCAAACTAAAAAACAAGAAAGAAAAGAAAAGAAAGATAAAAAAAAGAGAGGGAAAAAAGGGCGTTCCGACTGTAAAAGTGTCGCAAATGCAGCTTGACGGAGAAATTCAATTCAAAACGCACACTTGAAAATCTAATCAAGGAGCTTTCTCTTTTCCCTGCCAAAACTGAAAATCACAAATCGGGAAAGAAGTCTCGGAATCGGAAATGTTTTTAACGAGTTTTGACGCGTAAAAGCGTGCGGGAGAGAGGACCACCCCGAAAAGATAACTCAGGCGAAATAAAGACACAAGTTGACACTGAAATGGGCGGGAGATAAAAATGGATCTGTTAAGAAAGTCCTCGCGAACTTAAGTTTTAAGGGAGGAGGGCAAAACAAGGAAAAATGATTGCTGTAATGAACAATTGTTTCCGAGATTGGGGAGGGAATGGGTCTGGTCTAAATATGGTAGTGTAAAAGTCTCGAAGCTTTTTATACGCGTTTGGGGGAAGAAAAATAAAACGTAATGCTTCAAAACGCTTATTCTATTATTTTTAAAAGTCCACTATCTCTCTAAAAAAATTGGAATGAGGGAAAGGAGCTTTTGTATTTTACTAACACTTTTCAAACAATTGTTGAGAAAGTGTTTATATCTTTTCTTTGTCTTTTTATACCAAAGTAATAATGATAATTTTTTTTTTTTTTACCCCGAAAAGCACTACTGCGAAGTGCAAACGTTGTACTACTACGTTGAAAAACTACTGCGAAGTGCACTTATGTGGCTGTGATGTGCCATCAAAACCACATAAGTGCATGACATTTTTTAAACTATTTTACACTTTAAAGAAATACATTATAAGATATATAAAAAATCTTGCAAGCTCGAAAATACGCTCCATTCGTATTCGAGTATTTATGCAAGTAAAAGATTATTTAAAATTTTGGATTACGAACGGTAATACCTCCTTAATTCTACCCTTTTACACAAATTCAGAATCTGTTAAGTTAACTAAGATCAATGCTTGTTTTGTATTTAACCTTAAAAATTTGTTACTGCTTTGCTCCTTTTCTTTTCCTTTGTGAGACGTTTTAAACTGCATTGTTGAGTCACTCGCAAAAGTATACAGAATGAACTATTTTGAGCATAGGCGTAGCGTGCTTCTAACATTTTTTTTTTTTTTTTTTTTTTTTTTTTTGGGGGGGGGGGGTCACGAATTGAAT